>VYZM01006405.1:203710-219631 GCA_013398915.1 Dromas ardeola
GGAGAAGGGAAAGAGAGGTGTTCCAGCAAACCCTAGGAAACCACGAAAATAGGACTTAATTGAGAGGACTGCATCTCCCTCTACTGGTGTTAAAAGGTATGTATTTAATAGAAAATTGGAGTGTCAGAGGTTTCATTTTAGCTGCTGTCATTTCTGGGATTGAATGTCTAAACTTGGGAACTGGAGAAAGGGGACAGGATGCCTTTCACCTAAAAGAGAATCCAGATAGAATCTTTATTAACGCATACCCTATATTTATGGGTGAATATAAGCAGTGAAAGAGAGGAACAGAATTTAAAATATGAGCAGGAATTTTCCTTGTGTTCCATTTTAAATGTGCTGAACCATGGAAGGATAAAAACAAAAAAAAAAAGAGAAAAAATGCTGGGTGTTCTTTTTTTTGGTGGCTTTTGCAAACCAGTAAACATCACTAATTCACTGTATTAGCTGAGGCAGCTTGCTTCAGTGGTTCTCTTGGGATATGGTCAGATGCATAATGCTTTGATTTATCAATAGACAATTCTCATTTTACAGCAATATGTTTATAGTTTCCTGTTTACTGGTAAACTGCTCATTCAATCTATATTAAAATTGCTCTAATAAACAACACATAATATGGAAGGCTTGTAAAGAGATAAGGAGGAAGAAGAAGTAGATGTCAGTGAAGATTTTGTAACAAATCACTTACTGTAGTTATGTGCAGATTTGTATACGTATTTGTCTATGAATATCTTCGCATGATGAAAATATAGGAAGAGTTATCAGGTATTAATCATCTTGTTAGTTCCAGTGTCCATCTGAATTGAAGGTGGGAAAACATTGAAAAAAATATATTCAGAAATACTCATTCAAAATCTCTGAGAGGATAATTCTTTTGTTTAAGAAAAGAGATTTGAATATTTGTGATGCAAATAAGCTGCACACAAATATTCATTCAGACACGCATTCACACAGGAAGATTTTGCAAAGCCATTTTGAAAGTTCTATATAGGTTTAATAATCGTCTGATGAGGAAAAGAAACATGTAATTTAGGAGATTAATTACACAGCATGAACATCAATCATAAGCTCCTACTATTCAAACAATAACCCCAGCTCATCCACAGTCTATGTTACGCTTTTACTTGGCATTCGTCAAATAACAAGCAAATTGTTGTCATTGAGTGAAAATAACAAGGAAAACAGATCACAAACAGACCGTCTAACAGACTCCAGAGTTTCCTTAGAGACAGTTTGAACTAGTGGAAGATACTGTGAATGGGCAGGCTTGGGGGCACAAGGTGTTTGGTGTGTTTGCTGCTGACCAGCATCCTGCCTTCTCCTGGGTGAGAGGGGCACAGGTACTGTAATGGACTTTGATATTTCTGTGAGCACAGCAGCAACATCAGTAACAAGGCCAAGCTGCTGGTGATTGACTGCAAACAAGAATATAGATAAGAATTCAAAGTTCAGTCTAGATGGTCCCTTATTTTAACTCCTCTTTTCTGTCTGTGCGGAAAGGCAAGGATGTGTTAATTTGCATGTACAGCAGCAAGATCTACTTACTGTTCAGCCTCACAAGCTACATTCTATACCTATACCAAAACAGCATTTTGAGTATATTTGATGGGAACTTTCTTTTTGTCTGACCAAGTTAAGGAGATCTTGTGTCCTAGGTAGCAAGGTAATGAACGAGCTGCAGTTAAGGAGGCCAATTCTTTACACGTCAAAGCAGCTAAGATCCATCTGAGAATTGGAGAGAGCACAGATAACAAAACGGACCTGTGCAATAAGTACATACTGGAAAAAGCACTTGACTGAAAACAGGGAGCCGTGTAGCCAGAAGAGGATTCCAGCTCATATAATTATTCCTCAACAAATGTGTGTGTCAGGACTACAAATCTCCTTACCAGACCTCTATACCTCACCATGAAATATGTAGGAAGACATGCGTACAGAAGTTGAGTTTAAGCAGAACAAAAATTTAGATATAGATCATTGCCCTTCATAAGATAACTAGAAGCTTTAAATTAAGGCAAAGTTGAGGGTGTAATGTGCTGAGAAGATGTCATCACACTTACATTACCCAGAGAGTGTAAAGACAGATGAAATTTTACAGAGGGTCTGGTGATCATCATAAATGAAATTGCCTCTAAGAGGTCATAGTCTGTATGATTTTTTTTTTCCCCAGGGAATGAGTCTTCAGTGTTAATTTTCCCAAGAAAAGAAACTGAGGGCCAAAAGTTTTGCAAGAAAAAATTGGAAATTCCAACATGAAATGTAAAATAAGAAAAATAGTGTGTTGTAAAACAAGAAAACGCTTTGTCGGCACTTGGGGTTTAGAAACAAGACATGACACATTCTCACAGTGAGTTGATGCACAACTTACCCTTAAAGCACAAAGCAAAAGGGCCTGGGCTGGAATTCAGCACTCAGTCTCAAATGCCAGGACACTGTATATGTCCTGTAATTAAAGTTAAGTTTCTCACAAGAATAACTTACTTTGTATAGCAAGTAAGGAGGAGTTGCATAGGGTTAGCCCGCAGGAAGCTCTAAACACCAGGCTGTGCTGGTATCTCCCTGTCTCTGGCGACTGATTCAGGGCTGCAGGGGAGCTGCCTTCATTCAGTTGGGAATTATAGCTCAGAAACTTGCTTGAAGACTGTCATCTGCAAATTTGCTTTGAATGTAATGAACAAGGCGATTTTCTTATTTTATTTAAAAATATGTTTGTAAATGTGATACTATGTGTCTTTCAAGCCCACTGACCAGAGGCAAACCTTTGTCCCATCCCCTAGTCTATGTGAGGGAGTTCAATCACACTTTTTCCTTCCTCACTGTAGTACCCTTGCTATCAGCTTTACAGCTGTGAGGAGGGATAAATGGTCTCTAGGGCTGCTGTTACAGCTGAGCACTTATGTAGCCGGGAGCGTTAAGCTTACAGGGAGGAGAACATGCTCCTGTAGACAATTGGTCATATTGTCTAGTTTGAAGTTGGAGGACCTGAGTACAAGAAAAACTAGAAACTGTGTTAATGCATTTTATTTTGAGCAGCAACTAGATGAAAATCAGCAATAATCCTTCTAAAGCTTCTTTAGAAACAAAAATAAGCACCCTGATAGTGTCCGCTCTCTCCTCTGCATTGCAGTCAAAATGTGCCATTTGCAAGTGCACCCTGCTGACCTGTGTAATTGTCCTGCTTACAAGGAAGATTGCCACAACTGTGACAGTTGCAGTCCAGTCATAGTGTGCCTGACAGAGCATTTCCCAGTGAACACAAGCCTACTCCCTTCCCTAAAAAAATCTAGCACCAAACTACAGTTACCGCACTCCTGAGTTCAGAAGCCCTACATGTCACATTCGCTATTTCAGTTGGTGATGACAAAGCTCAAGTGAGACAGGACACTACATGAAACTGATGAATCTTGAATTTACTTTTATTTTTTGTAGGTAAATAACGGCATACTAGATATTTATAGGTGTCTGAGACAGAAAAATAATAGTTCTAATAATCTTTATCTCTTCATCTACGATATAAACAATCTTGGAAGGAACTGAATGGGATAAAGATCCCCAAAAGTCTATTCTATTCTGAACTACTTTATTCAGCCCAGAATGAAAATAAAGAAGTGTCATACCTACTTATGTACTTGCATGGTGGCATATTTGACTCTAAAGTTCTGAGAGCACTTTGTAAGTTCAGGTCATATTTGTACATGACACTTTCTGTGGAAATATCAACCTTCTGTATTGAAATGCAAGAATACCTTTGCTCTGCTCAGATGCAGCATCCTTTGCCAAAACCTTCCAAGGTGACACACCTCCACCAGTTTTACCTCACATCAAATTTACAATGGATTCACACTTTGACAGAGTGTGTGGCTCTTGTGTGGCACTTTGTAGCTTAGCGTGACATGGTAGTAACAAACAGCATCTCTTCAGTTGTATCAATTTTATATGTTGTCCAATACAACTTCAGTTCCATCTCTGAAATTTTATTACTACTTTTTTCTTTTTTTAGTCAAACAATGTTCTGTTTTATTCATGCTCTGTGAATGAGGAAACATTAATTCATTCTGCTGTTTCATTTTTTAACCCCAGCTGTTATTACACCATTCTATGATTCTAACCATTCTATGCTTATATACTTCAACATTATAACTCAGATATCCTGAGCAGATAAAATTTCATATTTGCTATACGTGACTTGGATGCAGGCAGCTGTCTTTCCCTGAGGATTACGCAGGACCTCATCTGTGAATGTAAAGGAGCTCTGGAGTGTAAGAAGTATTGGTGATTTGGTAGACCAGAGTCACTGTCTGGGTGCCAAGGCTGAAGTAACCTTTTGACATTCCAGGTAAACTCTATGCTTTTCATCCATGCTACGAAATCTCAGTCCTCCAGGTCTTGCTAAGAGCAGAAGAAATGATTGTTCCTGTGTGTCTGTATGATTTAACCTCTCCTGAACTGATGTTTTATAGCATATTAGTCATTTGACATTAGGAGAAACATAGTCTTTTATAAGGAAGTATGAGTGAATGATTGCCACCAAACGCATTCTTTGGTTTATCTTTGCCCGGGGGGAAGAAACAAGTGGCAGAGTTTCACCTGTCTAGCTGTAATATCTGAAGACTGTTGATTTAGGTAGACTTACAACACCACAAATCACTGCAAGGCAATGTTGAGTTTTGAATGCAGAAAACGTATAGAAGAATAAAAAAAATTGCGAGGATGCACAGGAAATCTAAGGATGACAAAAGTCAAACCACTTGCAGAGAAATGTTACCTAGGGCATGACCTCTGTGTAACTTCGGTGATATAAGTGTGACAATTGAGAGGGCATGTCAATTCTTACTAGCTACAGTTTCAGAAATGTTATAGAAAGTATAGTGGTATAACTGTGGTCAGGTTTTGTGGTGGAAGAAACGGTGTGTCAGGGTAAAAAAACTCAATGTAGGAAGTCGTCTATAAATTGTGACTTGGGTAACTGAAGCTTCTCTGCCCTCATCTCTGAGACTGTGAGAAACCTGTCTATGCTAATATGATATTATTACCTCTTAGACTAACCTGCAAGTACAATAAGTAATCAGTAATTAAATAAGCAATAACTAAACAACTCTAAGCAATAACTAAACAACTCTTCTCATATTTATGAAATCACTTAAAACCAGGATTACTGAGCAAAAACATTTAACAATCTGCACAAAATGTGGAGACATACGCAATATTCCTTATAGATAAGATCAAAACAAATCCATAGGGGTGGATATTAACCCAAAGGTGCCTTTTGTTTTCTTAATGGAAACCTAAATGTTAGGATTTCTTCCTGTTTATACAGTTGCCATTTCGTTGGAAACAACATCAAAAGAGGTGTATTCGAAGACTTTAATGTTATACTTTATTATAGCATTCTTTTCTCTGTTGAATGTGAGAAACATAAAGCGTGCTAGCAGTATATATTGCTTCAATGCACAATGAAAAATTCATGTAACGATTCCGAATGCAGCAGCTCCATACTAGCATGACCCCATTGAAATCAGTGCAGTGGTGAATTAGGCAGCAGTAGTAAACTACAATAACACCATATTGTTTTTGGCTCTGAAATATAAAAGTGTCTTATAAGCTGCAAGTCGAGAGACATACTCTGAAAACAAAAATGTTAGGATGGACTCAGGGGCTGAAATATCATGGCTGATTTATAATGGAAGGCTTCCACGCACGGAGCTGTATCCAATCCTTCCCGCCCTGGAATCCATAGAAAGTAAGTTAAAAGCATGATCTGACACACAGCTGGAACCAAGCAGCAAGTCATAATATTCCTACACTCCTGAGGATTGAAATCTGTCTTACTGGATGTTGGTATGACCGAGGCATACAGTTAACCTCATGTGTAAACTCTATCAGTTAATTTTTATTTCATGGGGGAAGGCAGTTTCACAAAGAGACAAAAAAGCATGGCTTGATATTTTTTTTTTTACTGTCAGTGATGGTAGTAAGTTGCAGTTTGCAAAGAAAAGCAAACATCAGTGACTGCATAGTTGCTGTACTAATTTGGCAGCAAAAGGTGTGACAGAGGAATTTTATTTATATGCCTGGAGTGTGTTGTTGCCAATAATCTGCCTAGCGTGTTTGCACCTAGGGCAATCTTCCTCATTATTAGGAAAGTGCTTTTCTGCCAGCTCGCCTTACAGTCACTTTATCACCATGCTTAACCATTTTCTAATGCTGTTTGATTTAATCTGTGTGAATTTAAACTCTGGATGGTGTTGTCACACTAAGCTTTGCAAATCTTTTTTTGATGGCAAGAAAATTCTGCAGCATTAAACTGTTTATAGTAAAAGGGGGGGTTTAGCTCTTGTAATTTTTTGTGAACAGGTTTTTTATCTTTTGTCTTTAGCACAAACCTATCCCTCATGAAATGCTCACAATTTCTCTTGCCAAATTAAAGATATCCAGCAAGATCTTTTTGTCAGAAGTACCAAAAGCACATACTTTCGTATAGCAGTGCTTTCACAGACCAAATCTTTATCCTGTTTTCGAAGAGCATTCCCATTCTTTTTCATTCTTTGAGAAATGGAAAGATTTTAAAATATGCCTTGTTTATTTTTTTGCTAAGAGATATGACAGCACACTTGGAAATTTCCAATTTATTTCTTCAGCCTTTTAACTTGCTGGAGTCCAGAAACTCTTGTTTTCTATGCTTACCAAAGTGTTCTCATGAACAAAAATGTCACTTAGATAGTCCTTCAGAATGTGAATAACTGTGTAACATTGGATCCTTCACACCTGAACCTTCCCATGCTATTTTGCTAATGCAGCAATGTCCTCTTCTGTGCAAAGGTCCAATTTAAGTTGTGGCTATTTTCAGGTTAAAGCCTCCTACAACAGCTGCTGTGGAGGAGTCCATGTTAAAAAAAAATCCAAGTATTCTATTGAAACTGTTGTTAAAATTTCCTCTATCTATGTCATAACATTTTCATGAAGTGTTTCTTAATTTTATCCCTCAGCATATAACAGATGTAATATGGTCAAAAGTCTGACTCCTTGAACACGGGCTTATGTCATACTAGGGAAAGTAATTTCAAGTAGAAAGTAGTCATACTAGTTTGAAAGACATAGAAATGGCTGCTGTCTTTAGAAACTGGGCGACAAAACATCCTTTATAACTTTGAAAGTCTCTCCACCAAAGCTCATCTTTGCTCCCAGTTCCAACCTTCATGGTTTCCATTTCTTTAGAAAGTAAGGGTGAGCTAGGAGGATGAACTGATCTTTGCAGCAAGATGCTTTATGGTCTTGTACAGTCTTTTAAAAATGTCTCTCAGTTGTGCCGTTTATTCCCATTACTGATGCATTACATTCCAATTAGATGGAGTCAGTTCTGCTCAGCACCACTGAAGGCACAAAGAAATAAGTGGTGGTGGTAGTTTTTTCAGTTTGTTAAAGGTATGGAGGAAGATCCTCCATGAATCCAGACAGGATGGTAATCCATGTCTCCAGGCAATACCTAAACTCTTCTCTCTTTATTCCCTGGAGCTGAGAAGGGATGGGTTGAGGTTGAAGCCTCAGCATCTGCTGTCCCCTGAGCCAGGCTGTGCCCGCTGGGAGGTACAGCGATCCCCATGCTCCCTGGGGCCCATGGGGCAGGACCATGTCCCACATAGCCGCAGTGACTGCAGTGCCAAACGCCTCCGTGGATCCCATGTGGGATGTGTATGCCAAATATCTCTGCTCAAAGTAGCATTAATCATCACCCATACTGCGCAAAGGTGTTGAGCAATAAAAAACAGCTTGACAGAGAGGGAGAAAAAAGATGTGGATTAAGGAATTTTAAGGCTATTGCTGCTAGGGTTCAGCCACACAAGGTGCGGCTCTTGGTCTGGTAATGAAGTCATGGGACGTGCTCGTTTTCCCAGGACCCGCGCTGCCCCCATGCCTGCCTTCTCCTCTCACTGGTATTGATGTACTGGTGTCACTCGGACAACCTTTGTTTTCTGCTTCTGAACTCTTTGAATGGAATGAGCAATTCTCATGTCTAAAATTTGCCACAAGCACTATCCTTCTATTTCTTGTGCTCCCAGGTTCGCTTGGGTACCAGGGCTCCCATCTTAAGAATGGGTACCTTGGGTACCCATTTTAGGCACTTGATTTTTATATGCCTTCTTTATTTGTGAGTAGCTGCTTCTTCTGACTGCTCTTTATGGTCAGTTGGCCTAAAATACTTTTTCTGTAATCAGCATTCTCTGTGAAACAGTTCTTGTGTCCATAATGCTGCACTTCTTTCCCTTTCTTTCTCCCTTTTCTGGAGTTAACTCTCATTGGTGCTTCATAACATATTCTGGATTGTTTCAAAATATTTCCAAGTATCTACATGCCCTGAACTTAGTTAAGACCTGGTGGCACACACACAAATAAATGAAAGGTGAATCAAGCTATGCATAAAAATGTCTGGTAGGGACATTATCTCTAAGGTTCCAGCCAATCTTGGACAAAAAGAGATCGTGAGATATTTGTGTGTGAATATCAGAACTCCATTGCCTACCTGGACCTACCTGATAGAGTAATTTTGGGATGAATTTGTTCCTCACACAATATGGGTGAATTTCATAGAACTAATGATGCAACTAATGTGAATTTCATACAACTAATGTTGTAACTAATGTACTCTAAGTCACAAAATTCTATATATTGGAATTTCATTTTGTGAAATAATTTCACAGTACTACCGTAAAAAAAAACAAACCACACTTTTCTCTTCCAAGGCTAAACTATGTGAGATATACTTTAGTTTTATATGCTTTCTTGACATAGCATTCATGAATTCAAGATCTGGAAGATAACCCTAAGGAAGGGCCTAAGGCCTTGAGCAAAGTCCAGGGTAAAAATTGAGATCATGTCTCTCTGACTGTTAGGAGTATGTGTTTGGAACAATGGCTAGGTTTGTAGTCTATTCTTGTCTCAGTTTGTTGTTATATTTTTGGGTGTGTAAACTATTATAATTTGAATCTAGAGGCCTATTACAAGTGAGAAATGGATTTTTTTTTATGCAGCTGACTTTATTGATTTTGGTACATATTAATGCTAAAATCTCTGAGAATTTGTATAGTTTACCTGGTGGAAATAGGTGGTAACTTTATGAATGACTATGTCTGATCATGATAAATCAGGATTTTGAGTAACTCTTTATTAAGATATACTAAACAATATATTCCTAGAGTTGTAATTAATTCTTTATAATTGAAGAATATAGTTTTGACTAAAGACTTGACTTCATCGATAGTCAGAAAACCTAAATAGCCACCAACCTGTATAAATAACTTACTTATAAATTACTTATATTAACCTAAACATAATGAATCTGGACTGCTGTGTTGCTCTATCTCCATAAAGTGTACTAACTTCTGTTTCCTCACAGGACTCATGGACCTCATCAAATATGGTGTGGTAGAACATATGTTAAGGGATTGCAAGCCAATGTTATAAAATACAATGAGTGACATGATTGTGGACTGTGCTGCTGCATTTGAGAACAGGTTGGCAAATAACAGAGATAAAGGACAACAAGCTGACATTTATTTGGGCTTGAAAAAACCTTTTGAGAAAGTCCATTGCGGAAGATTGAAAAGGGATGCTAGCAGTCACCAGATTCAAAGTAAAGCCACTATTGACATAGTGGGAGTGATTAATTAAAAAACCCCACCGAATAGGAATAAAAGAGCATTAGGAAAACCCAAATGTTCTAAGAATGCTGTGGTGGGACAAAATTTGCCAAGGACAGAGAATCATTTTATGTTCTTCATAGTTAAAGGTGGTCAATAATGGACCTCTCAGATAATAAAACATGGAATCTTTTTCTGTGTTTGTTTCTCTCTTTCTTTCTCTGCTGAATAGAAAATTATATAAGAAAATAAGCAAATAAATAGAAAAAATGTTTCAGTGGAAGCTGTAATTTTGCTGCCTGGTCTTTAAAAAAGTTAATATATGTCACCATCTGATTCTATTTAGGAAAAAAAACATCAGAAATGCTGTGCATCTGTTATTGATAGGATGATACTAATCTACCCTGTAAACACTGAGAAGAAATACTGTGGATTCAGGCTTGAGTTATTAGTTTCTTCAGCGGAAAAGTCTATATAGTGTTTTCATGGGGAGCCCACACACACTCATCACATCAATGATTTTGGGATATAGAAGAGTTGAGTTGCGAAAACAGTCATTCCAGTGAAGTTTTCTCTTGGAGTGAGAAATTTTATAGTATTAAAATGTGCTGAGCCAATCTTCGGTTCTACTGAAGTCAAGGGAGAATTATGCCATTGCTTTTAATAGGACCAGGATTTAGCCTCACGTGTTTATAGAGCAGAAATCCTTTAGACAAACACTGCATCATATTTACACAGATCGCAGATCGCTAATCCACTTCTCTGAACCAAAACACAATTCTGCTTTCCTTTTGTGTTTGCTCCTTTCTCAAGCAAGAGCAGCATTACAGAAGTCAGCAAACAATGTCATTCTGTTCACAGTAAACATGCTCTATTTTCAGAGAGAATGACTGCAAAAACATCAGCCTTGCTTTTTATCTCTGAACATGCCAAAACAAAGTTTGAGAGCATCTGAATAAGCAAAAGCTTACATCCATTTTATTTTTTCCTTTTCAGTAAGTTGTACTGGATACAAAATGTGATTGTTCCATTTAATATTTGTTCTTAATCGTTTCAGGTTACAAAAGATGACATGTACTTCATCTTTTACTTAAGTAGCCTATACCATAATATTACAGTAATCAATTTCTGTTTTGCCACATTTTTGATACTGTCTGAATCTCTTTTTCTGAGATAGCATAACCCAGAGCTTTAATGAACCACTTCTTAGTTGAGAAATATTTATGCTTTTGAAAAAAAAAAAGGGAATTTTGTCTAGAAGCAGAAATGAAGATTTTGTGAAGCTCTTTACCTTTTTTTAAATAACTTTACCTTATGTGATCACAAAAGGACCTTGTGACATTGCCAGTTTAATTGACGTTTTAGTCTTTTCCCATGCAGCCAATTTATTTCCCCAAATAACTGTATCCGCAAAGATTCCCACTAGTGTCCTTTAGAAGTCACTTTCTTCTCTGCAGTCTCTCCAGTGCCTCTCACTCCCTTTTGTATGACATTTATTGAGTGTAGTACAGTAAGAATACTTTTTCTTGCTTACAAAATTTTTATTCTAGTGAAACTTTATCAATTTACTGGCATTAGTTAATTGAACTCCTCAAATCTCACAAGTCAAGCCTGTGCTTAAGTGATTTAAAGATGTTGACCACAATAAAACTAATTGCATTAGTTTTATTTGATTGGGCAGAGCAAGTATTTGTATATTAATCTGTGGTCCCTTTTTCCAAAGGCCCTCTTTAAACTTAGCTAATCATGTCCAGGAGACACTTGTTTAATTACCTGGCCAGAATTAAGGCAAAATTTTTACTGTCATTAGTCTCTACTTTTTTAGCTCCATATAAAATAATTCTTGTTTTACCTGGTTAAGGCACCTCTGCAGCAGCAACTGGTATAAAATGGAGTTCTTACTCATTAAAACTGTCATTTCTCTAACTGAGTATAAATGTCAGAAGAACTCATGTGTAGGTGTGTATATATTGTAAGAAGACATAAAATTAAATTTTGCTCTGCAAAAAAAAAGAAATTTAGAATCCTACATTTTATTTCATAATTTTTTTCAGCAATGTTTAGGCAATCCATTTATCTCCACCTATCTACAACTTGGTCCTGGTTTCTGTGAGTTTAACATAGATGAAACACAAGCATTTGAACAGGCATTTGACATCAATCCACTATTTTTCCTCTCTCACAATTTTCCTCGCTAACCTCCCACTTCCAGTAACTGGTAAAGAAATGCAGGACATTCTAGTGTAAAACAGAACTAAAGGCAAGATTGTCCTTGTAAGGTCATTTCCTTTCTAGTTTTTGCCATAG
The DNA here is from genome assembly GCA_013398915.1 of Dromas ardeola. NCBI lineage: Eukaryota > Metazoa > Chordata > Aves > Charadriiformes > Dromadidae > Dromas > Dromas ardeola. Next base: position 215,653 of record VYZM01006405.1, read on the forward strand.
CTATAACTAGCAATAGAAACAGGCAAAACTCTGTTATCTAATTATTGACCTGAAATACTTTTCTGAAGACATTATGAATTTTCCACCTTACTGATTTTCATCCATTTCTACAATCCTACATACTCACACATTTTATGTACTATATACTATATACTATATACTCACTGATATTATGTAAAGCAGGAATAGCCTTAGTGTCTTTCAGCAGGAACAGTCTTCCTATGGAAACAATTCTGATAGCGAAAGCTGGACTAAGATGGATATTGATGACAAGAGCAGAGATTTGCACTGATGCAGCAGAGCACGACAAAATGAGGGAAGCAGAATTGCAGTTATTAGTACTTGAAATTCAATGGTGATGGCAAAAATTAAAGAAAAGTCTTATGGAACAGAGACTATTTCTGCCTTGTGTGAGTTTGAAATACTAAAAATGTTTAAAAAGACAAAACACTGAGCATCTGTGATCCCAAAACATGTATTCTTCTTCCCTTTGTACTCATTCATTTGGAGCCCCTCTCCTCTGCAGAATATCATTTAGAGGACTGACTCGAGCTGTTGTGTGTCTGAAGCTGTCAGTGATGTATGACCATCAGTCACAAACACATTGACTCCATTGGGATTTGCACATATGATGGATTTCAACCTTTGACTATTTTTTACTAAAAAAATATTTGAAACTTATTATCCCCTTTGTTTATAGCTTGCCCTTTCAGAGGATGTCAGTCTGCTTCACCTTGATTCAAACTCTGGTTTCATTTCCTAGTGAAACAGAAAAATTCCTACTTAGATCATATAAAATATTTATTTAATCCTGTATCCTTTCCTCAATAAGCAAATGAATATTTTGACATTGTATAAAACAAAAACATTACTTTTTTCTAAAGGAAAAAGATTAAAAATTTTTATCTCAAGTACTGTCACTAGCCTCTTTGTTTTCTCCCATTCAAGTTATCCTCTGCATTCATATGAGATGAATTAACGAGTAGTTCTGGTCCTGACAAAAATGGCATTTTTGTTCAATTGGCCTTTCTTTACTGAGCAAAATAAATTAATCCATGCCTACAACTTCAGTCTTTACAAACACTCCTGGTGTGTTTTTTCTGTTTGTTTATTTTTCCCTACCGACTGTTATGAAATCACAATCAGTCAATGCGATTTTACTGGTAAATACTTAAAAAGGACCTTTTTTGTATATTCCCAATGTGATAAATCAGATGTATGAGATTCAGTCTCCAATTAAGAAGTACAATTAGTACCAACAACTAATGATATTGTCCTTAATTTTTATATTGACAGTTTTTCTTAACTCGTAAGCTCTCAGTGTGTAAAATCAATTCATTGTAACAGAAAACTCTGCCTTCTTTCAGGATTGACAACGTGGAGGGAGGAATTTGGGACAAGGTTGCAGCAGTGGCATGGCATAGTTCCCATGTCACTAATTCTCTTGTGTTTCACTGCACAGTATGTTGTGTTACTTGAATTTGCATAAATGCAGCTTAGGGGAATCGCCTCGTAGTCACCCTACAGGGCTACTTGTTTTTCGGTACCAGGTCAATGAGACGACTTTTCCAGGGTCCACAGAGATATCCTAGGGTGCTCACTTGAACAGAAGCCAGACAAGGCTCCTTTAATTTTGGGGGAAAAACAGCACAGATAGCTTGAATCGCCTAAGAAAATCACATTCAGAAAGCATACTTGTATGCTGTGGAATTTTTGTTTCAGATAGTATTAGCCAAACATAATTCTAGGCATGTTTTTATTTTTACCTGGTTACTGTGGAATCCCAGTGACAAATTATATGACACAATCAGAAGCAGTGTAGTGAAAATTTCAGTAAGTTTTTGAGGTCTAGCTGTAGTGCTACGTAAGCCAAATTAACTGAATTTAATATTTTAGAGAAGTGTTTTATTTCAGATGCATATAGATTTCTGTTGTTCTGTGGCCCTCCATTCCTCATGAACACACAAATACACGAACTTCTTTTACAGCCTTCACAGTGTGTCCTTTCACAGTCCTCTGGCTTCCAAGATAACCAGCCCTGCTTCCCACAGTGCAGTGCAAGAGAGATGCTAGGGCTAAAGTTGATGGCAGGACGCAGTGCATGCATTTATGTATTTGGATAGGAGGTAGAGTAAAATTTTAGGATTACATACCCTTAAAATGCTTGACCTGAGGTGAAATAAATCACATTCCTTGTTTCTAAAGCTGGCACAGATAAGCCTTCTCCTGCTGGACTGCTGAGGTTTACTACTGCTAGACTAAAGACGTTCCTTCAGTTAGATTTATCAAGCTGTTAGTAACCTGCAGATTTCACAGCTGCCATTTTGTATAAACCATTTCCTTCTACAAAAGGGAATGTAAGTGTTACGCTTATGATACGAAGGCTGGCAAATCTTTAAAACCCTATCTGCTTACATATGCCAAGGTCTATATTTCAGAACAAAAGGACACTGTGTAAAGCTGAGATACAATTGATGAATTTTGTATTGAAATGGACTGGCAAGCTCTTAATGGTAATGAATAAATTGAATTTTTATAAAAAGTTCTATGATCTTTAAAGGACAAAATCTTGCTCTAGAGTTCTGGGCATATTAAATTCCGTAGACCAGCAATTTCAAAGTGTTCAAACACATAAAGCAGCTTTCGTGAGATGTGTTTCACTGGTGCCAAGTAGCTTATTTAGTTCTATGTTCAGGCTTCAATGACTTTAATGAAAGGGAGGAGAAACAGGATTTTACACAGTATGTAATAACTCCCGTACAGGAAACAGTCTGATTTTATTGATACTTCTTTAATATTGCAGGTGGCCCAATCAATTATGTTGAAACTGCTTTACATCTGCCAAAGAACTAAGTTTTTATTTAGTGTCTTATGTGTTCATTTTTGTAGGTAATAAAGCAGCGTGGCTGTTTTACACTGAGAAAGAAGTCTTGCCACCAAACAACTTTATCAAGGCGTGAAAAAATGTTAATATACAATATGGTAAATGAGCTGATCTGGAGATTTCACTTCTTTGTCTAGATTAATTCTATTGTTTGAGACAGGTTATATATTTCTGTGCTGTATTGAACTTGCCTGTACGGATGGCCGGAGTCAAGTGCAATACCCTCATTGCCCTCCCTGGTGTGTATTGCCTGCTGATCTGCTTTTTTGTGCAGACTTTAAATGTCTTTACTCTACAAGTAAAGTTGATTCTGCCATGCAAAGGTCCCATGGGCCTGGACATCATAAATGTTCTCAGCACCTGTGCTGGAATCATAGCTGTTCTTGGATTCCTTTATGTTGAAGGAAAAAGGTCAGATCCTCCGCAGGGCAATTCAAGTCTTTCGTGAGCTTAATTATTCTCTCACTGTGCTTATCTTTTCCTATGCATTGCACAGTATGCTTAGACCCCTTAGACAGACGACCCCTCAGAGAGTTTTTCAGTGCATAGGACGCAGACTTTCAAGGGATTTAAATGTAGTCATGGTGACCTGAGATATAGTTAAGCATCCAGATGGATTTTCAAGAATGCTGAAAAACTGCCTTACAGGAGGGGTCTGTCTGTATGTCTTTTATGCCTAATTATCCTTTAAAATTTGACCTACTTGCTATAAAATGTTCATTTATTTATAGTTGTTTCTTTTTTTCTGTAGTTGTTATTTGTCTGTACAGAGCTGCAAGAACAGCTTCACGGGTACATTAGATTAATTACCTTCTTGATTATAGCATATATTTATAGATGGAAAGGCAGAGGATTTAAGAACAATCTAGTGATAAGAAAGTCATTGATTCTATTTCAGTTGTTCATCAGAGTGCTCAAAAATAAATGTTTTAAAAGTAAGCTCACTGCATCTGGTCCCTAGGAAATTTCTCTTTTTGTCACACCCAGAGTGTGCAAAGAAACACTGTTGATGGGACTACATCAGTCTCCATCTGATCTATGAAACCTTGATGTGTTGTACGTTTCTCCCCTCACCCCTTCAGGAGGAGTATTTGC
>VYZM01006408.1:0-15545 GCA_013398915.1 Dromas ardeola
CAGGAAACTGAGAGTAGAAAAGTCGTTCTTGCTTCCAGAAATAATATGTCCCTTTATATTCCTAAAACTTGTGTATGTTTCTTGCTCTACATTTTGTCCTGAAAGTTCTTGTTCTGTGGGAAGTATCCAGTTACGAAATTAAATCTACAAAGCAGAGCAAACTGTGCAGTTTTAGAGGAGATGATTTTATTAAAAATGTTTGTATTATGGGGTGTACATATTTTTGTGATTTGAGGAGGGGAAAAAAAAGAATAAGAAAGGAAGGATGAATGAATTTATTATTATCTGTGAGGTCTGGAGATGCTTTACATTAGACTAAGTTTTTGTACGTTAAGAAGTGCATCTGCATATTATTTCTTCTTTTTTACGTGGACAGTTCTAGATTATTCAGTGAAGTAACCTCGCTGTTATGTTACCGTAAGGTGAAGCAAAGTATGAGATCAGCAAAAGATTCTCTTAAATACCATGAGAAACAAGGTACTTGTGATTTGCTGCTAGTAATAATAGAACAGGGCTAATACCGCTGTTGATATTACCACCTATCTCAAGCAGATCTTTTTAAAACTATATGCAGGCTTGTGCTGGTTTTGAGTTCAGATGAACTGTTCACAAAAGAAAACACCATTTGGGGTGGACAGGTAGCAATACCTGGCTAGAAGGGAGAGAATGTGAATATGTAGGGGTTGTTCCAGCAAGGGATTTTGCCCTTGTTAAGCAGCATATGTCTCTGAAGAAAACGGATCTTTCAGGAAAAAGGGATCCCGTTGTCTTTCTTCCTCACTGACTCGGTTTATATGTCTTACTCCACTTGTTTGTTGTTTCAGTGAGGGCCTCTAAAGGTCCTCATCTGAAGTGCATTCACATGAATAGAAATACTTATGGGGGGTAGCTGAATCCCTGCGTCAGTGTGACGTTCCACCAGTTTTCATGTGTCATCTGTTCTGCCCCTTGTCATATGCAAACTATTCATAATCCAATCAGCATATTGGGAAATGACAAAGAAGTCATACAGTGCCAGAAGATCTGTGCGCTTCTGTTCTAAGAAATAGCTTGGTACAGATCGGTCCTTCTTACTCACGCATATTTCTTTAGAGTACACAGAAATTTAAGAGGCATTATGCGTTTTCTGCATTTTGTTTGGTATCTCTTACACTTTACCGCTAATGTATTGGAAGTACCAATGTAAGATTAATTGCCAATACTAGTCGCTCAAATATTCTTTTTTTTTTTTTTAGTTTCATCTTTTGATAACTGTGAAGCATCAAATACCTCTGTTAAGGTAATTAAAAAAAAAACAAGTGGAAAATGGCGTCTCTTCTGTTACTACGTATTCTAACGGAACACTTCCATGAGGAGGGCTGATGGTTCAGAAGACAGTACTGGGTAATTTTAGTTATCTGCCATGGAGAAAATGTGAGGGACATGATACTTTGGTGTAGGGAAGACGAAAGACCCACAGAAGTAAGCAAAAGTATTAAAAAAAAATCCCCCCAAATCCTTAATTTTGCAAACAAATAGTGATGGATCATACTGAAGTTTCCCTGCCCCACTTTACTGTTTACAGGTGTTTACAACTTTGCAGAAGACATTTTAACAGCGTAAAGGACCCTTGAAAGACATAAGATGCATATCTGATGAACAGCAGGGTTGCAAAAGTAGTTATGCAGACACAGTTTTACGCTCTCTCAATTAATGCCGCTGTTTTTATCTCAAACATCGGGCATGCTACTAATTACGTCTGGTATCAAAGAGGAGATCAAATGGTCTTTCACTATCTTCCCTCTCTTCACTGGACCAAACCGCTTTCAGCACAGAGTGGGCAGCTCCTCTGTTTCTTTTTCATTGTTTCATCACCATCCACCTGAACTCCCACTTTGCAAATGAAGGCAAAAATGCAGGTTTGTAAAACCCTCTCTCAGGGTGTTTCTGCGTGGCTCATTTTTCCCAGTTCCCTCACATGTCAAGGGGCAGCACAACTCGTTGGGAGGGATGCTTATTAGCCTAATGGAGCAAAGTACGCTTTTGTACGTAAAGACAGGAGCAGCTTGCTCATATTTCCTGTGGTGTCCTGCCCTTTTATGAATGAGATAGTATCTGGCTAAAATAATGAGTTTCATTAGCTTTTGTCAGCCACTCATCAGCATGAGGAATTCTGCATATTTTTGTTAATTATGGGCCATAGTTTTAAGGGCTTCCATTTCACGGGCCTTACAGTGGGTCTGCATTCGTGGTTCATTATGAATTTTCAGCTAACCTCTAATAACCCCCTTGTGCTTCCTTTCCATAAAGTGGACGACAACTTCTCCCTTCCTTTCTTTCCCCAGTCTCTTTCTTATACTATGTCATGTGTCAATTCTAGTTATGGAAATTTGCTTCCTTATTCCCCAGATGATCATGGAACCATCTGAACGACTACCTCTGAACATGATTCATCATCTCCCAGTCAGAGGGATTCAGCTTTTCACCGTACAGCTTCATCTGCTGCCTCCCAACACCTCAAGTCGCCAAGTCCTGTTGGGAGTCCCTCTGCTTTTCAAAACAGGTTATTAATTCTTAATCAAATCAGTTACCTGAGTGACTTTGTGCTGTGAGAACACAAGCTGAATGACCAGAAAGATTCGTTTTCTGACTTCTTGGGCAAATTGAACTTAGCATTTTCAGATAAACTTCAGCAGAAATATTGTGACGACTGTTCATGAAATGCTTTCTTTGTACAGATATATAGAGAAGCCATGGTTCACCTAGCAAGTCTCCTTGAGTGACTAGGACTAAACCTTTCAGAAGGGGGCGTGAAAACCCACACAGAATACAACTGCATGAAGAAATACCCCAAAGAAAGTTTTTGTCACCCCTGTCAATTGATAGTTGGCTTTATGCCCTGAAATGTGAGATTTATGTTTCATGCAAATTCTTTATTTCTCTTTATGGTACGCTTTCATTATTGTGAAATACTTTCCTGCAGTTCCCTGGCGAGTTCTGCAGTTTAATGCTGCCTCAGGTAGACAAATACAACTGATGTATCCTCTTCCATTGGTTTCACATTTATTGCTTATGAATTTCACGGGGTGTGCTCATGATACTTATCTGGAGATGAACTGAGATTCAGTTGCCCTCCTCTCTAGCATACAGCTGCCTGTGTCCTTCTGTTGGAACTAGATGACCATACCCTTCAATTTCTGTAGGAGGAACCCCACATACTCTATTCATGAATGCTTGTTTAGGTCAGGAATTTTTTGTGGGATGGGCACACAGGGCACCCAGTCTTATGAATGGCCTTTTCATGCCAGTTTTACAGACATAGAGAACACATTTCCATTAATCTGTAACTTGCAAGAGCAAATGCAGAGGAGTAATAAGAATTGTGGTGGGATTGTTTTGTTTTGTTTTGTTTAAGTGAAGGGGCCTTCTTTTATAAACGTTAGTACTTTTATTCCAAACTATGAGCGCTCCTCTATGAGTCAGTATTTCACCTGGTTGGATTTTGTCTGGGAACCTGCTTTCCCATGTCTTTGAGCAAATGAATTACTCAGGCTTTTCACGACTGGATTTTGAATCACAGTGTCACAGAATGGTTGAGGTTGGAAGGGGCCTCTGGAGGTCACCTGGTACAAACCCCCTGTGTTTTCCTTAGGTCTTGGTGTTTACTTTTTACTTGGGCTTTTTGATGCTTTGATTAAACCAGATGATATTTTTGTGAGGTGGTTAAGAGAGGCATTATATCCACCTTAACTACAAATGGCTAAACCAGAGGGAAATGTTTTATCTTCACCCCAGCTGGATATTAAGGTAATGTCAGAACAGGCAGGGAACACTTTGAGGGATTCAGGTGCCAAGCACAAGAGCTTGATACTGTTTGGGATGCTCTGTGTGGGCTGCTGCTTCTGCTTCAGAAAAACATAAGCCCCCTGTTGGTCTTCCCTCATATGCACCTGCTTTGCATGGGATTTTGTCTGAAATGCTGGAAAAACTGCTTATATTTAGGCACCAGAATCTTAACCTCCCTGCAGGCAGGTACTGCAATTCAGTCTTAGCCTTTGTCTTCATTTCTTTCCTGTTTTCCTGTTGGTACTGGTGCCCACGGCAGTGAAAGTCTTACACAGTATATGTGCCCCGACTGCATGGAGATCATGGCAATAGCATTAACTTTGGTCTCAGATGTCTAGCAGGCTTGTCTATCTTGCATCCTGTTGAAGGTCTAGACCCCGCAGTTTGTGCAGGAGGGCAGGGCTGGTGGGGTGGAGCCACTGTGCCCCGTAGAACCTTTGCTTTGGGCAGGGGCAGCAAGCAGGAGAAGAGAGGAGGGGAGGAGAAAGGCATGTCAGAGAAGAAAGAGAGGAAAGAAATGCAGAGGTGTGGGGGAAGAGACTTCATGGAATACGTAGCGCAGCAGAGAGGACTGGAGGAAAGGATGAGGTAGGGAAGCATGGCTGTAGAGGGAGGAGAGTGCTGAATGCAGTGGAAAATAGAACGAGTCTGGAGCGCAGTAATGGAAGAGGAGCTGGGGATAAAGGAGAGGGGGTGAGAGCTCCACTGGGAGTATAAAACCCAAAGAAAAGTCAGGAAGAAATAAGTATCCTGAAGGGGAAAAGGGACAAAGGAAGAATTATTTGCGAATTCAGAGATTCTGTATGATGGGATGAAGGGATCATCGCGATCTTACATGGTGATTTGAAAGGATGTGACGAGTGAGACATTAGAAATAATGTGCCCAAAGGGATCAAATGATGTCACTCCAGAGGGGGTCTGAGATGCATCTGTTGGATCTCTTTTGGTAGAGTAAATTCCAGTTTGGATCTCAGCTGGGAGAAAATCAACAAGAGGGTGCGGAATCTCCTCACCTCAGCACAGGCCAAGCAGCGGATTGTCACTGTGAGTATTAACATTACAGGGCCACCAGTGCTGACCTGACATTGTCTCCTGGTTCTCCACCCTTTCCGGCATGTCAGGATTTTTGCCCGTTTAGCTACCATTCTGCCCTTGGTCCATACTTATGCCTGTTTAGTTGTTGGTAGCCAGTCATCTGCCTGATAAAGCTGGCCAAGTCCAGGAATGCTTTGTTGCTACAGAGTGCCACAGAGCAGAGGCCAGAAGGGGTCTTGTATTTCTGTTTGTGAATGAGCACAACAGTGGTATCTGTAGCATCAGAAGAAAACATATAAATTAAATAGCACTTGGGACCTCAAAAACAAAGGACTGAACAACGGAGCTGCGTCTATATGAGCCCGCTGTCATTGACAAGAGAACTGGTGAATCCCTGGATTTATTCTCTTTTTCTGGCTACAGTAATAGTAGTTGGTCCAACAGGGCGTTGTCTTTCCCTACTGTCCACGTGTCTCTTTTCCCCCTGTCTTCCAAAAAGGCTACTGAACCCCTGCCGTTCCACAGTGGCATACAGAAGGCTATTTCAGTCTGTCACTGATTTTCATTTCAATGACAAATCCAAGCCTGAGGTATTTATTTCACAGTCAAGGGAAGGGCTGTAAATCCAAATCACTGATGCTCCCTCCCCCTCCTCTGTACAGGCTGTGGGTGGGAGTTGCCCACCTCAGACGGCAGAAGTGACAGAATTCATGCTCTTACCCTCTACCTTTTTGGGTTGTAAAACAGCCTAAACATGACAACTAATGATTAATAACCTTGTAGGAGTTAGATTGTTAGAGGCCTTGTATGAGTCAGGCTTTATTTCACTGAGGTAATTTCCCATTGTTTAGCTAATTGGTATCATCTGTTTATGGTTTGGAGTTACACAAGCATTGGAAGTCTCAGTAGCCTTGCACTAGCCTGAAGGAACCACCCTAGAGGAAAGAAGGGGAACATACGAACAAGGATTAATGAATCAGTGTTGCTAGCCCAGTGCAAGATGCAGCAATCAAATTAACATTTCCTTTCACTTTCCAGTTGTACGGACTATGTTATTTAACACATCTAGCAGTTGCTGTAAAGAGGCACATGGTTGATAGCTCCCTAATTAGTTACAAGTTAAAAGTGTTCACAGGAATAGGGTCAGATGCTTCAACTGGGGAAATTTACATCACCAAACCCCAAGCCCTCCAATGATATTTTCCACTAAATAAAATAAAACCTGAGCAATAAAACCTGTGAACCTACTATTAGAAAGTACTACACATAAAAGACAGCCAGCAGAAAAAATAGCTTTTCTGTTCATGAGTGTGATGCCAGCTGATGTCGTCTTTTCTTCCTACTGTATCTGACTTCAAACACTGAAGAACAAATTCTTGATGATATAAAACAGTGGTTTTTTTTCTCACCAGCATTGATGTTTTCTAATGAGGAAGTCCATTTTCTGCAGTTATCCTAAATAGACTAATACTCTGTGTAGTTATGTCTACTTCAGTGGTGTTTACAGAGGAATGACTTTGAGACTGAAAATTGACTCTGTATTATCAGAGAAGTGTTTTAGGCACTTAGGTAAGTAGCAATCAACGTTCTGAAAGACTGCTGAGAGTCAGAGGACAAAAGACAATCTAGGAACGCATTTCACTCTGTTTCTCATATCCTGCAAAGTCTGTAATCCCACAGAATCCCGTTGCATTCAGTGTAACTGTCCCATCGGTCAGAGAGTGTTTTTGTTGCAACCTTTAGATGGCGACAGAGGTCCATTGAATTTCTTTTGGCATTTCTTTTGGCACTGTTTTGCTAAAATAAGGTTTAATAATGAGGCATCCAGCTCTTGAGAAGGCTTACAAGGGACAGAGGACAGTGTCTATTGCCCTGAACTCGTTCAATTCTTTTGGAAACATACGGAAGGTTTACTTTGGACTAGATAATTTTGTAAGTTCTCTTAAAGATAAGCGATGAATTAACTTGAGGTTGTTTTTTTTTTGCTAGGGAGCTACTAAGAATGAAACCGATGATGTCCTTGAAAGAACGTCTATCTCTCTGAGGCATTCGCTGTATGAGAACTCAAAGAAGTAGCTGTTATCAGAGAGGTAGGCGGCCTAAGCCTTAGCCTTTTGATATCCTGAATTTATTCCAGAAACAGAAAGACTATAAGTGAGCTACAGTTTCAGCAAGAGAAGCTATAGTGAAAATAGTCTATCCAATCCTATTTTCTCATTCTGGAACTGCAGGTGATTGTGACTACCATCTCTTTTATATTTTTAGCTAGCCAGTCACTTAAACTCAGACTCTAAACTCAGGGATCTAAAAAGGACATATGAAATTCACTGGTGTCTCTCTCTGTCAGTTTTGTGTTTGTGCATGAAAACAGTTTTAAAAGTCTGCCTACTGCTTTTCCATAAAATTCACAGGGTGCATGTCTCCTTCAGTTGTATGTCTTTGTCATCATGAAAGATTTTATGTAGCATTTCTGATTAGATTTTCAAAGAGGGCAGGTAAGCTATTAAACTCTGGTGCATCATAATGGAATTGGAGCATCTAGTTCTCTTGGACTTTCTGAGAAGTTCAGCTCTTTTTCAGCTCTGTCTTACCAATGGAGCGAGTAGAACTGGCAAAATACAATAAAAACTGCAGCTGCCCATTTTGGTGGCAATACAAGTGAAAAACCTAAAATTAAGACTTGCTGAAGAGTAAGGTGCCGTATTTGCAGTGTCCCTTTTCTCTCCAGGGTCACATTTCTGCACATTTTTTTCTTCACTTGAGTCCCAGTTCTGAAGCATTATAGTTGCATGCAGCCATCAAATCAAACAGCGGATGCTCTCATCCTTCAACTCAGTGAAACTCCCATAAAGTAGTCTATGTAAATTAAGCACAGTTAACAATTGCAGAATCTGTGTGCATATTCTAATTTTGCATTAGCACACTTCCTTAAGATTTTAAAGGTCAAACACAGTGACTAAACACATCTTTCCCAAATGCCAGCAGATTTGTACAAAGGGTTTTTCATCATTTTTCTTTCTTAACCATGCTTGATTAACCTAGGTTGGGGCAAACCCAACCACAAATACAGGGTGGGAGGAGAATGGATTGAGAGCAGCCCTGGGGAGAAGGACTTGGGGGGTGTTGGTTGATGGGAAGCTCAACATGAGCCAGCAACGTACACTTGCAGCTTAGAAGGCCAACCGCATCCTGGGCTGTGTCAAAAGAAGTGCAGCCAGCTCTGCTGAGACCCCACCTGGAGTACTGCATCCAGCTTTGGAGACCTCAGCACAAGAAGTATGTGGACCTGTTGGAGCGGGTCCAGAGAAGGGCCACAAAGATGATCAGAGGGCTGGAGCACCTCCTATGAAGACAGGCTGAGGGAGTTGGTGTTGTTCAGCCTGGAGCAGAGATGGCTCGGGGGAGACCTTATAGTGGCCTTCCAGTACTTAAAGGGGGCCTACAAGAAAGGAGGGGCGGGAAGGAATTTTTCCAAGGGCATATAGTAATAGGATGAGGGGTAATGGCTTCAAACTGGAAGAGCGTAGATTTAGATTAGATATCATGAAGAATTTTTTCACTACGAGGGTGGTGAGGCACTGGAACAGGTTGCCCAGAGAAGCTGTGGTTGCCCCATCACTGGAGGTGTTCAAGGCCAGGCTGGATGGGGCTTTGAGCAGCCTGGTCTAGTGGGAGGTGTCCCTGCCTGTGGCAGGGTATTGGAACTAGATGATCTTTAAGGTCCCTTCCAAACTGAACCATTCTATGATTTCAAACTTGTTGATATTCAAGTTCTGTGGGAAAAAATGACCAACTTCTCACCCTGTGCAGTGTTCTTTACATTAGGTGATTTGCCTGCGTATAACTGAAAGCAGACTTGAGCATTTCCTTATATAATCATTTAAACAGCTTGTTATGATATGTGTAGCATGCCGGTCATGTGGCCAATTCCTCACAGGGCTCCTCTTGTAAACAGAGAGTTTGGTCTGTCCCCTCAGTCTCAGGACCCTTTCTGCATCGCTAGGTTGAGATGGCTGACACAGAGTAATACAGAGTATGAAGAACCAGTGGGCCACACATTCTGGAGTCTTCACTTATGCAAGACTTACATCAGATTCAGTGGGATTTTCATTTTACTAGCGACACAGGATCAGTTCCTTTATCTTAGTGGCGCTGACTCTAGTAACTCTAAAAGAGCACATCCAAAAGGTCTATGCTTGAGTCTGAAACCTTTTATGAAAAGTCTGTTTCTCAAAGCTGATTCTTAAGCCCAGTTTTCTCAGACATCATTGTTTAGAAATGTTTTGGATAAAGTGCTCTTGCAGGCACTCTGGTTCTTGGGCAGTAAAATTATTCTTGTTTCTGCAGGTTGAACAGCTCAGAACTGCTGAATTCTGACCTGAAGAACATGCTGAGGCTGATGCCTCTACTCCGTCTGAGTGCTGGTTCATTTCTCTCTGGACATACGGCATTTTACTCCTTCCAAGGTTAAGTAACACTGTTGATTAAAATAAGCTGAAGGCTACAGTACCTGAACACTGTGAAGCACTGAAGTGGAAATAAAGAGCTCTGCCATTACTTTTCATTTCTATAAATCACTTTGCCCAAGGTGTCGAGTGTGGACGGTCATTTAAAATAGCAATTTTAAAAGATAATTACTTAGATAATCTTCCAGCTGCTCAGATATAAATTTTACAAAAGCAAAAATTAGGATAGTGCAAGGTGATTGCAAAAATTCTAAAAGGCCAAATCCAGGATTAATCTGATTTTGTCATTTAAATTAGTTCTGTCCCCTCCCTGTATGAAGTGCTACACCACCAATTAATTATACAAGGCTTAGTAACTGCTAGCAAGGTGTGCTCCCATTTATTTTCTGATAGCTGTGTTAGATTTGAAAGAACAGGCACATAACAACAAGAAAGAGAAGCCCTTTGTACATAAGGCTCCCATACTGTTAATGATCCATTCAAATAGGACCAAAAGAGACATAGTTTCAGACTCAAATGACAAATAGAGGATTGATAACACAGTACAAGTTGAAAGTAAGTTCAAAAAGTTTCATAGTACAAAGGCAGTAAAATTTGCCCCGAGTTGTAATTATATTACATTGAATCACAGAATCACAGAATGGCAGGGGTTGGAAGACACCTCTGGAGATGACCTAGTCCAACCCCCCTGCCAGAGCAGGGTCACCTTAGAGCAGGTTGCACAGGAATGCATCCAGGCGGGTTTTGAATGTCTCCAGAGAAGGAGACTCCACCACCTCACAGGCAGCCTGTTCCAGTGCTCTGCCACCCTCAAGGTAAAAAAGATCCTCCTCATGTTTAGATGGAACTTACTATGTTCAAGTTTGTGCCCATTACCCCTTGTCCTGGTTCAGCCAAGTTCTATATTTGGTATCAAAAGACTACACAATGGGTAAGCAGATGTTATCCATTTTACTTTAGCCAGTGTTTAACTCTCTCATACATTACTGGAGAAAGCATTCAATGCTTTTTTTTGGAAAGCATGTATTTTGTGACGGATGAAACTTGCTTGCACTCTCTGAGAATGCAAGACCCTTGCCTGCGGGCGAGGGGATGCTCCAGACTTTTCCAGGCAAGATTCTATCAAACTAACATAGCAAAAAGGAACTTACAGCTTTAGCCTTCCTTGGACAGGGACAATCAAGGGTGGGGACATTCAAAAAAACTACTTAAGATTGGTGCAAAGTTCAAAGAATGTAATGTTTCCAAAATGAAGGAGGTGTTAAACAGACATACTCCACCTCGAGATTAAAACAAATGAAATCAGTCAGCCAAATGTAGTCTGAAATTAGTGAAGAGTTTTCTAGCCATTTAAGTGAAATTCTGAAATTAAACCACCATGATCTTCTACCTTTGCAATTCAAAGATGGGTATTTATCCTGTGTATAGGATTTTCATGCATTGTTATTTGCATAACAGGTGCTGGACTCACTGCACCAGGAAATCTCTTCCCATATAGCAGACAGTGCTCTAGAAAGATCAAAGGAATGCTAGAGACTACTGCGGCCAGCACTAGTTGATACCTGAACCACCACATGTAGGTTCATAGGTAGAGATGCTGAAGTGCCCATCTTTTCTCCTTACTCACTCCTCCACACCTTTTGAGAACAAACTAGTATTCTCAGCCAGAGAAGAACTTTTGATCATATAGGAGAAGAGCAGAGTTAGGGTTTCTTTTTCACTGTGTCTTTAGCAAGAGCTATAATATAACTTGGTTTTAACTTTTAATTCAAATAACAGTAATTTGTTCATGTCTACATTAACATGTAAACTATAAATTTTGCAATGCAAAGACATAAATAATTGAAGAGCAATGGAGTTTCAAGTTAGTTTTTCTGGCTCCCAAACACAGAAAATGATGAAGTGGAAGTGTGTGCCATTTAAAGTTTGTTTCTATGAAGAAAAATGAAAATGCCCTCTAGAGAGGAGAAAAAAAATATCTAAGCAGTGCGGCTTCTCTTTATAGTGATGCTTATGCGAGATCTCAGCCTCACAAGACATATGGAAGCAATATACTAACTCTCCCAAACGGAACTAATAACAATTTTGGAACCTGTATCCCTCTGAAAAAGTGAGAATGCAGAAAATCCAATTGATGATTTTGAGTTTCCCCATCATTAAAATCTTTCCGAGGAGTGAATGAGTGACTGCACATTACCTTCAGGCATGTGCTGAACCAACACATCAAACCATATGGGACAATGAGAAGCTCCAGAGTCTAAAGCAGGGATCAGCTGTAGCTGACAGTCTCTTTAAAACATCCTACAGTAGCACAGCACTGAATTACACTTTTCATTTAAATGCTGTTTTGAAGGCAAGCTGTCACCCTTTTCAGACAGTTGTGAAAAGAGTATCTCTGCTGCACTGCACTAGGCAGCCTTTTAAATATGGCAGACGTCAATTTAAATATTCTCCCTGTTGCTGTCATTGGTCCAAGTTAGAGTAATGTAATTGCGTTAAAAACAGATAAATTCTTTAAAATGGAAGTACCAATATAGATACATATCTTGAAGTCTGTTTAGCAACCCATGCTAAATCATGTCAACAAGGAAAGTCTTAATTAAAGTCACAAAGCACACATTTACATATTCTACCACCTGTATTCTAAGGAATCTTGTACAGTATTCTAAAGAAATACTACTCTATTGCCCTAATACAGTTAGAAATAACTACTATATAAATAGGTAAGTGGTAATTTTTAATTTCAGTTTTTCTGCTAAATTGTTGTCACTGAAACTTCTCAGTCCACTGGTGTTCTTCCAGCTCTGTCAGACAGTTAGAGGACTGATCTCTGGGGCAGAGAACACGTCTTACTTATTTAGGTGTACAACATTTAGCAAAGGGATCCATTCCTTTACTGCCCTTGCACTGCTTTAATATAAACAGTAAAGGCAACATGTGCCTCATTAGACTGCTCCATGCTCTAACCAAGATATTTCCTTCATTTAGGCTACATATCCTTTCCTCTCATGGAAGCAGAATGCAAGTATTTTCTCACTGTATCATATGTAATTATGGAAGTGTGAGTAGAAAACAAAAAATTTACACTAAAAAGTTCACATACCGATTCTCTTCTCCAGCAATCCCTGCAGCGCACAAATAGATGAAAAACACAGTACCTCCGCTCAGTGGCCTGTACAGTAACATTTTGAATTGACCTCAAGTATATGTTGGCACAGATTTTTTCTTATGTACTTTTATAAGCTACCAACTTCAAAACTAGATAATGAGTGGAGCTTTTTAGAAACAGATGGAATAAGCCACAGCCCTCTTTTTTGGAGAACTGAAGTTGATATACCTGAGTGGTCTTCATGTTTATAGTACTACAGAAGTAGCCATTATGGCCAAACTACAGATTAAGAAAATAAAGCCCCAGGGGGCCTGGAACTAGATGATCTTTAAGGTCCCTTCCAACACGAACCATTCTATGATTCTATGATTCTATAAGGTGCTAGGGAGTTAACTCAGAATAGCCCCTGCATGATGCACAATCACTTCTTGGAAAAAATAACTAGTTCCTTTCCATCTCTCACTTGCTCCGTATCAGAATTAATCCAGAGAATTTACATACCTACCAGTTAGTATCTACCTAGTGCTGAAGTATTCAAATGCATGAGAAGGTTGAAGAGCTTGCTTTTCAGATGTCATTTTTGCATCTTGCAAGCGGATCTTCATGGCCCTATCTTTCTCACTGTCTCCCTCTCCAAAAATACAAAAAATAAAGATCAACCTACTTGACAAGCTAATAGAACAAGGAAGTCAGGAGTTTATTGTTATTTACCTATGGCACAGCAGACCAGGCTGAAAACATGCAAAGCCATGCTTCTTCATCTATAGAAGAAAAACCTTTTGTCTGCTATAATTTTTTACTACTGAGCTGTTCAGTTTGTTAGTACTTCATTTAAAATACATAATTTTGTTTATCATAAAGCAAACACCTGGCTTGTTTCCATTTGTTCTCCACCATTCCGTAGTAACATGTGCCAATACAGGCTGTGGGACTTGTTCAACATACTCTAAGGTTTAGCAGCAGCAGTCAGCAGTGCACTCACTTGCTAAAAAGATTTCATCAAAGAAAACATAATTCTTGGAAACAGAACACAGGGTTCTTATTTCTGTCTCCTTTCCCTTATTATATGCATATCACTAAGGATATCCAGAACAATCCTTATTGAGATGGTAATAAACTATATATTGCTAACTTAATACCTTAAAAAACAATCTCAGAACAAGAGGATCATTCTAATAAAAAACCATTTCATTTTTGTATCCTGTTACATTTCACATATCAGAACCTCTGAGCTATGAAGAATCTTATGGATTAATTCAAAATTCCTTAAGTGATCTGCTTGCTTAAATGTGTACCTTAAAGTGGTTTTGTATAAACACCATTAAGAAGATTCCAAATTCAACAGGTTGCTCATTTAATCTACCAGAAGGTGATCACACTCCTCTGCTCACCATCCCTCTCAATGTCATCTGTGACCAGTCAGTCAAACTTGAGGAGCACACAGGTTATTTGTCTGGGATGGTTGCCTGGAGAGGCTTGTATGTCATCCAGTGTAGTTTGTGCTCCATTACGTGTCTGAAGACGGACTGCTTGAAGAGAGGTAAGAGACCCTCCCCTTGACTGCTGTGGATGTCCAGGACAAGTCCTAACTTGCTGCCTTGATTTTAGTCAACTGAATGACTGCACTGCAGCAATCTCAGGTCTGCAGGAGGTTTCCTTCTATCACATTAGAGACCTGTCTGTTCATCTGCTTTCTTCTTCCTTCTGCTTCCCAGCTTCTTGCTGTGATGCTGTCCATTCTTTGTAAATGAATGTAGCCAAGAAGAATGTCTACATGAAGAAACTTGGAGGATTATGCATAAAAGCATAACCGTGCTTGCCCAGAAAAATGAACAGTTAAGTTGAAAAACTACAAGATTTCATTAAATTATTTAAAATAAAATCCTGTATATTTCTAAGTTATTCAAAGTATTTTATTAGAAGTGATGTTCCAAGTATATCTGTCAAAGATCCATTTCAACAGGGTTTCTTCAAGAAGCAGGAAGAACATATGACACAGTAATTAAGCCGGCAAAGAGTTTTTAGTCTTTTTATGAACATGCAACCCTTTCTGATCACTAGTTCCAGTGCTGTAAAATTCTAATGGTAATTTCAAGTGCCTAAGCTAGCAAAAATACAGACGAGAGTAAGGACTCAAAGATTTCCATTTGCGTCAATAATGAGCTTGTAAGTTTAGAACTTTGTGAAAATTCTAGCTGAGACCACAGTGTAGTCATTTAATTAGCCACTCTTATCCGGCATCAGTTAGCAAAAAAAGAAATCTTAAGAGTCAGAAAATTTAAATTCAAATTTAAACTTTAAGATTTAAAGATTTTATCTTTGAGTAAGAGATATGTCACAGTATAATACAAAAACAAGCCCCCACTTATATGGAATAGAGGCATCAGCCTGAGCAAGTTCTTCAGGCTAGAACCCAGCAGTAACCAAGCTGTTCCACCTGCAGAAACAGCAATAACTTTACTGCCCAACAACCAGACTACCTGCAGGAGTGCTTTATCCAAAACACTTCTAAATAATGATCTCTGAGAAAAATGGGCTTAAGAATCAGATTTGAGAATCACAATATTCATAAAAGGTTTCAGACTGAAGCATAGACCAGCTTTCTGGACTTGGAGTTGAGAGTGGAAGTTGATCCATTCATCCTTGTTCGTATGTTCCCCTTCTTTCCTCTAGGGTGGTTCCTTCAGGCTAGTGCAAGGCTACTGAGACTTCCAATGCTTGTGTAACTCCAAACCATAAACAGATGATACCAATTACCAATTACCAGCTAAACAATGGGAAATTACCTCAGTGAAATAAAGCCTGACTCATACAAGGCCTCTAACAATCTAACTCCTACAAGGTTATTAATCATTAGTTGTCATGTTTAGGCTGTTTTACAACCCAAAAAGGTAGAGGGTAAGAGCATGAATTCTGTCGCTTCTGCCATCTGAGGTGGGCAACTCCCACTCACAGCCTGTACAGAAGAGGGGGAGGGAGGGAATTACTTGGGGGTGCTTGTGGACGAGAAGCTCAACATGAGCTTCTCAATGTGCACTTGCAGCCCAGAAAGCCAACTGCATCCTGGGCTGCATCAAAAGAAGCGTGGCCAGCAGGTCAAGGGAGGTGAT
>VYZM01006409.1:0-22920 GCA_013398915.1 Dromas ardeola
CTCCTCAGGGCTGTTCTCCATCCGTTCTCCACCACCGTAACAACATCCAAATCCATCGTAACAGCGTCGACCAAGCGATGGTCCAACTGAGGAGAAGCGATTACATCCTCCTCAAACTAAACCAACCGCAGACTTCTCAAGGCCAAGCGCTACACTGCTGTGGTTGGGTCTGTTCATAAAGCTATGACCTTTGGCAGTCAGCTGTCAGGGGGCCAATTGCCAGTACAGCACTGGACACTTAAATTACAGCACATTTTAGCAGGTGCCAGGTGTGTAACACATGTAATCTCACCTGTAACACTTAATTTAGGGCCAGGCACGGATTTGTATATTCAATTGGCTTCGTTTGCTTTCTGGCCTTTAGTTCGTGCCCCACCTTTTAATCGCTTTGTTACAGCTGTTGTTGTTTGCACACACTTCACTCACACCCATCCAGCCCACAATGACTGTCACGAACTTTTACCTTAATCTTCCCTTAGATCATTGGTTAAATACTCCTCCCAATACAGAATCCCTGTTCGAGAACGCACGCCACCTTACGATAGTGGAATCGCTCTTATTTTCAAGTACAGCCAGAAGCTCCTGAAACGCAGGAAACCATTTTCCAGTCTGTCCTTGGTCTGAAAACTAATTTTGAGCAAGGGTGAAACAAAACAAAAAGGCATTTGGTGTCAGCGTGCATGCCATCATCAGGAACTTTGTCACAGGCTTCAGCAGAGGAAGGATCAGACCTCTATAGATGCCAATAAGAAAACAATCCTTCACAGTTACCAAAACCAATCAGGTTTTCTAATTTCAAAATTGCATTTTCAACCAATACTACTGTGAAGAGATCACAGACTCAGACATGTAGCTCACTGGACTGTATGTCAGGATAAACCCGCAAAGTGAGAACCAGTTACACCATTTGAGAATGGGGCAATTTGGGATATTTTTTTTTTTCCTTCTTCCTTTATACAGACATTTATGTTTTCAGGAAACTGGGGAGTTGCAAAGAAGTGAGAGTCAATAAATGATGAGACAAACTTGAAAAAACAGGAAGCAATTGCTACATATGGGGGATACCATAGGGAATGTTACACCGCGTTCTAGAAAGTGCGGTATTTTGAGCTTCATTTTTTCTTCAATCCTCCTTCCAAACAATGTTAAGAGGAATTAAGGAAACAGTACACAGTTCTGTGGGGTTAATGATATCTTGGAGGCTCAAATGTCTTACAGGTGCTGAAAGAGATACTCAAACTGTAAAGGGACAACACAACAGGAAATCAGGAATGGAGACAGCACTAAGCTTTACAGAGCCAAAGCGTTCATCTTTAAGTCTGCAGTGAAAGAACACGTTCCAGCAGGGAGGAACCATGCTCGGACACAGTGCCTGTGTTAACCGAGCCTGACCATACCCAATTACCAACCACAAAAGCTAACCAAGGAGTAAATTTTCATTTGGGTTGGCTCTTGGGGTGGATTTTTCCAAATTCATTAGGATGAAAGAGATAAATCATGACTAGAACCATTTTCCACAAGAATATATACTGGCTGTTAAAAAAAAAAAAAAAAAAATTCAAAGTGGCAGGTTTTATTTCCCGCGCATAGTAACTTCATGCGGTTGCTCAACATTTTCCAAGAGGCATGAACTCTGCAACGCGATGAACGCTTATCCTCATTAATTGATGGAGATAAGACTGCTAATCAGCTGAGCCTATCCTATTTATAAAAGAGCTACAGTTACAGCAGCAGCTCTGAGCTGCCCAGGTTCAGCAGCGACCTTGGAAGCTCTGCTTGCGGGTCTGGGTGAATAGAAGAGCCAGACTGGAAACACCTCTTCCCTCCTCTGCAGGCTGAAGCCCCATGAGAAACAGAAGAGTCTTATGGCACTTTTGAGCACATCTTCCCTAACGCCACGATCAGAACAGCGTAGCTCAGCGTTCTAACCCAGGTTGTGCTTCCCCAGGGAAAACACTGGGGAAAAATAAGGAGAAACGTTGTCCGCAACACTGAGAAATAAGCATGAAAAATGCACTGCTTTTTTCTCCTAGGGCACTCAGTTCTGTGAAATATAATGTGTCTGGCTTTAGATTAACAAAAAGCGTAAGTTAACAAAAATGCTATTGCTTGTTTGACTAATTGCCCAAAAGACTGGTGCCTGATAGAGAGAGGCTCTGTTCAGTCTCCTTCTACAACCCAAACTTACCTCCAGCAGAAAATATTTCCACCAAACAGGAAACAATTAACAAATTGTCTCTATTAACACCTAACAGGGTTGAAGAACATAGTTTTTACCTCTCAAACTTCATTTCAAACAGTCTCTGATGACTCAGAATTCCTGAGGAGTCACAAGAAATAAAAGTGTGCCAAAAAGTTTAAATTCTGATGAAAATGGTAGCACATGAGTGTGACAAATAAGCTGTTTATCAATGGTCACAAACTACAAAGCCACTGACATAAAGACAGAGAAATGTATGCCACTACATTGCATTCATTATTCAGGCTGAGTAAAAACACCTCCCCATCATTACGTAAATGCCATTATCCCAATTTTAAAGACTGAACTAGATTAATTGACTTGCACAAGGGTTAACAAATCTGTGGCACAGCTGAGATAAGCAATCAGGCATGTTGGCATGTAGCCCCACACTCAATCCACTTGACAATACAGATCGTCTTTGATAACGTCAGGATAGGACTGAGAGCTGTTGGCAGCCAGTAAAGAAAACTTAGGTAACAGGGAGCGGAGAGATTTTAGAGAAATCTAACACGTGAAGAGTAGGATCAAAATAGGCGCCCAGGACTCACCTCCTATCTCGAGACAGACCTACGAAGGATGGCTTGGGATGGAGCTTGCGGTGTTCGGGGAGGTGTTCCTCTCTCTCCCTCCATGACTAGCGGAGTCTGGTTTTCTGCGTTCAAAACAGATAAAAACCAATTACTTCCCTCTTTATCAATCTTGTCAAGACTAATCTCGCTGATACAGGAAATGCCTCTTTACACGCACCCGGGAAGCACGCGGTCCATATTTTATGTATTTCCAGTTGCTACCCTAATACAAATAAGAATTTAAAGCCAGGTCTACTTATTACACCATTTTACCATTCAGGGGAAACCTGGCGATTCTTTTTAGGAAGGACCTTGATTCACAGGAGACCTTGATTCTTTTTAGGAAAGCAGCTTGATTAAATGGAAAATTTAAAAGCTTCTAGTGCTTCAGTTTCCCCAGAAAAGACAAAATAGGATGTTCGATAGGCAAGCACACTGCTGCAGCGCTGGATTTCAAGCCAAGTCCACAGGAATTAATTCTGTTTTCTGCAGGATCCCTCTAAAGGCAAACTCCCCTTAAACCCTCACAAGGCTAAACTTTCACATTGACAAAGCCAGCGTTGTCCGCAATGCCAAGTGGAGAGACTAAAGGCAACTCGAGGGAAAAGCTTTTCTGGGTTTTCTATTAAATACCTTCACCCTGACTGTCTGGGGACGTCTGGGCAATTGCTACCTGCCCCCAAGCCACCACCGCTCCCAACATTTATGATAGGAACATAGGAGAGATGTCAGAATCCAGCCTTACGGAATTCTAGCGCTCTCTCAGCATTTCAAGGAAACTGGCTTATTTGTGTCACCTAGGCTATCATTGGAAGACACCCCATCACCCTAACAAACAGCCCAAAGGTACCGAAATTCCAACTTCAGCTACTAGTTGGCTCTTGGTAGCAGGGGGATCTGGTTGTGCTGGGTCCCGCACTTGCCAGAAGCCACCCAAGGAGTAAGATAAACACCTTACTGTAATAATGGAGGAAGTTGGGTCATAAGCTTTCATAATTGCCCAGACTTTAAAAACAGTCTGATGAGCAATAGCAGAGAAACAGAGTAAGGTGGTTTGTTTACATTCGATTCCTCTTTGTTGTCATGTGTTATCAGTCTCGCTGACGTCTGGAGACCGTTATGCAGCTAGGGAATGGTTTTGAATAGCAAGAGGCACAAGTTCAACAAGTGAAAAGTAAAACGGCCAAACCCTGTTCTTGTCAATAGCAAAGGTTGGCAAGCAAAAGAATTACCACTGCAGGCTTCTCTTGCCTGAGTACAGGCATGAAATACTATGTTCTTGTTCCAAAGAGAACGTAGATGGAAGACTCACTCTTATGTCTAGGTTACCACAACAAAATCTTATCACATACTGGTGACTACAGCAGTCATACGACGCACTGCAAACACACACGTCCATTACCACAACGCAGCTGATGCTTGTTAACTCATGATGAGTTAGCACTTACATTTCTGCTCTGAAAGTCAGTGGGGACCCAATTGGCAGCTTGGTCATTGGTCACAAAAATTTCCTTGCAGCCCTAAGACACTGCAGTTCTAAGTCCAAGAACTTTGTTGTCCACAATCAGCAGAGTTATTGATATCTTCTTACTATATGGCTCTCAAGTCCTTGGAATGAAGAGCTCCTTTGCAGTGGTTGGCTTGGACAGTAACAAAGTGTACTCTTCTATTAAACACTTAAAAAAAAAAAAACAAACAAACCACAAAAAGACCCCCCAAAAAACCCAACCAGTCCCTGGAATGAAACAGTTACTCTTCGTCTGTTATTTTTTTCTTGTAATTGAGGTTCTTTGTTCCTTTAACCTTTAGGTTTGTGCTGCCCTATGAGTTATCTAATAGCACAAGAAAGAATTCTAACCAGTGAGTTGGTATTACCATAACACCTTTTTTTTTTTCTTTTTTTTTTGGATAAACCTAAAATCTTGATGGAAGAACTTCAAAAATAAGTGCCTGGATCCTGATTTGCTGATGAAGAACATGTGGAGCCAGCTTGCTTTTCACCAGGAGGCGAGCCAAACCAAGGCCAATGCCAACTCAACAGGGACTTGAAGAGACAGAATTAATTTTTGGAAAAATCTATGCAAAGGGAAAACTTAAATATAATTCTGAAAACAGGAACATATAAAAACAGTTGATGTGATCAGTACAACCCAAATGCAGGGGAAACCAGTCTGGAATCCAAAAGCTTCAATGTAAGATAGGATTAATTCTGAATATAAGGCTTACATCACACCCTTCTAACTGTCAAAAACAGAAATGGAGAGAGAGGAGTCTCTGCCAACTACTGGTTCATTTGCATTAGAATTCTCTATACCCCAGCATTATTAACATTCTTCTTTTCATGAATTCAGCTCCCTTGTATTTTGCAGATGCTCAGATCACAGATGCATTTGAAAACCTTCCCATTCAAAACCTTTGTTCTAGTTCTCAGAAAGCCACAGAAAGGTGATGAAGATCTCCTTTTCCTTTGCACAAAAGGAAATATACCTACCAAATACCCCCTATTAAAAGAACTGCCTGCTCTATAGTTAAATGATCCTTCACAGAAAAGAGCAAGCTAATTTTTCAGATAAAAGAATGACACACTCAAGAGATCTGCACCTGCATTTACAATAGCTTGGGTACAATTACTGGTCCTGCCACCTCAGACAGAAGGTTTTGGACCCCAGTGAAACCTGTCCTTTCCCGAAGGCATTTGCACTAGGAAAAGTACCAGAAAGAAGCATTGGTCTGTTCTTGTAGGACCAACTCGTTCTCATGATTACTAACTAGCTACGCTAAGGCACCATTTTACCTTGCGTCTTCATTCACAGAGGATTTTCCTAATTCAGTGGTCAGGCAGCTACTTAAAAAAATAATAATAATAAAAGTATCATCCAAAATAACATCCATGCGTATTGCCATCTCCCACCAGACCTATGTCTCCACCTCATTCCCCCAGGTAACTACCTCTTCCTTTAAGACTTCATTTCTTTTTAAACCTAACAGACCCATTTTAGTTTCCTGTCTTTGCCGATTTCTTCCTCTACTGCTGGAGAACAAACTTCCCAGCATTTCCAGTTCTGGCACTGTTCCCCACTAACCTTCAAAGATTTCCAGTAAGTGTGGCTGATTCTGAATCACGCTTTCTCTTCCTGTTTTGTCTCTAAATATTCACCTGTTGTGAGACAGCAGGTTAGTTATTCAGAAAACATTTCAGTAACCAGGTCAGCAATGTAATGTTTATAAGTCTGTTACTGAACAACTCCCAGTCACAGGAAAATAGGACTTGGTGATACATCAAGAGGTCATTCCTCTGCCCCAAGGCAGGGCCAGTTTTACCCACGTCATGTCATGTCTAGCAGACATCTACTAAAACTGTTCTTAAAGTTCACTAATGGTAGAAACACTACGACCACCTAAGGCTATATAATGTAATAGTTACAAGTAACACTGAAATAATAAACTTTTTCTAGTGCAAAACTTCCTTGGTACATCCTGAACTCCCATTACTTTTTACTCTATTCACCAGGGACACGGGGAAAAAAAAAATTATATTCTGCTAATTCCAGCAGCCTTTTACACAGAAACTTACATTTCTTCTCGGTCGTCTTCTCTTTAGAAACACCTCTATTGTTTAAACGTTCCGTACAGAGCATGATATCTACATCTCTGATATTTTCCTTGCCGTCTTCTGCATATTTTCCAATTTAATCATGTTTGCTTGTAGAACAGCACCTGGAATTGCAGCCATTACACTGTCTGAGGAACCACCACTGCATCAGGAAAGGAAGTTACTTTACACGGCTTGCAGGAATAATTCCATTTGTACCACGCAGCAGGATGTTAGGCTTTGCTGCAGTGGCACGACATCGTTGACTCATATTTACCTGGGGATCTGTTTTAATTCTGTGATCCTTGTCTGAAGCACTGCTGCTTATCTTTGTCTTCTGTTTGTATTTTTGCATTTTATTATTTCTCCTAAGCGAGGCAGTAATTTTTCCTACCAATTACCATCTATTTTTTTTCTGGACTATTTCTCTAAGTGCCCTGATCATTACAGATTTCAGTGTCCTCCAACATATTTATAGTCCCATTCAATCTCACATTACCTGCTCAAAGCAGAGTAAAAGATAAAGGTTTTTCTCACATCTTTTGCAAGTTTAATTTTAAGGCAACGCTTTTTAGCTTCCCCTTACCCTGAGCTCGTGTGCGTGACTGAATGCAGAACACTATAATCACAACCATAAAAGCACACCTTTGCTTGGTACCAGTTCTCGTTCTTTATTTGTTCTGGAGTTTCCCGTGTGGCTTCTAGTGTTGAAATTCCAACAGCCTGCGATCCCGTCTCCGGGCTCGTCAGCTGTTTCACAAGCTCGGCCATGGCATAGGCTGTTCTTTTCCATGCAGGACTGTCACTTCAGGACAGAAGCATGCTGTCTCTCTGTCCCCAGACAAGTCTGTGACACAGGCAGGGGCAGAAGTGGAACCCCACTCCAAATCCTGCACGGAGGCGGGCAGGGAGCACTAAAATCCTAGAAACCGGAAAATAACTGCTGTAAAAATTGCAGCATTGCCCTCTAGCGTTTACGAGGTGGTGCAAAGTTCTTAATTGCACTTTTTAATTACGCTCAAAAGGTTCCCAGGTTCAAGCACAAAAGGTGAACTTTTCAACTAAGCTCAGTATCGCCACTTACACAAGGTGCGCGACAGCAGATGGCCATGGCCATGGCACACCTTGACATTGAGAAAGACCCTTAACCCTTGGAAAGCATCAGGGACCACGCTGGGACGAGCTCCCAGGCTAAACTGGGCATCAACACCAGGTGGCAGTAGAAGCTGCAGCCTGGTACTTCCAGGCCAGCAGACGCATTAGATTCAATGCAAAGTCAAATTTAGTTCCATTGCAAATTTAGTTCCAGAGCACCCCAGATACAGCCCACTTTGCGTGGGTTTCACGCTCATCATGGGACGGTATCTCGCAAAAGATCATATGGAGGCAAATATATCAGTTATATTAACTTGCTGCGTAGAAGTGGGCCAGTGCATGGGTGTCCATAGGAATGGGGTGTCCGTAGCAATACCTTACCTCACCAAGAGACTTGCAGAATTGAGAGCCTCGTGTTAGTCATATCCAAACTGCTATTTTCTCCACATTTTAAACAGATTCTCCTAACATGGTAAACTACATGATATTAAGTCACAAGAGCATAATCTTTTTTGTAGATAAGGGTTTAATTTTTATCTCTATTTTAATACATGTCCATAAAATTAAGAAATACCCTCCACTAACCTCCACCTATGGCAAAACAGCATATATAAATACTCCCCACTTTGGCAATTACATTAGCACTGTGAACCTGCAGGGGGATCAAGATTTAATTGAACTGGGTTCTGTCTACAAAGTAATAGGAATCAAAATTCATAGTTAAAAAGCTTCTGATGAACTCTAGGGTCTTGTTCCCTTACAACTCTTAGATTTGTTTCCTTTCATAAAATACATCATCAAATTCATGCACATTCTGTCAAACATCACACCAAACCCAAAATTTCAAATTTCAACGTAAGTGACATGAAATCAAACTACTTAGATATAATTAACATGATAGTTAATTACGCAAGTATGACTACGAGGTCAGAAATCAGATCCCAAGTGTCATACAAGCCATGGAAAAGCGGTATTTGACGTTCCCATTTGGCAAAATCTTTAATTCCCAGCAGCTGAAGAGTCTGTACCTGACCACTCACGCAAGCAAAGCTCCTAAATAATGC
This sequence comes from Dromas ardeola, assembly GCA_013398915.1. Taxonomy (NCBI): domain Eukaryota; kingdom Metazoa; phylum Chordata; class Aves; order Charadriiformes; family Dromadidae; genus Dromas; species Dromas ardeola. Next base: position 8,563 of record VYZM01006409.1, read on the forward strand.
ATGGCACCACTAGGAATTGGTTCTTAATGCATATGCTTTCTATCAGGATCACAAGTCTTTTGATTTCAGTCAGCAGTAGTGCAGGTAGCCATTCTGAAAAGCGGAGGATAGAAATGAGAATCGCTCACAGTTAGTTTCACCAACGGATCCTAAATAGCACTGGCCTAATAACGAAAGCTGCTGACGTGGAAAAGGGGTGGAGGAGGAAAGATCCCAGGAACTTTCAGATGTGATGCAGATGCCCAGTTATGCAACTTTTTAAAGAGCCCAGACAATTATTTTACGGTCTGGGCTTCCTCCAGAGAGCTGAATTTCCATACTGCGAAGCATTAAAGCCTCTCAAAACAATACCAAGAAAAACAGAACTATCGTCTGGAGCAGGCGGAATAGGCTCATAAATCCCCTTGATATACTTGCAGAGGATGTCCTGTGAAGAACTCAGCCAAACACAGCTCACAAGATTACCTATCTCTACTAGAATAAACTGTAAAATTAAGAATATTTGTGCTTTATCTGGTTTACACCCAAACGTATTACAGTTGACGTCTCTTCCAACAGTAATCCCACCCCGATCCTGTTGCCGTCGTCTTTTACTGCTCACTAGAGTTATTCTGCCTGGCGGAAAATGATGGCAACTGCCCAGCTTCATCAGCCCAAGCAAGCGGATGGCAGACAGGATGAGCGAATGCGAAAATGAAGGAGACTCCTTCCCCACAGGAGCGTGATGAAATCCACTGGGAGGTTTTTGCCTTTTTTAGCTGGAGAGACACATGCAGGCATCGCATTCTCAAGCTGACAAAGTAGTTCAAAAGGGCACAGGCAGGTTTGGCAAGGGATTTCTTAAAAAAAAAAAAAAATAATAACGTTGAAAATGTTTCAGATAGAGAGGCTTCTTTGCAAACACCATACTACTGCAACATAGCTGCCAAAGAAAGCTCAACTGCTATTGCTAGCACTGCTGCTTGCCATTCCAAATGTAAACAAAACAGCAGAGCACTAGAAATAGTCTGTTAATAACTTAAACTATTCAGACCCAGCACAAGGACAGAAGGGTTTTGACGTTCTTAGTGGTACCGCTAACCTTAACTCCATGTTTTCCATCCAGTGCGCACCACAGATTTTAATTGATGATGCCAGTTGAAGTGCAAAGCACTGACAGAATAATTTGGAATCTAAGGGCGAGGAGGATACAGCTGCCACACCATAAAACAGGTCCAAGGGTTTTAGTTTATGTTTTCAGCAGAGAATAAGGAGCTAGCCCTGTTAATTTAAGCTCTACAACTTGGTGAGGAACTTTCACTTTTAGCAGGATGAGAGCTGAGGTCGGGAGACTGCCTGGCTCCCAGCTGGTATTTCTGGTTAAGTTACTCTTTGCGTGTAGAACTGTGACAAGCTTCAAAGAACAAGAACGAGCCTTTTGCTTATGAAAGTTTAACCTTCAATTCTGATAAGCTGTTCCTTGAAGTCTATCTGTAATTGCTCCATTTCCTGTCCCCATGTCTGATGCTATCACTTGGTTGAAATAAGCCATGGGAGGAAGACGACAGAACTGCTCAACAGAATCATTTTTTAATTCCAACGGTGATTTTTAGAGCTGCCACTGACACCAGCCTGGCCAGTCCCCTCCACACTGAATGTTCTCAGCTCTTTGGCCTTCGTCTATAATCCAGTAATGCCTCATACCCTGGGCAATTCTTTCGCCTTACTCGACAGCATGAACTTGGGACAAGATTTGACAAGCTTTTCAGACGACGGTGGGTTAAAGACACATCTGATGCAAGCAGCGGATGAAATACAGAATTGTTCAATTAAGTGGTGCAGTCATCCTTGGAAAAGCTCCCAGATCTCTCATTAGTGCAAAGTGGTGTCCATCACTCCCAGAGCTGTCACTCCTCCAATACTTATTGCTCATTCAAGAGCTCGGGTCCCCGCTAGGCAGAGATCAGCAGCCATTTAACAGTTACATATATACACATCCTCACCATCTCCATCCACTATTTCCTAAATAAGAGTTGGATTTAAGGCTGTCTAAGAGACCCTACTCCAGTTAACACTGCCTGATTTTAACCTCTCCACCTCTGGCATCTGAAGATTTTACTTTAAAAAAAAAATAGGAAAGAAAATCTCTATAAAAGTAAACATTAGGAAAAGCTTGTTTTATTTGTAAGTCTTTATGGAGTAGTCAGAACACCTTCAATGGACTCTGAAGATACAGGAAGGAGGGGTTAGGGGTACTAGGAACACACATTGCAGCCAGATTCAACACGGGCTTCTTTGTCATACGCGCTTTCCCTCCGCTGACCACCCCATCTTCACTATGTTTTACACCACCAGATGGAGCCGCACTGTTTGTACTTCTAGATACAATCTTCATGAGACCTCAGCGTTTTACCATCTTGAAATAGTTCATCCTTTTTAACAGACTTTCTCCTCCCTTATCTATTCTGCCAGTTAAAAACCTGTTACATCAAATAAACTTTTCATTTTCTCCTTCCAGCTCAACAGATGATTACCTCTCAGGGTCAATCCCATCTCACTGCACTCATCTAGAGCAAATGGCTTATGAATGATTAAAGAAGGAAAAGAAGATCCTCTTTGTTCTATTTTATGACAAAAGTGACTTGGTTTAGGCCTGGAATTACTTGAATGAGTATTTTGCAGGGCCTGTGTTTCTAAGGGGTGAGTTCTAAGCAATGAGAAGCTCACCCAGCTTTTATCCACATTTATGGCCTCTGTTTTCCCCATGTCAGTGACATACTGGGTAATTTTACAAATATCATCTGTGTTACTATCCCATACACACTTACAAAATACTCCTTGGAGACTTTATTATTGACATTTGAAGAAAAAGCCGAGTAGAGAGTTTTAGAATGAGCCAACTTCGCCTTCCTGTAATGACCACACTTTGAACGGGCCCAGATTATCCGAGGGGAAGGGCTCTGGAACACCAGCTCCTGGTTTGGGACCCCACGATTTGTTAATACCTGACAAGAGTTTAGGAATCGCAGTGGGAATTGTGAGCTCAAGCTTTCCTGCTTCCACTGAATTGATTTAACCCAGTAAGTGCTACATGAGGAATCTTCTCCCTGGTCTGCATTTCACCACTCTTAAATATACACGGGTTACAGACTAGCAGGCAGCAAAGCACAGATCCAGGCGTGAGGCCCCGTGGCCAGAAAGCCAGAAATCTGCCAAGTCGTGTATCGTCTCCTGTCAGGAAACGGGAACTGCGGATCATCCCAACAGCGTTTCCTGGAGAGATGGTTCAACACAGGCGGTAACGGCTGGAACGACATCCAGCCATGTCAGGATCACTGCCTTCATTTTCTCACTCCAAGTGACTGATAGGGCAGGCCTGTGGATTTTGATTTACCATTGGATCAGGTTTCACAAGAACAGGAAGAAAAGGAAAAGACAGCACCCAGTGATGTTTAAGAAAAGACCAGAAGGAGACAGGGCAGGAATTTTTTAACTCCTCGGGTACACTGGACCAAAGTAGCAGTATTTAGATCAGCAAATAACACTGCCAGACAAAAGGCATCCCTGACAGGCCGCAAGCAGCTGCCGTTCAGGATACAAGATGTATTTATTCCCTGAGCATACCAGGAATTTTCACGTGGTTCAGAGGAGGGGTGACAAGGGAACAGGCAAAGCATCCCTGTTTTATAACAGCGGAACTGAAATCTATCATTATTCTTTCCAAACTTTCTCCAGTTCTTCTTCCTCCCTTTCTCATACAACCCTAAAACAGAAAAAAACTCAACTTTTCACATAATTTAGGAGAATTATCATACATTGGAAGTAATATAGATAGAAAGTGACCAATTCAGCTTGGATCCATTGAGTAGCCTGATGTTTAAAGCAGAAGTAGGCTTTCTAAAGATTAAATGAAGAGAAGAAAAACTGAGCATCACTATGCAAAAATAACCATCTGCTCTTACAACTTGTTCTTTACCTGGTTCTTTTATTCTTTTCCCTCAAATCTGAATTCATGGTTACACCTACACTAGAAAGAGCGTTAATCATAATACCCCACAGGATCCCGATTTATTTCAGGCCAAGTAACACAGAACTCAGCAAGGGTGACAGGTTTTATTATTTTTTATTTACTCTGCCACTTCCCAGAAACCAGATCATTCTATTTTTAGCTCTTATAGGGCATGATTCAATCAGTAATTTTAAGTATGTTTCACAGCTGATTTAAAACGGACACTCCAGGGCACTTAATGGTCAAAAGTCAGAATGCCCAACTCAGATCTTTTTTTTTCTACTAGCAGCAGAACCTCAGATCTTTTAAAATACATTTAATTCACGAAGAAATTAAAGGTCATGAAGGGCACAGAAAACATTATAATTAAAAGCCTTAACTCTAGTTACTGAGATGGAGAGATCTGTTCGCTCTTCCTTCACTTGACCTCTTCCCGCCAGCTCCATGAGGATTCCAATCCCATGGAAGTCCGTTCTATTACCATGACACACTTTCTAAGCCAGGACCAGACAACTGTAACTCCTTTTCCCACCTCCACAACCACTTGTTGTATAAATACCTCAGATCCATCGGTCTGGTCCACCTTCATCATCTAACATGCTTCATAAGCACATAAAGTTTTACTCCATCCTCCCTTGCAGAGGCACCTCCTCTTTACTCCACGAGTAAGAAACTGCCAGTGCTGCCACCAAGACGAAGCAGAGACAAATGGTTCTCACATATTGGTGTTCTCAGTTTATGAAATTTGCCAGCAGCTAGGTGAAGCTGCTCTTCTGCAACAACATCCCAGAATTATCTTTAATTCAGAATTTTTTCAAAGCCTACAGGAGGCGTTATTACATTACTGTGATTGCTATAAGTAAGACTACTTAAGCCATTTTGATTTGGGTACTGATCCAAGCCCACCCTAAAATTAAAAGCATTCAAAACTCAAAGGCTTGGCCCAAAGTCAAAGACGCAGGAGTTCAGCTCTTTTCACTTTGCATAGCCATTTTTCTTCAGTTACAGCTCTCTGAATAACTAAGCATACCAAGACAGACAGATACTTAACTAATACAGTTTAAAGCTTCATATTTAACAGAAGCACTGTCTGTAATAAGAGGCATCTGCAACTGTTTGTTTCAAATAAGTCTCACTACACATTGGCCTCTTGGCACAAGACGTTACTCTCTTGGCGGGTGTTTTATTGCCAGCAAAGGCATTCTCAGCAGGAGTGGGAAGCAGTAATTTAACATATGGATACAGATTAAGGAAGGTAAGACAGATCATGTCTGCATTGATTTTATCATAGACTAGAGGAAGTCACATATGAAACATCCGTTGGAATAAAAATATACCACGTGAGTGGAAAAAACAGCTATACCATTTGGAATTGGAAAAGACTAAATTTGAATCCCCAAATTTAAGCATTTCCAGCCATGAGCTACTTACCAGTATTCCGCAGTCCAAAAACCCAAAGCTCACAGTTAACGGCTGCAAGTTAAGTAACGTCACCATCATATTTTCCATACTTAAAACTTTTAAAAAAATTCTCCATTGAGGCTGAGAATTTCCATGTTTGGTATGAAACCAAGCCATGGCACTGGAATTTCTCTTGGTTGATGTGAAATGAGGGAAACACCACTTTTGTTCAGGTCAAAACAAAAGAAGAGACTTTACCCATTAAAAATACAAAACAAAACCCTTAAGTGGACCAACACCAAGTTGTTAAACCAATTGCCTTTCAACACCACCTGTTTCAGGAATTTGCTTCCGTGGGTATAAAACCCATTTATTTTTTATCTAGATATAATTCTGCCTTGGGGAGACTTTGTTCTCACTGAGCATTAAACCAACAACTACTTACCCTTCTCAATACCTACAGTAAGGACAGCTAACAATGACAGCAGATGCTCAAGTGGCAGTAACACAAGGTGTTCCACTGAATTCTTTTCCTATTAAAGGACACAAAAGTTTTAAAAGAAGTTACTAAACATTTTGCTCCGATTTCCCACTTCAGGTGGTACACCCTTATATTCCACATATTATTTTTGTGATGTATACCACATGACTCATACTAGCTACTTTTATTTGGAGTTTGAGCTGAGAGCTGCCAGCAGTTTTTGATTAAGCTCTTGAGTAGCTCTAGCAATTAAACCAAGAAAAGTCCATTTTAAAGAGTTGAGAATGGAGGAAGCAAAATGCCGGTAAGCTCCACATACTTGCCATTCAGTGTTAGCACATATTGCACATTTACACATACATTTTCAGATACCGCTAGCGACACTTTCCAATAACAAAAGTCGTGAGGGTTTTAGTTAACCTTGCAACTCTGTTTTTAGCTTTAGAACAAAACCCACATCCCTTCATGAATACACACGTTCTAACACGCCGAATACTCTGCCCAATTAACCATAAAAAATCCAAGCCATTTTAAAATACCATACAATTTGTTTGGGGGCAGCACACACTTCTCTCGTATGTTTATTTCATAACTCAAATCCTGCCAGAAGCCGTTTTGTGGGTTGAACAATAAGCTGCAAAACAGATCAGTCAAAACTCATGTCAAACTGCTTTATTACATCTTAAATAACATTACATTTTAATATAGTATCTATCTTGCATCCAGCTTTCTTGAAGTACACTGACTTTAAAATTAAATACAAAAGGTGAAGAGGGATACAGGGCGTGGAGAAAGCTCTACAGAGTAGTTTCATGAGAGAGGGTAAGAGGGAATTCATCTTTTATGCCAAATCCAGGCCTAACGCACAATTACAGCACATTTTTGTACAGAATGTTGCAGAAAAAACAAAATGGAGAAAAGCTACTACTGCTGCTAGGAAGGAGCATTTCTGGATACAGTGAGAAGATAGGAAAGTTTAACAGAACAATCTGCTGTCCAAACACTGCTGCTTTTAACATTTTATTTGAAAAGAAAGCCAGGAAAACCTGCTCATTACAAAAATGACTCTGATCAGATGCAAAGGACTCATCCTACAAGAGGAACTGGCTGTGAGGAACTGATTTATAAAGAAGATGGTCTAGGTTCCCTCCTCCCACACCCCAGAATCTTTGACAGCGATTGTTTGAACAGGCTGTTTCTTTAAAAAAAAAAAAGTGACTTATCACGCTACTCCAAAACGTGCATAGCTTTGTACTTGAGTTCTTCATAGATTTATGCACAGAGTAGCAACAATAAATGAATACAGCGACAATGGTTACAGTTTTTAAACAGGTTATTTCTTCAAAGAAAAAACATCTAAGGACTTAGTCCAATATGCACTTTTTAGCATTTCTACAGCATGCGATTCTAAGAGTAAACCCACCCAATATGGCAAACAATCAAAAAAGGTTTTTTTTTGTTTAACTTAGAAAGTTCAAGATCATTATTTTCAAAACATTGATTTGTACATCATTTCATACACAAAGAATTGACTCAATACCCAAGTGTAGGATAGGTCTCTTTTGAAAACAGAGATTCCTGGTTGTTGAGACTTATAGGATAGTGTTAGGATATATAAACTGCCCTTTCAAGTGGACAAAACCAAAACAGATTAAAAAAATCAGTGTGGTGAAAAAGGGAGGGGCAGGAGGGACCAAGGATTGCATTTGTTATCCATAAAAGGTGAAAGGATTCTTTAAACAAGCATTCATTACCTTTTACAGCATGTGCTTGGTTACCTTACTGCTTAACATTATCCTATATATGCCAAGTTTTGTGCAACAATTATCTGTGATACTAGAAAATAAAATAAAAAAAATTAGGGACTAAATTTACAGCGTTAACAACCCCCAGATGCTCTGGGCTAGGACTCCCTTGTTTTGCTCAATTAAATACATAAAGAAATGTATTTAAAAAGGAAACTTGAAAAAAATCCTGCTACAAACATGACTTTAAAATTTGCAAGTGTGTGAGATAAAGTCCTTAACTTCAACTTGGAAACTACAGTGAAAGCTAACTGTTTCACAATTATGCTCAAGTTTATTTTCTGGTCATGCTTTTATGATAGTGTTTCATTTTTAAATTCTCAAGACAAAAAAAAAAATGGTCCCAAAAGGAATGCACAATTTCATTTTGCTTACAACACAGAAATTCTTCTTGGAAAGGTAATTGTGCTCTTCATTTCAGCAACAGGAGACGGAAAAGATCTTGCCCTTTGAAGTTGGGGAGGATGGGGGTCCAAGTTAGTATGGTTGGATTGGATATGCTATCATTTTTAATTTTCAACCGTTGGAAACTTCTTCCAGTCATGGAGTCCGCCGCTCTTCTGACACACAGAAAGATTTATTAAGAGATGCACTTTGACAAACTGTAATCAAGTTTCAGGCTTTGCTCTCACTACCCACTGAACGCATTTAGCCGTTATCCCGCCATTTCACAGAGCACCATTTATTTACCAACCCAGATTCAAAAGACCATACAGTCATCCCTACCAGGAAAATAAAATATGCCCAAAATAGTTCATCACAAAAAAGTCACTGCATACATTAAACAAATAGCTTTCTTAAAAACAAAAAAAAAAAACAAAACCCCAAACTGACTTCCCCCTCCCCAGCCTTCAGTGACTTTCAATCTGAATTATAAGCTTGCAGCATCAATAAAACAGCACTGCTTGGACCTGGAGAAAAGCATTCTAAATACCAAACAACAAGAGCCTTAATTAATTGGGCTTTAATTAATTGGGTACCTACCTACTTCAGTTCCAGATCTTGAGGAAGCTGTCCCATGATCCCGTTGCCACTGCCATACCATCATCAGTCACACCTAAGCAACTGACACGATTATCATGACCGGCAAGGACACCTATAAATAAGAACATGTAACAAATATATTACTTTATTTTGATTACTTTATATTTCAGTTCAAGTAACACTAAGGCACACGCGTTTGGATCAGGCAACCCATACATTCAAAAATCCTGAACAAACATGGTTGGAATTTTTAAATGCTTTTGGTTTTCTGCGCACAAGCTTAGATGTAACTGGTGGGTTCACAAGGGGGTAATTCAGTAAATGCATTACTCCAAAGTTTTCCTTGTATATTCCCCACATTATTGACCTTTACTGGTTTCTCATGAGTTGTGAGATCACAGCCCCGAAAATTGCTGCCGATATCATAGCAATAAATATAGTATAACCATACATTGCGTAGCTCTTAGTATTTCCTCTCCATAGATACAAAAATCAGATTTTACAAAAATTTTAATGCGTAAAATCAGAAGTTAAGCTGAATTATGTTATGAACACTAAAGCATTTTTCATCTAATTTTATCTTACTATGTTTACAAGCACTTACAAGACTTAAACTCCTACATACAATCTATTTGTCAATATGGAGATCTGCTACAATTCAATTATAGTATCATTAAAAAAGAATTGAGACACTAAACAGAAAAATTAAGGGAACCAACATTTTCCACTATCCCCTCTAATTTAACAGTTTCAAGGGGGTAAAAAGAAAACCTAATTATGTTCAAGCTCTTTCCAGTCCACAGGACTGAGCTAAGATATTCTCGATAGACTTAGAATTAATCTTTTTACATCAGTTACACTGCTCATAGGACTCTCCTCATTCGTATTTTGGGCTTTTCCCTTCCATTTACTATTCTCCAACACAGAACATGAATAAAGGTGGTTTTAGTTCTAACACAAACTAGTGTGTTTTTAAAATAATATTTTTGACTCAATTCAGTGTAAAAATGAATATTTCATATACAAGGATTCTTGATGTTTGAAGAAGTAATGTTTCTGATATACTTTATAAAAGCAGTAACGCCATTAATCTCCAGATCCTATTAAACCCATACAAGTGTCTGAGTCTCAGCACAGAATTGGGCACTTCTGCAGCAGACGCCGAATCCTAAGTGTTGAAGCGGACGATACAACCTTTAGAAATTCAGCGTACTACAAAAACCAGCTGCCAGCGCTAACAGAAGTACCTAGGAGTTACCTAGAATTTACTGTGGAAATAGCATTAATACATCAAAATTCAATCTACCATTCCCATTACTAAGTGCTTCAACCTGGTAAAACAAAGAGAGCGCCAACAAGTCTTATACAATTTGAACTGAACACATAACCACAAAGGGGTTTAGTATAGAATCAGGCGTGATAGAAGTGTCAAATCTGCTCAGCAATCTGAAGTCTCAGGACATTTTAATAAGCAGCCTGCTTGACAAAGTAGTTGTTTAAATTGTTTCTAAAACTTGGCAATAAAGAATCACAATTCATAAGTACGTGGACTGTAAAATCCAGAGCAGTATAAAGAATTCTCTCTCATTTCTAGAGGTAAGAAAGATCACCACCTCCTTTCGTTCTTAATGAAGGTCTTTCAAAGACAAAAATACAGGGAAAACCACATGAATTGTTTTAACAGTACTTACATACAGCCAATTGTAAACTAACCTAAATATTAATAAAGAGAAATTTCTCAGTTCATCTCCATACAGGATTATGGACACATTTATGGTCTCAATACCCAAAGTACAAGAATCCTGAGTTGCAAATATCAACACACAGACAAGGCTGAGTCATAAAACGCATTTCAGTGCTGAAATAATTTTATTTGGCACCATTTACTTGCAAATAGAACCAAATGCTATTTTACAACATATGAACCGTGTGTCCAGTTTCAGCTTCTCAGCACTGATAAAAACTATTGTGAATTTTGGAAGAAACAAAAAATAAAATCCAAGTGGTAAAACAAAGTTGCTAGAGACAGAAATTAAAAAACCAAATAGAAGTTATTTTGGTATAGTCCAGGATTATATGTTTGTTCATATTTTTTTCTACCTGCAGCATATCTTCCCCTCAAAGAATGAGTCAATTCGCACCAAATAATGTACTTGCAACTAATCCTTTAAACTGCACCTGGAAGAATATTCTGCCTGGCTGGTGGTTTTTGTTTGCTTTTAAAACCCACCTAGGATAATTTTAAAAGCCTATACCACTTCATTTGGCAACAGAGCAGGTCCTCGTTCTCATCCCCAGTTCTGATGAGAATAATAAGACATTTGTGGTCCAATTTATACCTTTTCTCCTTTTTATACTCATAAAAGTTTTCATTTTAAAGAACTGAGGTTAAATTATCTTAATCTTTGGACCATAAATTTCATATTCATTTCCTCAAAAGATAATCTCCACAGCGTGTTTTGTTTCGCTGGTTGTCTCTATAGCTACTTCTACAAGTATCAGAAAGAAATTGTTTAATATAAATAGCAACATTAATGTTGAATTGCTTTGAACGGTTCATATATAAACAATGCCATAAAGTCTAAAAAAAAAAAAAAAAATAGCCCTCCACCCCCAAAACCTTGCTTTGAATGGCAGTCTTCCTGTTCTCAAGCATCCGTTGTTCCCTTCAATCCTTTAGAAGTTTTCCAATTTATTTGTTAACATCGTTAAGCTACTTTCATCATTGGTCATCCTAAAACAGGTTACCACAGTTCTAAAGCGGAGACAGGGAATGTTAACGGGTCTGTGCATATGGCTCAACTCACACATTCAGTATGTCACGCTGTGTTTATAATATTTAAAATCAAAAACGTTTACCTGCTCTATCAGCTTTCAGTGTGTCCCAGACATTGCAGTTGAAATCATCATAACCAGCTAGGAGGAGACGTCCGCTCTTGGAAAATGCTACAGAGGTGATGCCACAGATGATGTTATCGTGTGAATAAACCATAAGTTCCTGATCGGCCCGAAGATCAAAAAGCCTGCACGTAGCATCATCCGAGCCTGTGGCAAATGCATTGCCATTTGGGAAGAACTTCAGGTGGGAAGGAAAAGAGATTATTTTAGACTTCATTCCTTTGTCTCATTGAATATACAATTTTGTACAGACCAAGTGGGAAAAGGAAGCAGCAAAGAAGAGAGTACACCTCTCCACTACTGGGATATGGCAAAAATAGTGACATAATTAAGAGCATGTGAAGAAACACTGTTTCAACAGCCACTGTTTTCATTTACCACAATGGATCTCAAATTGTGTAAATTTCTGGTACTTTCCCCAGCTACAAAAACTATTAATTAAAGAAAACATGCCATAATACCACATCACACAGTACATGCTTAAGAGCTGAGACCAGAGAAATAGAAAAATACAAGTTTAAATCCCATGTCTTCTGTTCAAGTTGATACATACACAGATGGCATTGATGTCCGACTCGTGGCCAGTGAAGGTTTGCCGACACATTCCTTCTCTAACATCCCACAGTTTGGCAGAGGCATCACAGGCACCAGAAACAAAACACCGGGCATCAGGAGCAAGAGACAAACTCATGACGTCTCCAGTGTGCCCAGTAAATGTAGTTGTCTGCTGACCAGTTTCTATGTCCCAGAGAGCGCTTGAAAGAATAATGACAAAGGCAAAAATCAACACATCTGTGCTCCATTGGAAGGTCCAGGCAGCAATTCTTGCCTAAACCTGTTCACTTATATCACTGCTAAAACATAAAACTCCATAAACTATTAAAAAAAATACGATGAGAGTAGAAAAAACAAACATTCTTTGTTGAACTCTTTGGCAATGCTACAGGATAATTGCGCATAGAAGATTTTAAAAGCCATTTTCAATTTTAAAATACTGGGGGGTTTAAATTGAAAAACAGTGCAAAAAACCTATTGACTAACACCCATGGCTGTTTAGACACAAAGGCCTTGTGACATGCCAATCGTCCAGTACTACTACAAGGTTGATTTAAAGCAGGTAAGCCTATAGCAAAAGCTGAGTCAGCATTTCTCATTTTTAAAAACTCACTGAGGATGTGTAACTTTGTGAATTATGTCTCTCATGTTAAAGCTGCACCACTTTCCCAAAGTGCAAAAGTCACTACTACAGTGATAATCAAAGAGTATAAAAGGATGAAAGAACACTATTGCCTCCCTAACAAGAGGTTTAAACATTTAAAAAAGATTAAAGATTTTTAATTTCTGTAATTTCTCAGTAAACCATACCCATCAGTGGCAGATTTGCACTAAGCAAATAAGACACGACTGTACTTTGATACTGTACTTGGACGCTTGACTGGACGGAAGGGATGTCAAGGACAAACTGTTATCCAGACAACTAGAGTTACTACAATAACTCCCGAAGCAGCTATATTCTCTTATGAAGAGCATAATTTTAACAAATCGTGTTCATCTTTTCTAAAAAAAACCCCAACAAATACATGTTTAGAAACGTTTTTGTATAAAAAAAATATGCATATATTCAATAGCTACCCTGATTCAGTGGACTAATAGAGGGGCATTCAAAGAGACTGAGGCTGTGTAGGAGGGGTATTTGTTAGCCAGCCTTTGCTACCAGAACTGCTGCTTGGGAGAGCTGTAATACTTTAAGAATTAGAAAAAAAAATTTTAGTTAGAAAAATTTATGGAATTTTTCATTAGGAAAATCTAATGAATTTTTCATTAGAAAAATCTATGAAAAAAGATTGAGGGTTTTTTTCGTTCAGAAGCTAGTATTTATTAAGACATACACCTACATTCTCCTTAAAAAACCCCATCTGCTGTCACTGTAGAATTTTCTCTAGGAGCTCTTCTGAATAGGAACATAAACTAAATTCCGCATTATAAAAATCCAAACATGACTAAGTAATAAATACTGAATACCAAACGACTTCGAGAGAAGTCATTAGTCTAATACACTTATTTCTGAAAGCCAAATAGTTATTGTAAAAGAATTTCCCATATCATCTTAACACAGAGAATTAGGTCAGGCTCTTCAGAACATGGGCATAACGAAACAGCCAAAGCTAACAAACTCGAGACACCAAGTTTTCCATTACTAGTGAAAACGTGACATATGAACAATAATTACTCCCATTTAGTCTTCTGGGTATCTATTAGGTTTAGAAAGAATAAAGTTTCCTTCAAAAATATAGCTGTGAAAAGTCATTACCAGCAACCATGTCAAAATTTTACTGCTTACCAAGTGGTGTCGCCAGAGCTGGTAACGATTTGATTATCATCCAAGAAACGACAGCACGACAAATATCCTGAAAACAAAATAAAAAGCTGATGAGTAAGACCAGAGATTACTCTGCACATCACATATTGGCTTGCTTACATGTTGCTTCCTCCTCTCCGAAGATGAGGCAAGAACTACTATAGAAGCCTAAAATACAACTCAGATAATTTTTATATAGGAACCTCCAAAGTTTTGGACAAAATGTATTTTGGCTCTTTACAGACCATGCCCAATTCAACCCCTACACTAGCACAGTGACAGACTGGTATTGCAGCTTACCCAAAAAGGGTAGACACTGTTGTGGAAACACCTTACCAGTATTTCTTTTGGTAGAGTGAGGAGAGAGGAAGAGGGAGCAAAGAGTCAAAAGCCTGGAATCCACTGGCCAAACTGGAGAGAAGTAAAGGAAACCTTGCACTCT
>VYZM01006409.1:28523-57371 GCA_013398915.1 Dromas ardeola
TTTTTTTTTTTTTTGCTTTTCCATACTTCCACCCTGGAAAATACTCAACATTGTGCCTCACATAAAATGAGACCACGAGATATATACACCCAAATAAATGTTGGTATACCTTTTTTACTTGATATTTTAGTAACATTTTGAATTAATGAACTGACATCAATCACTTATGAATCACCATTGAAGCAAGTGGACTAAAGTAGGTGACGAGTACATGGATTCATGAAAAAAAAAAAAAAAGCAAAAGCTTGCCACCTCTTTTAATGCCATAATAATCTGTTTCAGTCAAAATTCATACCAGATTTCTAGAAAAACCCCCACCATATCTCCATAAGATGTACTATGGAGTACAGATTTCCCTTTCCCCATGCGAATGTTGACTGAAGCCAAGCCAATAGGATCAAAATGTGACCGTACAGCAAGATGCAAAGCTATTAGCCAGTTCAGACATAAGTGCAGCATCATGTGGAAATTAGTAAGTAGGTTAACCTCAGCAGGTCTTATGGTTCAGATTATCACGGTAACGCAACTGTACTACTACCACATACGTAGCAGAACAATGGGGCTCCCCTGCATTATCTTCCATTGAGCAGTAGAGATGTGCCCTGAGTCACTTCTTAAGGAAACTACTGCTCAAGGCCACGGCTCTCAGTAACTGGACAAACATAAACAATGTACTTATTTTTGGAAGAAACCACCTAGAGGCAAAATAAAAAAAATGATAAAGGAGGCAGAGAGAGAGATTCACTTGCACTTTTCTTATACCATATTTTCTTTTTGCGAAGGAGACAAATTTTCATAGTTCATGTTAAACTCTTAAATGCTTACTTGAGCCAGGGTGGCATCCGCACATGCTTTCCTAGCATCCTGCAACAGAAGAAAGAGAGATTGGAAGAAGTTCTGTACATTTCTTCATACTCAATTCTCTGTTTTGTCAAGTTGATCACGCACCCTCAAAACAAGGTTCAGAAAGCATTTCTGCTCCTCACCCCGAGAGGACCCATCCTAACTGCAGCATGACCATAATATGCTGTCTGCTGTCAAAACACATTGAGCATATTGAACATTTAACTTCGAAATTTTCTTCTTCTTCTTTTGAAAGAAAGATAACATGATTTTCACCAGGAATACAGTCAAGCAATGGAACCGCCTGTCCAGACAGGCCGTGCAGTCTCCATCCTTGGAGGTTTTCAAGGCCTAATTGGACAAAGCCCAGATTAACCTTATAGCTGACCTTATTTTAAGCAGGAGGTTTCTTAACATTGGCTATGGCCTGGCTCAGAAAAACTTCAGTAACCATTCATTTTGATCTAATTCATTTTGTGCATTGTTTGTGTGACTACGGTTTTCTAAGCAATATTAAAGACCAAACAGTAGTTCCCTAAAGCAGTTGCATGTGCTTGCCCTTTCTAAATATCCACGACATTAATTTTGACATCGGGAAAGCATGCTTTAACTTAATGCATCATTTCCGTCCACGTCTGTTCTCCTCAAGACACACAAGTGACCATTCATCTGTACTGTGGCTTCAAGACCCGCTGACACAATACGTACTCTGATTTGGTTTTTCAGTTGCTCAGCCTCCTGGCGTAACTGGTCAAGCTCACTCATTTTCCTGTGCTAAAGGTGTGCTTCACTGCCACCTCTGAAACAACCAGAAATCTGGAACAGAGGTGATAACAATGAGAATTAGTAGAAGTCATAACTTGAAATTACTAGACAAGTCCCTTCAACCACCTCAAACAGCACTTGAAAAAAGACAGATTGGTTTATAAGTAGTGGAGTACAGGCGAAAATATTTCTGAAATCTCTTCAGAATAAGGTGTTACCACACACAGATGTGCGAGGGGTTTTTTCCAGCCACAGTAAATGAAATCTAATTTGGACTTATCTCTTTCCTCCAAGCCTCTTTTTTCCTTTCTTTTTTTTTTTTATTAGTGTTTTTCTCACTGTTGTGGTTTAACCCCAGCGGGCCACTAGAATCACGCAGCCGCTTGCTTACCCCCTCCCCTTCCCTGCCTCCCCCCCAAGAAGGGCAAGGGGAAAAAAGGAGGGGGAAAAAACCCTTGTGGGCTGAGATAAAGACAGTTGAATAGAAACAATAACAGAAAAGGTAAAATAATAATAATAGTGACACGGGTCACTCACACCACCTGGTGAACAGGCACCATCTTGAGCAGCGATTGATCACAGATGCCCTCCCCCCCAGGTAACCCCCATTTCTATACTGAACATGAGGTCTATGGTATGGAATATTTCATTGGCCATCCCATCCTTCTGCCCATGCTTCTATGGGAAGCTGAAAAATGTCCTTGTATAGTGTAAACATCACTTAGCAACAACTAAAAACAATAGGCATTATTGACATTCCTTTCACAGCAGTTACTAGAAAGAAAATTAACTCCTTCCCAGCTGAAGCCACGACACTGATTCAGTTTTGTATAAACTCAAATTACCCAAGACTGAGCCATCAGATAACACTACTGTTAGACAGGAAAGTCAGAACTTCTCTGTAGGTCTTAAGAATAGAGTAAGGAATCCTCCTATCAAAGAATGCGCACCTTAAATAGTTACAGACTGACACAAACACCTGCAAAATGCTGTAAAGAGACAGCATTTTGACCTTTGTAAAAAGACAGCATATGACTTCGTTAAAAGACAGCAGACACAGTGCTTATAGTTTAGTGATGGTTTTTGTCAGAGTCAGGTTGATGGTTGGACTAGATGATCTGAAAGGTCCCTTCCAACCTAGGCCATCCTATGATTCTATGAACGCTGTCTATAACACAGCGGTTATGAGAAACATTGTTCTGATATCTGGATAAAAGGAGACCACTCACCAACGCTGTTCAGATATTTACTTGTTAATTGCTAAAATGTTTCCCTGAGATTTCCAGAATGAATTCTAACATTAACACGTTGTCAGAATAAAATTAGTATTTTTTGAATGTTGGATTGAGGAGAGCAGTTTGAGAAACCACTGCCAACGGACACTTTCCCCCTCTAAGACTCTATTTTCTTAGCATCAGTAAGTACCAAATTACTAACATACACCCCTCTGGCTGCTGTACTCTGTAGCCAGCAAGAGAGGGGCTCAACAAACAGAACTATCACTGAAACACCCTCAACTATTGCCTGTAGAATTCCTCAATTATTGGACTGTTTTCCAGTCTAGTAAGCATATAGATATTTTCCATTAAGCATACAACTTATCTTTAAAAGTCACTGCTCCAGAAAGATGTTGTTGGCATTTTCTCTAGCATTCCATACCTAAAACTCAGCTGTTCTTAAACTTTTTGTTTTAGAATCTCTGCAGCTTGATACCAATATAAGATGCTGAAGAAACGTGCTTATGAAGTTTATTTTTTATTGCAGAGCAAGATAATTGGTTCCATTTTCAAGTGCTACATACAGCACCTGGAGTTTATAAATAAACACTGGTAGTGTGTTTTTAGAACATTTTATTAGCTAGAATTGACCCTCTACTATTAAATAAAGCAAATGCTTTGCTAGCAGCTTTACATATTATTCCGTTAAGATTTAATCAGCTTACTTATCTTCGCAAGCATGCGGGTTTTGTTTTTTCCTAAAGCCCTTCCCAAGGAGAAAGATGATAACTTCCAAATTTTTATCCAGTCACAGTAACAGAGAACAGATTGTGAAGGCAAAGTAAAGCAGTAGAGCAAATATCACTGCCAAAAGAAAAGAAGTTTCAAAAGAGTTACTAAGACTTTAACATTCCCTAAATATCATTATCCCACATAACCAGACTTATCTCGGAGCTCCCCTCATAGTAGGTAGTATTCCAAACAGAGGCCCGCAGGGAACAAGTGTCAGATCTTGTCACACCATCATTTACAAATTTATGCTCTTCTCTGAAACCCAAAGTGTTTTAGAAAAGGAATTTTAGCTAGCTTCTGTCTCAAAACCGCCATTCACACACCTTTAAAGCCCTTTCACTTTATTGTGAAACTAGGGCTCCTCTTTCTCTCTTCTGGTTCCAGGGTCATTTTTAAGCCCCTTTAAGATTGCTTGTTCAGCTTAGTCCAAAATCCAGTTAAGACAAAACCCATCAGGAGCATTTTATTATCCTATAACCACCTTCTTTTCTTTTGAATGTTCTTTTGTTTCTCGGGATGTTTTGTTCATTCTACATTTAAGGCAAAACACTCTGTGGTTGGGTCTCTCAGTTTTTAAGCATGCAGTTATCACTCTCTTCAGGTCCTGCGTGGTTCATGCCCATTGGGAAGTAGCGTGCACTACTCAGGTCATGAAGGAATTAAGAAACTCTAAAGACTGTTCTTAAGAATAAAATGCACATTTTCAGATCTTTTAGCTTTTTGATATCCTGTTCTATTTCTGCCATTCTCTAAGTTAATATATAAGCCCATTTCCCACTAAGCAAATATCAACCTCTCCAAGCAGAGTACAAAGAATTCAGAGATGGTATCATTCCTAGTTCAGAGAAAGAAGTCACGATCCAAAACTTAAGTGTTCTGCTCAAGGTCACAGCAACTCAACGATGAGATTAAGATAAAGATTTAGGACACCAGAATTCCAGCTGCAGAGTTGCAGCTAACTACACTGAAGATTTACATGCGGCTTTATTTAAAAATATAATAGGATGAATAATCAAACGTCAGTCAAAGCAGATACGTTCTCCTGTAACATACAGTTTAGAATAGTGCCAATTTATTTCTGCCAGAATCTGCGCACTATGCAATAGAATTCTCTCACATTTAAATGAAACAAAACTTCTTTGTATGGAACAGGAAGAGGCCTAAGGATATGAACACTAATCCTAGGAAAAAAGTCATACCGAGAATGTTCACAGAAACTGAACCCTGTAGTTTCACCCTGGATTATTTGCATTTACTGAGTTTAAAACAAATCATACAAGCTTACTCCATGCTTGTGCCTTATTGCTTAATATAGCGTGCGCTGGAGGGTATGACTGCAATGGCAAAGGCAGGTGAAG
This sequence comes from Dromas ardeola, assembly GCA_013398915.1. NCBI lineage: Eukaryota > Metazoa > Chordata > Aves > Charadriiformes > Dromadidae > Dromas > Dromas ardeola. The sequence continues at coordinate 33,499 of VYZM01006409.1, forward strand.
CAGCTCAATGTTGAGCATCATCCGCAGTAACACAGAAGCAGTAACTTTGATACAGCCATAGAAGAAGCTGAAAGGACGTAAGTCGCCAGTTGGTGGGATGGATATCATAGCTTAAGGAGCACATACATGTCTGTCTGCACACAAATAAAACCTTCAGTATGCTTTTAAAGGCCTAGCGCAGTAACTATATGTGTACTTTAGTTACAGAAGAAACTCTCGCATCACATTCAAGACAGTTCTCTGCCTCAGCACTTTGCCTCCGTTCTCTTCCAAGTCCCACTTTACGCAGGGACAGAAATCCTTCAAAATCTGTAAGAGTTAACACACTAATGGAACCCAACCTTAGGAATAATTTCCTCAATGCAATTTATCATACAGTTAGTCAGACACGCACATACATAACCTGCCCTACCTACTGTGCAGCCAACCTTCTCAAATGCTTTATTTTTGAACTCCACATCAAGACAGTCACTCACTAATGTTTTAAGGAAAACTTCCTTTCAATGAACAACTCCAAAATGGTTTACCAACACTACGGAAACATTTACACCTACATGCAAGACACCGTTCTCCATTATCCCAGGCAGCAAGCGGTTCAAGGAACTTAACAACTACTATTGTTACAGCAGCTTCTATGGATCTCAACCTTCAGTCACTTGCTAGGTAGGACTCATTTAAATATTTACTGCATGACAATTAGTAGCTGAATGCATACAACCCTTGATGTCTTTTCCATCTGTAACATCATATAACCATATAATTAAGTTCGCATCTTGAAGTTAGATACACTTTTAGAGTTACAAGTTATGCATTCCAAGCAACACCAAACTCCAAACTGCATTTCTGACAGCATCCACAGGAATTGTTTAAACCCGATTTCCACATTCCCTTTGTAGTCTTTGTTGTTTCAACATCAACAGGAAGTTCTAATTCCTGCCAACATGGCTGAACTCACTAACACTCAGGAAACGAAAATCCTAATGAAGCCAAAGGCATCAAAATATGGGAGTTGTCTGAAGCAGACTGTGAAATTTATGGGACAACCAGCCAACCAACTTGGCTATTCCTCTATTTCTTTTACACTAAGTCTTAGGCAATTAGATTTATGGCAGAAATATGAGATCCGTGGAGGGGAAAAAGGTTCCATCCTCTTGTGTACTTTTCAGCTACACTGTAAGTCTGCAGAGCATACTAGTACCTAGCATTTTAAAAAAAACAGTAAATCTTTGGAAGAGAAAGAACAACAGGTAAGGTCAGGAAAATGTATGGGAAAACAAATATTTTTATCCATTCTCACTCTTGTAAATGGCAAGTTTTTATACAGATTTATTCATATTATAGACACAGAAATAACAAGCAGAGACTGTTCAATATATGCTCTATGCTCATTGCAAACTAGCACAATTGAATATCACAAAATATATTTTTGTTTCTCAGCATGTCCTAAAGGCATTTAACCCCATTTTAAAAGAAGGTTTCTAGGAGAAACTGTAAGCTTGATATGGATGATGCTTCTATTTCTGGGGTTTTGAAAGAAGTTACTAAATTTCTAAATCAAGCAAACCTCATGCAAAAAAGTTACTACTCAACTTATACGCCCTTTTTTCCCAAATTACTATCATAGCTGTGAAGAAATAGGTAGCAGCCAAACTCATGCTTACCTCACTTTCTTTTGAATATGTTACTGTGTTCTTGAAGGCAGGCTTCTCAAGAATAACACATTCACTTTGCTGAACTCACTCAAGACCTTTCCAGAGGCTGAAGTGCTTAAGTGTCTCTGCTTTAAGCCTAATTCCCCCTAATCTTGTTGACAAGTATACCTTGCAGATAATTCTCTTCTTGCTAGGGACAACAATATGCGTACTTGCAAGGTAGTTTGCTATTCTTCACTACTCCAGATGACCCAAGCATCTAATCTCTTCTTACAAGTTACCCACAGAAGAGTCACTTTGTTCCTCTGCTTCCCACATAGGAAAATCAAGTATTAACTTCACCTAATTTGTTACTTTCCATATACAATAAAACTTCACAATTTAACTATCTCAAAAGGACTTATCGTGTCCTTCATCTCAAAGAAAAACTTATGGGTTTGTTTTTCTCTAAACTACACAAGCTCACATGTCCAGGCAGTCAGCTATACGTTCAACAACTGCACAGGTTCTTTGAACTGAATAGAAAACATTATGAAATCTACAAAACTTCCACATACTTCCTGCAAATTGAGATATTCTTAGGATCCCAGTATAATAATTCTAATGTAAAGGTAAAGCTCACCACTCGGAACACAGTGACAGGACAATTCAAAGGCTAAGGAAGAACTCAAATTCACTCATTTCATCAGTACAACTTTAATGTCCTTTCCAGAGCTCAAGCTGTTTATCCAATTAAGTCCAGTTACTGAATCCAAGGTATCATTAATGTCATCACATTTATGTGTAGACTGATGCTTGCCTACATTAAAAGATAAATGGGAAGAGTTGAATAGAACTCATCCAAGCACATATTCTTGGATTAAATATAATTCCTCTCTAAAACTACCTGGTAAGAGCAATGAGGCAATGCCTACTAAACACTTCCTTATTTCATTTTCTCACACCATTCCTATAAAAGGGGAGCAAAAAAAAAAGGATGGAGTCTTCCATCCTCTCCTAAATAGCCTGTCCTGTGAATAATCTTTACAGATTAAAAGACAACAGATTTGAAATCACAGCTATCATTAAGTCAAATATTTAGAACTTCTATCCCTTGATGGCCAAACTTTTTTTTGCTACAAGGTATTTTTACTACACATTACTACTGCTAAAAAGTAAAGTAATCCCACCAAGCCACTGTTGATGCAAAATTTGGTAACACCGAGGGTTTAAAGTTATATTGTTAGAGTATAACTCAAGTATAGTAATTTCCTAAGAAGTTTAGCCAAATCACCTTTCTCTCAAATTAATAGGCTGTCTAAAATTTGTTCCCTCAACATCTTTCCTGCTAATAAGCACCACTCCAATATGTACGAAACAGCCAGAAGAAAAGCAAAACACATCACTTGCAAAAACAGAGCCAAAACTTTACAGCCTTAATAATGAGTTCATGTTATGCCTACCAGACAGTCTCATAGCAGGTCATCTGATTAAATGAAGCTGTGCTAATCTATTAGATACCATAAATCCTATTAGCAACATGCACAGCAGCTTGTACATTTTCACAATGACAAAGGAATTACACACAATCCACTGTTAGTTCCAATGTTTTGACATCATATTGCCTTTAAAAAGCTGAGGGGTTTTGGGGTATTTAATTGGAAGTATATATTGATTTCTATTTGACTTTTATTCAATAGAAAACACAGTAAGATAGGTCAGAATTGCTTGTGGAACAAGTTTGAGATGTTCTCTCTCCCATTTACAGGATCCAAAATAGAAGATAAAAAAATTCAGGGGTGCCTCCTGATCCTGAAGTACACACATCTCCAGGTACAGTGGTCACCAAAAAAAAAGGTATATATAATTTTAGAAGTTAGAAATCATATAAAAGGTATACAGGAACACAACATAAGAAACGCACAGAATCACACAAGCTTCTGAGATACAAACTTTATTTGCAGGGGAAAAAAAAAAAACCCACAACCCTGTAGAACACTCACTGAATAGCTCAAAGACATTAGCTTAATATCCAGCCCTGGTTAAAACAAAAGGTTATATAGAAAATAGGACAGAAAACACTGAAAATATCATGCCACTGAGTAAAAGCAATGGCTTGTCTAAACTGGGAACACTGTTTCAGTTTCTGCTCCTTCAAAAAAGGACACTGGAGGTGCTTACTAGGGTTGACCAAGGTAACTAACTAGAGAACACCTCAGCAGACAGGTTTAGAGAAAGAGATGGAGGATAGCTCGCTGCTTGCTTTTCGAAAAACAGGTCAATATCTAGTCATTGAAAGTAACAAATTTAACTGCGCAAATAATTTCTACACAACACACAGCTAATTAGTATGTTCCTCACAGCCTAAGGGGCTCCACAAGAGGCAGAAACATTTAAAGTTATAGTCTGGAATGTAAGGAAGGCTTCACTGTTCCAAGAATATTAGTAATAATTAAGATTACACAGAATATAAACTCTGAAACTTTTAGGTTCTGTTTAAATAATACTGACACATTGAAAAGAACATTGTGACAAGAGCCACTTTGCTCAAAAGAAATTTGGCCTTCTTTTGTCAAACATGGCGGATAAGTAATTTTTCATTCATGAGAGAATAACTATTCTCATCATTTTATTTATTACAGTTCCCTGCCCCACTGAGATGAAACAGTTTCATCTACGGTCTCCCTCTGCTTTGCCAGTTCTATTTCTGAAAGAAGGCAGGCACTAACATCTATTATTTAGCAGGTTTCCTGGCCATTTTAAAATCCTTCCTGTTGACATAAGAACACACATGCTAAAGTAGAAAACAGGTACTTTAGGCCTGCACAGATTAACAGCTAAAAAACCTGAAGTTAGCCACTGTTAAAAAATACTATGAGTTTCTCAAGCACTAGAAAGAAGAAATTACCTTATTTCTCTACTTACATTTTCTCTCACTACAGTAGAAAGCCAACTTCTGCTGTCAAACATGTAAATTCTGGAAGAAAAAAAACAAAAACAGAATTAGTACAATTATCAAGAAATAATACCAATTTCTTAACAAATCTAGCAGAAATTAAGACACTCTCAAAGCACAGACTATTTTTTGTTAGCTAATTTAAACAGAAGGCTTGTCTTCGTGAAGGAAATGGGCATTGCTTTAATAACACTAACATAACCAAAAGACTTGCTCATGTCAAGAAGCTTTTAACATTCTTTTTCCAAAAAAACCCTTGCAATCCTCAGATCATTAATTCTCCTCCCCTAGTGATACAGAAGTCCATACTGTTAGAGAGTTCAGGATTGTAACAAAACATTGTCTCACTCATCCAAGACTAATTTTCACTGCACTACAAAGTGCCCCCCCCCGCCAAATCTGCATTTTCAAAGCATTGAAATTATTTCTGCTCAATACTGTTCCTGAGGTATGCTTGCTTTCTAAGCACAGCTAAATATCAAGATAGCTATCTGATCAAAAGAAGTTACATTAACCTCCTACTAGTGAGCTCAAGTAAGAGCACAACAACTCTTTTCTAGAAAAGTTATGACTTCTAATCACTAAAGATATTAAAAAGTAAAAATTGACACATTAAGTATCTCACACACTTGCAGTCTGGAAGAGCGAAATGATTTAACACACAAATTGGCTTTGTAGCAAGGTGGAAAAAACTTCTTGCGAGAAATTTCGGAACAATTTTTTTTCCTCTGGCAGCACAAAGTAATAATTATAGGTCACCCCAAGATTTGAAACATTGACAACCGCTTATACATTGGAAACACCTGCGATCTGTCTCCCCCACACAGCAAGACAAGGGCTATGGGGGATGTCACTGGAGACCTGAGTGCGCATCTTCAGAGCTGCTGTGTCAGGACAGTGGAAGATTATTTTAAGCACAAAGCAAGAATGTACTGAAGCAAAATAATCTTAAATTAGAAAGCCAGTCCACAACTTCATATACTTTAAACTGAAACGCTTCCATGTAGTGCGTCTTTCTGATTTTACAGTTCACTATTAGCTGGAAAATTTACAAACCCCTTCGGTGTCTCGTATGGAGGTTAAGCTACTTAGGATATGGGTCATCCTCATCCAAGCTCATTTATAGATGAACAGTTTAATACTGTGATTATGAAACCATCACAGCATAAGCAGTTTTGTTTGTTACTGCCAGAACAACACACTTTTAGACATAAAACAGTAACTCACACTTAGAGGCCAAACTCCACCCACCCCCCCAAAGACACAAACACATGACACGACCATTTTAAGTTTTGGAAAAAGATCAACTATATTCAACGCTCAGAAGTCTTGACAGAAAAATTTGCCCCCACTGCAGAGATAGTGAAATCTAATGAAATTCTGAAAGAATTACCTGAAATGTAAACAAGTAAAATTAAGCCGGAACACTAACAGCACACAGAATACACAATAGCAAAGGCCAAAACACACACCATTATTGTCCTGTGCTGCACCCTCATTAATGCAGGAGAGGTGTTGCAGATTTCATATGCCTTCTGCAAAAAAGAAAAACAAAAACAAAACAAAAAAGCTACTTTAACCAGCCTGCAAGAGTAAGGAAGCATAACAGCAAACTTTTCCACAAAGTTTAGTATAATTTTCAAACCAGGTTAAGTTTTCAGTTAGGTATGCTGAAAGCATCCTGTGATGACTGCAAAATGCAATCCTGGCAACTGAGATATTTTCAATCCTACATTAAAAATGTAGCTCATTTAAGAACGAAAGCAGACAAGCTACTTAAAAAAAAAAAAGATCTGCATTGCCACAAGCTTCCATTTTTAGCTAAAATGTAGCCTGGTAAAAGCAACATGAAAATTACAGGCCAACTCATTCATCGCACCACAGCACTGGATCAGCAAAGAAAGAGTTCTTGTAACCAGCTTCAAACACTCTGCCACAATCAGCCCTTATAACCCTGCTTAGCTGAGGGCTTGAGGTTCTTGACATCAAGAGCTGGGGTTTCTACAGCAGGAGAGAACAAAAAGTGTCACAGAATACTTTAAGCATGGTTCAAGTGGTTAAACCATTACACCAAAGAGCCCAGAGGTCAGCCAGCCCTACACATGGTTGGTGTACCCAGTGTCCCCATGTTGCCACCGCTTTCTGCTCCCAGTAAAGCAGCACAGCAGTTTGGACTAAACACCAACAGTGTAACTCCAGAAGGCAAAAACATCATTGCTTCTGTGTAAATCTTCCCTACTCCAGGTACTTACTAACTGCTGCCAGCCTAAAATTCTTTTTCCTTTAAGGATATCGAAGTAATTACACTGAGGTGACAAACGAGCCTAAACATTCCTCCCAACTCCAACATCCACCAGAATACAAGTCTTCACATGAAGACTCTTCTGCAGAAGAAACTACAACTTTTTTCATGAGGTTGGGGAAACCAGGGAAGAAAAGAGGGAAAAAAGGAAGAAAAGGGACTTTAAAGAGTAGGGAAAGCATGTAGAAGTATTATACTTCAACATCACAGCAAATCTGAACAACCCTCCAAAATTAAGCAACTTCCTAAAAAGATTAGATACATTCACCATAGCCCTCTCCAAAGCCATTAGCTGCATAAACCCGTTTTTCTTCTTGACCTATAGATTCAACAAGAGACTTAAAACCCAAATATTCTGGATGTTAATTCCACCTGCACACCTTCTTGAGACCGCTTTACACATACATTGATTGACTAGACGCCAAATGCCAATATTTGAACTGCAGCAAAAGCATTCCAGCGTCTTAAAACACCCCACCAAGTCATGCCCAACCTGACGCGAGGCCAGGCCCAGCACGGCACACCACACAAGACACCTCCCCACCAAGGGTTTGGCTCAGCCCCTGGGACAAGGTTTGGCCAGGCTTTGGCAGGAGCTGCCCCTGCCGTCGGGACACAGACAGAGCAGAGGCAACACCAACTCCTCTTTAGCAGGGACACATCCAGCACAGCTGCAGGAGGGATCCCACCCCACACCAGTCCCCACAAGAGGCACAGCACTTCATGTTTTGAGGCTCCTGTCTGACTGCAAGCTGAACATGAGCCAACAATTCTTCCTTGTTGCAAAGACAGCCAACAGCATCCAGCGCTGCGTGGGGAAGAGCACTGCCAGCGGGTCAAGGGAGGTGATCCTTGCCCTCTGCTCAGCACTGATGAGGCCACACCTGGAGTACTGAGACCAGTTCTGGGCTCCCCAGTACAAGGGAGACATGGAGCTACTGCAGAAAGTCCAGCAAAGAGCCATGAAGATAATTAAGGGACTGGGGCATCTCTCATATGAGGAGAGGCTGAGAGATATGTTCAGCTGAAGAAGGCTCAGAGGGGGATTTTATCAATGTGCGGTTTCTGTATAGACATTACACTTTATCAGTGTAGTTTAAAACAGATCTCAATCAACACTAGTAAAAATTAGTTTCCATGATCATTACACCACTTGAATCTTAAAAATTTCTTGCATAACACATCCTCCTGCAAGGGAGATACATAAGGTTGTTTTATCCAAGGCACTCAACCAGACATGATTCCGCTGGAGGGAAAAAATACCAAAACCGAAAACCTACTAGCAAGCATCAATATTACTATTAAGGTAAAACAATTTTAAATTAAGTTACTTTGCTGCAATGGCATATCTTCCTTATCAACATGCTCCCATCTGAAGGGGATGCATCCGACACCCAGCAAGGACAGCTGTATGTAGGCAGTTACTAATTTAGCATGCAGATGCTTCTGGTCAGGTACCCAACGCTTATCACCACTATAATGTATCAACTACACGGTAGTCTGTGAAACTGGGAATTGCAAGTTAGTTTATTAGAATTATTTCTTACAGTCTACATAGCTAATTATTATCACAGCACAGCATCTTGATGCCCAAGAGATTACGTGACCTTTCCAAACCACTGCCAACAACATGAAATTCCAATTATGCCACCAGGCAACAGTAACTAGAAGTCTGAAATTTAAAGCTATGCTTCAAGACTATTCTGTATACAAAAAAACCCAACAAGCTATCCTCAGTTTGATGGCTTGGTCCTAACTACCAACATAAACAGTTCTATCGTAGAGCTGGAAACCTGAAGGACATTTTGGTACCTGCATATGTATGTGTTCCTCCAAGAGTTAATTTTAGTTCAGACTTTTCTTGTTGTACAGATCAGTATTCCAGAAAGCCTAGTCTTTGCTGTCACCTCCTCCAACAGCAGCTTTGAAGGACAGCCTATATAAGTATAAAATAATAATTACAAATTCATAAATCTAAATATGCTCTAGTGAATGGATACAACCCCTTCTCATTTATTTGATGTCTCCTTTCTGGGAGCCATCTGCTGTGTCTATAATTTCCAAGCACATAAGCTTTGAAATGCAAGCAATACCTTACTGACAGGTTTTCAAACCAGATTACCCTAGTAGGGACAGTGCTAGATTGTACAACTCCTTCGAAAACTTACTGAAAACACTTCTGTAATCAAAGGCTAGCATGGCTGGACCATTTTTGTGGAAGGGATTGGTTTCTTCTGATGTTGAAGAATTGCCAAGTTTCCAGCTGAGGCAGTCATTGTGCTCAGTAGACATTTTTTCATATATTAGTGTGAAGTACACACAAAACAAGCGAATATCAGGTCAGTAAGTGTTAATGCTTGTTATGCAACAGTTACATTAGCTGGTTAAAGAACAAACAATTTTCCATTTTCAATATAGCGTGCAAGTACAAAATAATAATTGCACAAGCTAAAAATACTTGTAACTGAACAAACTGATTTCACAAATGCCTCATTATTACGTATAGCTCAATTCTTGAATTACAGACCCCACTTTGACTAGGCAGCTTTCTACAAGGGTCACTGATGTTAATACTTAAGAGATTTTGTGGATAAAAAAACCCAAACAAACAAACCCTGCAGAATACCTGGTAAGGCAAGATTCTAAAAAAATCTTGTTGTGTTTGCACTGTCTAAAGACAAGTTTTCCTGGTACATTAGATCCTTTGCCTGTTTCCCATGCAGAAGATTTTGAGGAAAATACATTCAAGCTCCGCTCATGACTTCTTAATAGTATAAAGTTGCAGCCCTATTAGGAGCTATGATCTTTAAGATTACAAGTGACATGTTCTCCCCCCCACACACACTTTTCTACCTGTCTCTAATAGTAGAAATCTGGAAACGCTTTCCTCATGAAGAAATTTGTGCAGTTTTTCTACTCTGCTTGACATCTTTAGAAGACTGCATTAGGAAAACAATTTTCTCATAGCTACATACAGCAATAAAAAGAATAAAGGTTAAAGAAAAAAGGTCAGTTCTAAGTGTCCTTCCAAAGTTCTGGCTGCATTCCTTCATCCTGTAACCCTATTCACACAAAACAGCACATACAACAGGAAAGTCCAGGCATGACAGAGCTACATGAAACACGGCCTTCCATCAAACCGCCTTCAACTGAGCAGTGAGGACAGCAGATTTAGCACTTCAGAAACCCACAAAAAAAAACCCCAAACCATCACCATAAATAGCTGCTAGTACTCAGAAAAAAAGAAAAAGAAAAAAGCTTTTATTTCAGAAAATTGAGGGGAGAAGCCAGATATTAACAAATCTAGAAACCTTGCAAGACCTTGCAAAGCCTGAATTCAATAAGACAGTTTCATATTCAAAGTCCCAAATTTTAATTACTGTCTCAGAGAAACACTGGCTTTTTGTCTCCTCCCAAAATGTTACAGAATAAGGATAATTCACAAAAAAAAAAAAAAGGGAACTTCTGTGTACAGATTCCTCAATACACCAGAGGTTATTACCACACAGTAAAGCAACACATCTACTGAAAGCCACCGAACTCTAGCTATATGAGCTTTGCATAACCCATCAGATCTGCCTGCATGCATAGATTTTCGAAGACCCGAGGATTCATCCCTCCCTATGTCTAGCAAGTATTTGAAAATAAACTTTTTGGATAGTTTACCACTTTCCCAAAATAGAATACAAATCAGCAGACAACAATGCTTAGGAAGATGGCAGGGACACACGCTTGCAATAAACAGCTCTGTAGTGAAGTGGTCCATCTCCTGCCACCAAGAGCGAACAATCTCAAGCTGTCTTCATGGAAGACACATTCCTGTGTTGCCAGAATACTCACATTTCCTGATGCTAATCCCGTGACCTACATGAAAAAAAAAAATCATACTGATGCAATATTTAAGCATAAAAATCTGGACTGTAACAGGTCAACTCATTAATCCTTTCTAAACGCATCTGCAAGCTATGTGCATTATTTAAAAAAAAAAAAAAAAATCTTAATTCTAGGTACAGCAGAGAATTTATGTAAAAAATAAAAGAACCGATTATTACAAGTTTAACAGATGTCTAAAGTCAAATGCTTAAGTATTACACTTTTTTAAAAGAAAGACATTAGGAGACCTTTGAAGTAGTTCACAAATATTAATAACTGTTGCTACTTTAGCAACCCAAGTCAAAAGATTTCTTAACTACTACTCTTCTTTTCTCTCTTGCTCTGACAGAAATTCACATTTAAGAGCATTCTAACACTTCTCAATAAGGGGCAGGCACAGGAAGATAACTTATTTTAAGAACAAAAATTACTCATATTTAGTATCAAATTTTTGTTTATTAAGAATGTCAAAAGCCAATACTCTAATTTTTAATCCTTTTTCCCCCGAAATTATCTATATGCAGTCACTCCTTCCAAAGAGCAACACATCTATCGATAAACTGCATCAATTTTATCAAACTGGCCAGTGATGTCTTTGGCTGTCGTCTTTCCTGATTTTACAATTAAAAAAAAAACCAAAACAACAAAGAACACAGTAGGTCAGGAAAACTTAGAACTTGCTTGTGCATAAATTTCTAGCTACATTTATCGGAAAAATAATTACTGTAAATTGTCACTTAATTAAGTATCCCCTTATCCAAAACCAAGCAATTTTGTTGTCACATACTACTAGACATCTCCCTTCAGACTGAAAAACAAAACTCAGGCAGCATCGAAGGAGAATATATTACTATTAATTAACCAACACAGAAATGACTAAGCATTTATTACTAGATGCTTCTATCTGCAGAGCCTTACAGTAACTGAACACTTGTTTCTTACTTCAACTGTCATCTTTCATTGTTTCCTTCAACTCTTTTATCATTAAACTCCGTTTTTTACTGGCTTTTTCACTTCATTTGTAAACTGACCAGAATCCCTGTTTACCTGTGCAGGGCAGAGCACACACACAATAGGAACATCGCAGTCCTACTTCAACATAACACCACTGACATGCACCATATTTCTCACTATTTAAAATTAACATTATTGCCATGAACAGAGAAGGAGTTGCAGAGGTAATAATATGTAACCAAACATTGCTGGATTCAAACACCTTCTCAGTAACACACAATTAACTGTTCACAAGCTGCAGAAACAAAACCTAAGTCTTAGTAGGCTAAAGAACCAAACCACTTTGCACTTTAACTGCAAGAGACAAAACAAAAAGGTTTTAGTTACTTTCTCAGGCCCACTAATACAAATTGACTAGGCTTTATGTCATTTGTCCAGATACCATTGTTCCTTCCAATTTTTTATTTATTTATTTTTAAATCACAGTAACTATTTATATCCCCTTGGAATTGTGCTAAAGTTACTTTGTAATTTTTTGAGGAAATGCATTTTTGACATAAGCATCAGGAGTTCTTAGGACCTTTGCTTAAGAGGGAAAAAAACACACGTAGTAGGAGCTATCTGGAAAGCTGCTAATAATCAGAACGGTTTCACAGTCTGGGTTTAGAAGTGTTAAGGAGGCAAAAGAGGAAAAAACCAAGGGTAAAACTATAGCGCAAATCAGTCAGATATGGGAAGGTTGCCTGGTCTGTGAAGCGTTATCAGCAATGTGTTTGCACAGAAGTTGAACAAAACAATGCAAAAAGAAAAAAACAAACAACCAAGCCACCCAGAAGCAAAAAAAAAAAATCCATTATTTCTTCTCCAGGGAACCTAGAGTAATGCCACAATATCAGGATATTATATTTTCAGAAAGTGTATAATCTCTCATGTAGATCAGCTGCACCCATAGGTGGCAGGTTTAGGGCAGGTTAGAATGCGACTATAAACGGTACATTTTCTCCTAGCAGCTAGAACTGGAAGCACGCTGTTGTAGGACCAGCTTACACATCATCCCAGGGTGACAGATCAGTGATAGAATCAAGGCATTGCAAACGAAAACACATTACACACCTAAATATGTGGACTATGTTTCTTTTTAGTAAAAGTCAACATTACAAACACATTTATTCAGGTATTAAAACAAGTTTGTAATCCTCAATTTAAGAACATGTCTATAGTAAGTTGCAATCCTATTAAGAAATGTAATTCTTGCCTATTCTCATGAAGTTTCCAAAGACTGTTTTTTAAAAGTCACTTTTGGATATACCAATTTTCCAGCAGGTTTTCAGTTCATTTTCTGCAATTTAAATAGGTTCAAGAAGCTTTCCCGAAGACTGATGTATTTCTCTATCATGATGATGTTCTGCTCAAGCTCTCGCCAGATAATTCACAGTAGGTGCTAAGGGGAGCACAGCGTGCGACTGGATCATCTCGCACTGAATTCACAAGCAAATAAATGGCTGGATGCAAAACCTGGCGCAGAGACAGGTGATTACACCACCTCCTGTTACCAAAATCCTGAAGAGTATAATAAAATCCATCAGGTAGGTCAACTACCACTGTCTGGGGGTTAAAAGTGTAGGAGAAGAACCTGAACAGTATTTATCTCAGCTCTGTTTGCCAACACATCTGTACCACCATGATCTTCTCAACCTTGTCAAAAATCATGTATTGTTTCAGATATTACCATTACAGTGACATCAGTAGGTACATTAAGATCTTCACTACAATATTTATTATATTAGAGGAGGAAATGGACTATGTGATGATTTATTTACAATACAAAAAATAGAAACAAAAATAGCAAAATTAGACATGAACAATACTAATTAAAAAAAATCATTAAGACTGTATACATGCATAAGCACAGAAAATTAACAGGAATTCCTGTTATTCTATTTTGTTTTTCCATAAATTTCAGCTCAACTATTTTATCAACAGAAGCTGAATCATCCATTTCATTCTACATATGCCAGCTAGTAAAGAGTCAACTGAGTCAAAGGAGAATCAGCTGCTTCCTATTTACACCCTCTTAAAAAATACAACTAACTTTCAGAATACTACATTTAGCAATACTACTTTTTACATCCTTAAAAGCCAAACCATTTAAAATTAGAAGAAATAGCCAATCAAATCAACATACCCTTATTCTTGAGCTAAGGGAGACATTTACAGATACAAGGTGGTCTTTTATGGACAATTTTGCTTCCGAGAAGCATCCTCCTCATCCATGCATGACTTTAATTGAGATACTCACATACTTACATCTCTCACTGCACTAAGGCCCTCAAAACACTAATTAAAAACACATTATGTTTACAGAAGCAGCACAATAATTTATATTCTATCAAACCTGAATTTTGTGCTTTAACATACGGATCAAGAATTCCAAAGTGCCTCTCATTGTTAGGATCAAATCCTGAAAGAGTACTTCAGTAACATGGTTTCTTCTTTCTTCTCTGAGTTACACTGACTCTGAGAAAGTAAGCAAGCTTTACTGTATTAAGCTTTTATAAAAATAATTTTAAAAAAATCCAAGAGAAGCAACAAAGGTACCCCATCTTAGAGACAGGCTGGAAAGACTTGGTAACTACCTTCTGACCATAACCACTATCACATCCTGCCTCAACAAAAATATGGTAGTTAAGACATTTGAACACACTGCCTGCTCTCTTTGTGCCTCTGCTACACAGACTGTACAAAACAGCCTCAGAGATCATCTGAAAGAAAAATACTCATTCTTTAAAACTGTGTTAAAGATCTTAGCCGAGCTTCAGCTGATTAATAAAAAGAATACATTTATTTCATTGAAATAAGAATGTAGGTGTTCAAACAGCACACTGACTTTCAAGTAAGAGATTAAGAGAGCACCATTAGAAATAAATTAAGCTGTACCATGAAGTAACTGCTCTCCAGTACCAATCTGGAGATAAAAAGTATTTCAGTGGACCTTAAAAATCAACAAAACACATTCTATGCGTATAGCAGATATAAGCATACTCAGTAGAGATTACAGTATGGCATGACTTCTCTAATCTTTTTACCCAAAATAAACTGAGCGATACTTTGTTCTCTAGCCCTGCAATCAACATAACCCATCTTTAACCAATGTGCAAGCAGCTCCATTAGTTTTGATAGCAATGATTTGCACCCTCCAGTAGCCACTGATTTCTCCCAGCAATTGCTGCATTGTGATATGTGCTATTGATACAAAATAAGCTAAGGTACAGAAAAAGAGGAACAAGAAACGCAAGGCTGACAGCCTGAGAAGCAGAGTAACAGAGGAGACCTTGAGGCCATTAGACTGAGAAGCAGTGTTTGGGAACAGACAATGCTTAACACTAATACAAAAGGTAAACTTCAAATACAACCCAGGGACAGTATCACAACAGAAAGCACAAAGGTGCAACAGGAAATACTTGCTTTCACCCTTGGATGTTCTTCTTGCCATAGCACTGCATTAACCTTCTTAAAACTTCCGGCATTAGTCTTTAAGTAGCAGTTGTATTCCTCTAGATAGTATGCATCTGGTTAGGTGACCAAAATAAAGGAGAAAATATAATAAAAAGAAAACAAGTAAAGTACTACTAGGCTTAGAAGCCAGGATGGGAATTAACTAAGAAAGACAAAAATGAAAACACCAAAAGATAATCTGATCTATTTTAAGAAAAAGAAAATATGTGCAAAGTAAAGTTAAAAATGCAAAGTCTGTTGAACTGCCAGCAGCCAGTAAGGTTAGTTGAAATCCATAACTCCTAAGTTTCTGAACTGATTTCCTTGATCATCTACACCCCCCCGCTTTGTACAATCACTGCTTCACGTTTGTTTGGAGCTTCTGGACATTATATAGTGCTGCGCAACAATGAGGGGTTTTGAGGAGAGGGTGGTTTTGAGTTTGTTTTTAAAACACATACTAACTGCCCCAGACAATACATCAATTTGGTTCTTTAGAAATAGAAGGGCAGGGAGCTCTGAAGACAGGCCACTTCCACCTTATACAGAATATTAAGGACCTTAACACAGTTGTTGTTTCCAACCCCAGCTTCCACCTCAGCTTGCTTTTATAAGTTCCTTCATCTTCTGTAAGAGATGAGCTCTCAACTAGAAGCTGAACTATCACAGTTTTGCAGCACAGTGCGTGGTAATAAGCTATTTGCCAACCTTGGTTTCCTTACCATGCTAAGTTGTGAAGCGGCAAGGCAGCTGCTGAACAGCAGATGTCTGTGCCACCTTTTGTGACAGAGGGCAGCAATAACCAGCTTCCCCAGAGTGAGCCCTTCTGAGTTTAATTCACAGCAGCAAGGTATGGAACAAAAAATTACTACAGGATAAATTAGACTGAGAAATCAATCCCAAATGAATTAAATCTGAATTCTCCATGGTACGTATCCAGGTAAACAAGCAGTCACAGCTAGCTAGGTGATACAGCTTGACATCCCATCTTATCTCAAGAAAACCTGTTCAAATGCTCTATATTTGACTGCCACGGTAGCAAACAAAAAGTGGAATTTCCAATGCCTGATTTAGTACCAGTTCTATCTTCTGAGTTCAGGGGAAGAGTGAAGAGTCAGACTAGAAGCAAGCAACCATGAAGATTACTGGGCATCTTCTCACATCTAAGGACTCGCCTAAGACTTCCAAAATGTTTGGAAGAACTTCATTCTATTTTCAAAGTTTGAGTTTATAGCGTTCAAGATATGTACTGCATTTGACTATAAGGATACCGATTTTTCTTTTTGAAATCATTACATAATTGAATCTTCGATATCCTGAATTTGTAGTATGTCAAATTCAAGACTAATGAGAGACTTTGAATAATCAGACACCTAAGCACTCCCACCCGTGAACTGCTGCATCCAGATATTAAAGCCCCAAATGCAGGTTCTGCACAAGTTCTGCCTCCCCCAAATATCAGCAATGAGTCTTTTTGCAGGACAAACCCAAGTATTTCCTGAAATGCTGAAGCTTTGCCTATTGTCAATAGGTACAAGAATAAAAGAAGAAAGTAAGTTGAACTAACCTATTTGACTTAACCAACTGCCCAAAGTTTCTATGATATTTGCATTTTCATATATGAAAAATCACTTCCCCAACTTCTCAGACATCTATTAAATACATACTACTTTGGTTAAAAGTTGCATAATTATTAAAGAAAGTGAAATAATATTAAACAGGAACAATTTAAAATTTTGACAAAGTACTGTATATTAACTTCTACAGTAAATTTTCAGGCACTAGCCAGATAATATCTGACAACTTGCAGTGAAATCCAGGACTTAGTAACCTGAAGCACAAGTAAATTGCCGTAAGCATCAAGCAAACCGTTCTTGATCTTTGTACAGACAACACCTTTGTTAAACAGACAGCAGTGTGTCTTCCGTATTTTACCACTTCACAAAGAATGTGCAACAGGAATATCAAACATATGTTCCAACAAAGAGAGTTCTTTAATTAGTACAGTATAATCTTATTTTGAGTACCAAAGGTTTCAGCAGACTATCGCATCTACTTTGTTTTTCTAGACAAACAGAGAAAGTTACCAGCACCACTCTCCACACAGTTTCTTGGGCTATCTGAAAAAAAAAAAAAACAAACCACCAAACAAACAGTTTTGGGAACTAAACAGGAAAAATCCAAGAGGACCATAAACGGATTTCTTCTCAGCACCTTGAAGCACGCATAGGCCTGCTTTGTTGAGCACTAGTGCTTCATTTACCGGAAACAAAACAGATACTAAGTTTTATATTATGTAGTTTTAAGTCGTGGTATTTTATATATTGAAACTTAAGTTTACTTTTTTTATTTATTTTGAGATTCAAGCATTGCTGAGTTCAACACATACATCTTAGCTGACACTAAGTGGTTCCAGGTATCAGCTCACCAATTCAAATAAACTTAAATGGAACAGAACTTCACATATATGGCAAAACCAGACTTACTGCAGTAGTTTTCACCACAAAAATCTTACTAGAAAATACTAGTATTGCGCAGATATTAAATTAAGAAATAAATTTGGGGACTTCTGGACAATGCTGTTTACGGAGTGAAATGAATTTCACTACTGAAGATAACTAGGCATTAACTTTTAAGATCTCTGCATCAACAAAAAAGGCACATTCATACCATCTTCTGTTCGCTTTTAACCTTGGAGCTTTGACCCACCTCCTATCCCTCAACTGTTTTGGTAAATCCCTCAAATGCCTCCAAAAGTCCAAACAGTTGGACTGAATACAAAGTGTTCTGATTTTAAAAAAGAGTATATCAGGGTAGCTCAATTTCTCCAATTCCAGAAGAAAGTCACATTCCTTACCAACTACAAAAAGGCAGCAACACCTCAGGCAGTAGCCTGCAAGGCACATCTGGACAGATAGAAGATGATTTTGGAGATACCACATAATCTCAAAAAACATTTGTGAGCTCAACAGCCTGCTCAGTAACCCTCACCAAAAGAAGTCTAGTAAAATATACCCTGTGTTACCACGGATGTCCCAGTGAGAAAGTCCTACCAGTAAAGCATACACCACTAATACTGGGCACATATATTTCAGTTTCCACAGAAGTTAAACTGCAATTCTGAAGTGCACAATTAAAAGTTTTTCTGTCAGAGCAATGCTGGAAATATGTTTCAACATTTCACAAAAATAAAACAAAACACACTCACCTTGTGAAATAATTTCATGGTTTGGCAAATAATTTTAGACAACCTGTGTTTATTGACAGATTTCAATACATCCTAAAATGTCATGATGAACACAAAGCACACGGTTAGTGAACAGACTTCTAAGATGGTTCCCTAAATCTAGCCCAAGATAGGCAAGGCGGCCAGAAAAACAGTAAGTAAATAAAGATGTAAAGAATTAACAGCTCACCTGCAATAGCAAAGAAGAAACTCTTCCTCTTTATTACAAAGAAAGAAAATAAATGGCATCAGCTGTTGTAATTAAGCCTACAGTACCAGAAGAAAAAGTAAGCCACAGAAATAAGGCATTGCTTTCCTGGCAGTGATGTCAACTTTGTGGGCGTTTGCCTTTCTGAAAGTCAGATAGAAAGCCTTGCAACACCTCTTATTTAGTCCCCCATGCTTAATACAATTTGGTTTTGTAAAAAGGATGAGCAAAATCATCACTGATACCTGAACTGGTAAAATATTCACAACCACTTTGACAGACAGCATGCAGGAGTTTCCAGTGAGAAGTATTTTGGTTTTACTTTTTTTTCCCCCCCTTTGCTGGGGCAGGGGGGGAGGGGGGAGAAAGAGCTGAAGATAGTGACAAAAATCTTTACATAGTTTTTAATATAGGACTCCATTACATAAAGCTACAAAAAATTATCTAATCCATCTAATTACAGATAATTAATATTTTCTTTTTTGGGAGTGCTGGCACACATTACTGCAGTTTTCAAGAAGACATCAAAAATATCCTCATCTGACAAAAACATGATAAACATAACTGGAAAGACATTTTAGGCAAACCTTCTTCAGACCAGTGTAGGAACACACAGAAAAAAAATATTTAGCTATCCTCAACTCAATCGATCCTTATAACATATAGAAGGTATTTCTTTCTACACATAGAACCTTTAAAAATTGCAGTGATTTGACAGGCTGAAATTCTACTTAATCAAATCAAAATACATATTTTTAATGAAGCAGTTTCATGCAAACTACTTACAGAAATGAGCTACATTTCACATTAAAATGGCAACTAGATTTTTAATCACTCTCTTCCCCTTCACTTTATTATCTGCTACTAATTTTTCCCCTCACCAAGTTCTAAATACTATGTAAATAATTTGACGATTTAGCCTGTCTTTACCACTGCCAATTACAGAACTACCTTATATCTTGTCTCCTTTAACCTCCCTCAGATCACCTTCAAGTCTTCAGCCTCATTTTCCCTTATCCATTATTAGGCTTCCAATACAGACACAGTACAGAAAGATCAAATTTTAACCCTTCAGTCCCACCAAATTAAAAAAATAGCTATAGCTCTTCTCTTCATAAATCTGTGACAAAAATACCTTGTTCTAAACTATTCTTAAGCCAAAAATACTTTGGAAAAAAAAATTTAAAACAAGCCTACCCAAATATTCAAGTCAGTAAGAAACTGAAGAGATCTTGCTATCGACCTACAGATTCTGTTTGCCCAGAAGCCAAACAGGACTCAGACTCAGGAGCACATTTCCAACATTAGCTGGCCCACAGGAGTCATCTATATGCATCGTTTCAGCGTATGCTGCGTTCCAGATATTGGGATTAATTTGGTTGCCCATGAAAAAGGGCTATGCTTATTTGAATAACCTTGTATTTATCGAAAGAGTGCGGGCATGGATAATTACCATGGCGTAGCTGACAGAGGGTAACCTATTCATTAATCCAAACCCAGGTCTTCTGAACACCTGCAACATCTTCTAAAGCATTCCCATTTTAAACCTGCTATAGTTATTTGCGTGGATTTCAGCGAGACTTAAATCTGGCAACCTCTAAACAACTGAAGTATTTGCTTCATAACTGCCTTTCCCAAGCACTTATTTCTGTGTCACGTCATCTCTCCCCACAATGAACTAAAATGTCAAGAGCCAGGTCAACATGTAACATTTTGTGTGGGATCCTTATTTTTCTGCCACTTTAAGATTTTGAGGACCAAACAACTGGGTGCTCGGGGCCAATGCTGAAAATCCTGGACAGAATTTAAAGTTATGATTTCCAAGACTCCCCACAAATTACACTTCTATGATGTCCCCCCAAAATATTTTTTTTTTGGCTTAAACATACAAATTATCATGTAGGCATCTAATTACAGCATCTCCAGTAACACTGCGCATAAGATATACATAGCAAGCAGCACCATATTTTAGCTGTTTCCAGATGGCACATATGAATATTGTCATGTCATTACTCTCTAGCTAGGTTCAAGAAAGGAGATTCCTGGGTGTCTACGAATATATTGGGCAAGGCAAACGTTACCCCCTGTACACTAAAGGTTCCAACTGCAGTCTTCCAGACAAGCAGAAATATTTCATTCTATTTCAAGAGATTAACAAATCATAACACCTTCTATAGCATTCTAATAAATGCAATGGACACAAGCATCTAATACAAATGAATATAGTCTTACAAGATATTAACTGTAAAGCGCCCATTTTAGAAGGTCACCTGTTTAAAAGACAGGCCAAGAACATCTGATTTTATGTTCCCAAAAGTACTATTAAATGTGTGTTTTTATTCAAAGGCTAACCATCTTTCTCTCTACTTAGAAGTCTTCTAGGGCTTTAATAAAAATGCAGTATTCCGCTTCAAAACCTATTTTGGAGTGCCCATATTTTTGTACTAGGAAGCCTTCCACAGTAATTTACATCGATTATTTTGGCATTTAAAGTAAAGGTACTGTTCATAGCCAGCTCAAAGCTTTTAAAAACCTCTTAATGTTCTGCTGAACTACCAGTTGGCTCAAGTATCTATGGATTCTGCATACATTTCTGTTTGGTGAAAAACAAATCCATGCACACAAAATCCCCAGCATACTAGACACCCTGTGAAGAAATAATAAATTGAGATACTATGTTAAATAGAAACACAGGGGCTTGGGGGTATTTTTGTTTTTTATCACGACCTTGACTAATGTTAGTTCCAACATTATCAGTGGGGAGAAAAAAAACATTTTGAGTGGAATATGTATTCCTTTCATTTTGAGTGTGCACTTCAAGCAATCCGGAGACTCCCTTAAAAAAAATTCCACTTTATCTTCAATCACATGCTTAAGAAACTTTTCATTAACACAAGCTAGTTGCTTTCAAGGTTATGATTTTTCCCCCAACATAACCAGTAAAATACTGTAAAAAAAAAATAATAAATATCCAAAATACTGGCATGAATGTAGGCATTAGAGACTCCAAAGACAACTCACCTAAGTACAATTCAACCATTTGAACACATGATTTCTCATTGCAACTTGCTAGTAACAAACTAGCGCTAAATGCAATTCTTGAAACAATATGGTATGCCATATGGCTAAAACTGGATATTAAAATTGAGAATATCAATTACCAATCCACTAATGCTGAGAGCCAAAATCCATGGACAGTAAGAATTTAATCCAATTCACTGACTAAAATACGAGCTGAGCCTGACATGCAGAAGACAAATCTACTGCTGGCTTCACAGAAAGCAAGCAACTACCATTTTTTATTGCAATAAACTACAAAACTAGCTAAATGTAACACTTCCTTAACATTCCTCACTACAGCAGTAGGCATCACAAGAATCTGCAAAAGCAACACAAGTTTCATGCGAATTGGCATCTTGTTTCACACCGATTGAGAAATCATAACTAAGTAACTATTTAAGAAGAAACAGTTAAAGTTGTTTTCCACATGACCAAATGGAAGCCTCCAAAGCACCAGGAAGTTATTACACACTGCCCCCAACAACATCTTGCTTCATTTCAGGAAAAGGCATCCTACAAACAAAAAAGATATATATTTCTACTATAATTAAAGAATCCTGTAATTGTATTAATTGAAGAATTTTCTTATTCTTAGTATATTATTTTAATCATCCTAGTTTTAATTTTTTAATAGCTGTACAGTGTTTATTCCTGGATGATATTAAGAATAATGTTACACAAAATTCTACACACTTCCTAATTATACAAAACTTTATTGGTTACTTACACAAGAGGAATTCTCACTAATCTTAATACAACATTTTCAGATTTCCATGAGGTACGGAAGTGATGGAAAAACTGTTCTGCTAGTATTGACCGTGGAATTCTAACTGTACATGTTGTCGAAGATTTCATGGTAGGATGCTTGCTACGTACTGACCTAGCAGCTGCAAGGACTAAACAAGGAGAAATGCAATTTATCTTCCCCAATACAGAATCCCACGTCACCCTACTGCTTTCTGATCCTGCACTGAAAGGCCAAAGTATTAGTACCAAAAAACCTGCGAAACTAGTTTCAAGCTCAACAGCACATTAAGAGCACTATCAAATGGAACTAACAGTTTATTGGACAAGTATTCTTGATTTTCAAAAATTCTTCTTGACATACTAGAGGAGTAAAATGCATTCTGCTAATTTCAGAGGTGGAGGGGTTTGCTTTAAAAAAAGAAGAAAAAAAAAAAGCAACACCAAAAACCCCAACACAAGCCTCAACTGCAAATTAGCTCTTCTGCTTCCTAGCTTCCTTCTGTATGAACTACAGCTGGGCTAGTACAATAAACTAACAAACAACTGAATATATATTAAGTCATAGATAAACAGTACTAAAAAGGTTGATATTACCAAAAGGTTCATTTGAATATAGGAGACATAACAAGCATTTCTTATTTTTCTTGCTGGGTACTGTATTATTTTAATCCTGAGTTCAGTATATCAAATACTAACCAAGCTATTTTATTCTGGCTACCAAAGTTAAGCAGCTTGGCACTGTAGTGACATATCATAAAACTTACAAACCGAAAGTCCATTTTACTTAAAAGATACTAAAAACCACACATTAAAGGCTTTAGAAATTTGTAATGTAGTTTTAAAGTACAATACTTCACAGACACAGAACTGGTTTTAATATCCCCAAACCCTTTCTTATTCTTTCCCAGAAAAGAACAGTCACCTAGAGTATGACAATAATTCCGGGTCAAAAGCAGTTTTAAAATTCTCCCTAAATTACTAGCGTTCTGAAGGGGATGGGAGACTCTTTTGTATCAGAGAAAGCTAACTGTCTGCACAGGGGCTGGAGATTACCTGACCAGCAGAGAACCAGCAACAGTACGCAGCCCCAGTAGAGTCTTTGTATACCCGTACTCTAGGTTTAAAACACTGGTTTTTAGCAACAGGCTTAACAAAAAACCAAGAACATTTTGATGGTATTAAGCAGGCACTGCAAGGTAAAAAAGAAAATCGTGTCAGCCCTTTATCCTGTAAGGGCCTATGTGAACATTTCAATAGAACTATTTACTCCTCCCACCTAGTTCCTATCTGGAGAAGCTCACAAAAATTAAGAAAAAAACCCCCACAGATTTCTTGCAACAATCTTCCAAATGCTTCCCCTACTCCCCCCCCCCCCCAAAAAAAAAAAAAAAAAAAAAAAAAAAAAAAAACAAAAAAACCAA
>VYZM01006409.1:60027-86679 GCA_013398915.1 Dromas ardeola
GGGCCCGCCGCCGCCCGCCCATGGCGGCTGGCTCGGCCCCGCTCCCCGGCGCTTCCTCCCCGAGCGCGAACAAAGGCCGCGGGCAGGCGGTGGGGGGAGGGGGGGGAGAGGTCTGTTTCGCTTCTGCCCCGCCGCGCCCAGGCCGCAAACGCGCCTTTAGAAGCCTGCCGTGAACAAAAGAAAAACCAGAACCCGAGAAACGGCGTTATTTAAGTCGAGAATCTCTCATAGAGAGCAGGGCTCGGAGGAGGAGCAGCAGATACCCCTTCACCCATGTTGAATGTAAGAACTCCAGGCTGCTGAGCACAAGGGTGAGGGCCGGAGGTCCCAAATAAGCTGGTGAGGGGAGGGCCAGAGGTCTTAAAACTCCACTGACAAGCAATAAATACCTTTGTATTACCATGTTTCCCTCAGGAACTTGCCGAGTGACAATTCAGTAGGCTTACAACTTATTTTTTCTAACATCACTTACGGGGGTACTTGCCTGGCCAAAGTTTCCAGAGCCACCTTCTCATGTTCTTCTCAGGGGATGAGAGATTTCCATCTCTGCTCTGGAAAGCATTGCAGAAAAGAGCAAGTCAAACAAAAAATAAGGCAAAGTAAAAAAAAAAAAAAACCACCACACCAAAAAGAGGCAATTTCTATTTTACAGACTGGGCCTCACATAAGCCAGGCAGGACAGATGTTACCACGATGGAATCATTTCACACCAGCGCTCACATACTAAAACATTATTACTTAAAAATTGAAAGTAAGTATACATACAGTATTGCATCACTTTTTCTCCTATCAACAGGTCTAAATCTGGGGGTTTTTTTCCCCCTATTTGTTTATACTGTGTTAAGAGGTGAGATTACCTTACTACCCAAGTAGGTTTACAATAAAAGTAAAAAACCCCACAGCACTATGGCAAACTACAAATTAAAAACTTCTCCAGGAAGAATACATTGTAATAAACTAAAAAAAAGTTAGAGATCAATATTTTTTTTTCTGCAAACTCATCCCCTAGTAGTTGCTTGCTTCTCCAGAATTTAAAACAAACTGTTACTTGCTTTCTGGGAAGGTGGGCGTGGTTACCTGTAATTAGTAAGGGAAAGAATAGGTTTGTTAATTAAACTGTAGGAAAGTGGGTTGGCTATTATTTGGGTTGTCTGTTATGAATAACTATTAGATCCTGGTGTGGTTAAGCCTTTGTTTTATAATAATCAAATGTTGTTTTTAAATAACACGTATGCTGTGCTAAAGCTTTAATTCTTCACCCTGCGATTTACAAATAATGAAATAAGAAAATTACTGAAATTAGAATGAAGGATTCTTCAATTATAGTCTCAAATTGCTTATATTCTGTGCAGTAACCATGAGGAAATAATTTCTCCTCCACCCCTGAAAGAAATAGGCCCACATATGCATTGTGGACAGGAATTACCCCATTAAAATGGGTGGAACCACGTGTTTGCAGATTGGGGATGTGCTTTAGATTGGGGCTAGAACTTCACCTGGCATTCCTATCTGCAAAATACTGATTAAATGTAAGTGCTTAAAAACCACCACAAATTTATTAGGTACTTGCAAAGTTTTCTAGAGATTTCAAAAGCAGTTACACATGTTACTGCAATATTTTAGTCAAAAAGTCTCAGGGAGATTTGTAGTAGGCAAGTTGTATGATTTTTTTTTTTAATTTTTTTTTTGTTAGAGATTGTTTTTATGCATGGCAGAGATTAATAAGCTCTTTTGGGGATACACCACAATTTGTGTGGAAAAGAATGACCACTTCCTACAGCAGAGGGGGAAAAAAAGTATGTTACATAAAGGATTAAAGAAAAAAAGAAAAAGCCTTGTTTTGTTAAGGAAAATTTGTAAGTCTTACAAGATTTTGTGGAAAATTTTCAGCTAACGCTGGATCATACAGAAGAAATCTGTGTAATGAAGAAAAATAACATTCTGAGGTTCATAACAAATAGTAAATCACATTGTGTCTCTTCGAGAGAGTAGTGGCACTGAGATTTTGTTATTGGACTAGAAGAACTGCTGTATGAATTCCCTATATCATAATAAACTAATGCATGCTTTTTTCCCATTGCATGTGCCTCATCATACATACACTTACTGCTTTTCTTCCTTTTAATTTTCTTACATGCTTTTAGTGGTGGAACAGTTACAGTACCTAAATGTGTTGTTGGGTTTTTTTTTAATAAAATACACATTCAGATCTTATCTTTTCCCAGGAATCTCTTAATTTTTTTTTTTTTTTTGCATTCTAATTTTTATCCATTCTCTGTTTTATGAGAGCTAAAGGGAATTTCTGTCCACAGGTCTGTGCTCTGCCATCTCTTTCAGTCCATGGAATCCGGGTAAGGAAACTGGACCAGCCAAATGTGTTTGTACATGCTGAATATAACCACGTATACACACGACTAATTTTTCACCACACCTATTCTTTTGTAAAAATACAACTATTGCAGTAGTTCCTGTTTCTGATCCAGTGACTTAATTACATCTTGTCCTTCAGTGAAAAATTTGATTGATATATAGTTATACTACTGGTATGAAGAGGGATTATGAAGATTGGAAATAGGTGTTTACAGGGTGGAGGGTTGTTTCAGGTGGGGTGGGTGGTTTTTTTTTCTTTTGTTTTATAAATCTCACTGGACAAATCAGTTTTGCTGCACTTCAAAATCTTTCAGAAGAATCACACATTACTGTGTGCAACACAGTGTTTAATTCTGATGTCTTCATATAGTCCTGTGCTGGAAGCTACTGTATATGCATTATCTTTATTATTTAAATTTCTTTTTCATTTTTTGATCTTCATTTTTTGTATGCGTATACAGACAGATACAGAAACTGGCCTAGATTGTAGCATTCAGTGGAAGACCATGCAAATCACCAGAAATAAGTGGACTTATTCAATGCATGAGTTTATCTGTTTCTATATATTACAAAAATATTGTTTGTAACTGAAAATTTAGCTGAAAATATCTGCCAATACCTGAAGTTCTAATATAAATAATTAACACAACCAAGTCTTTATGTTTTTTTGTTAGTCCACTTTGAAGTAGCTAGTACAGCCAAAGCAGATTAAAATACCTAAAATGGATGGGAAATGTAACTCTCACAATTTCACAAAATAGTGAAACTTCTCAAACCTGGGGCTTCCACGTATGCTAGGACTAGGTCAGCTGAAGCAAAAATATAAGTTTTTCTCCTGAAGCTTGGTTTACATCTAAAGAAAACCTCTTCTGTAAGCAGGTTGCTCCATAGTTCTCAGTTGCAAAATTTCTTGCACCTTTTTCTCAATCAGCTGATATTAACCCCTTCATAGAGAACATATTGAATTAAATGAATCTCTAGGCAGTTTCACTAGTTTGTGTGTTTCCTTCAGCTGTTTCACACATCATGACAAAACTAGCCAGAATCTGTCATACCTGGTATGCTACTAGAACACCTGTTTTTGCAGGCTGCTCTGCCATTCAAAACCTGCATGTTACAGCACCACTATAGCACACTGGTGGTGAGGCTGTGAAAAATCAGTGTTTCAAACCTTTTGTGGGACACAAAGGAATTGTGTCAAAATGAAAAATGGCTGTCTCGCTGTTACTGTGAAACTTTTCCAAATGGAGAACAGTTATGTCACACATAGTTTTATACTTTTACCAACTCCTGATTAACAGGACATCTGCTTAAACAGAGCCAATGATTGCATACACATCAAAAGTTCCTTTCTAGCTTTCAGTCTCCAGGCTCTGCTTTCACTCTTACATGTGCGTGACTGCCATCAACAGGTAAAAATGAAGGCTACTGAGAGGCTTTAAAAATATTTGTGAAATGCAGACTTAGGAATCTTGACAACCAAAAATGCCATTTTTCTTGCCTCATCTGCAGAGGTCTTGCACTGCATGACAGAGGGAGTACTTCCAGGGAGTGGAAGTCCTGGAGTGTTTCCTACATACTGGTCTTCTCACTTATGTGCCATGGTCATCAGATCTGTAAACCTTTGTCTCGCATCTACAGGGCATCTACACAATGGCACTCAGAAGCTCAGATAGCCACATGTGTCCTATTCAGACACGTCCTCCTATTCAGAGGGAATTCAGTTCAATGTGAATTGTGTAGACAGGACAGGTTATGTTAAAGAACTGCTTCATGAATCCAAACTGCACTGTCTGCCAGCTGTATATCTGTATCTTTAATAGTAAGGCAATTAGGAATACAGAGCTGGAGAGTACAGTTGAATTTTTGAGTCTAGTAGCTCATATGACAAGTAACCATGCCACATGATACCCTTTGAAACCTGTGGAAACTTCACCTTAGAATTAGTTTGCTTGGTTTTTTTCCTCTGATAATCCACTTGTAAGGTGAGTTGCCTCTCAAAGCCTTATTGCATTGTTTAAAAACAGCAAAATGTACTCATTTAATGATGCCATAATACATACTGCAGTAATTTTGGAGGCATCCTTATTGGATCTTTATCGGTTTAATAGTTAAAAAGGCAACTGCTGCTTTTCTTAGGCTGCAGGAGTAGGAAGCCTTGTTCAAAAGCAAAAAGATAGGACAAATGTGGCATATTCCTAAGAGAAGGTGTTCTTGTTCAACAAGAGCAGCAAGGATGTAACTTGGTCCCCAATGAATTAATGAGTACAGGTTTTATTTGCAAGTGAAACTGCCATTGTGCATTGTTTAGAAATATACTATATTCATGTTTTATTGAATGTTTTGTCAGTATTATTGCCATTTCTTAGAAAGTAATTCATTTTTGCATACAAATAGCATTGTTACTGCATTGTTATAATCAAAATTTTCATATTGTTATTGGAGTAAATATACTGCATAATTCTTAGGATAACTCAAGATGCTCCTGGACTCTGAAAAAATAACTGTCAAACAGGTAGAAATTATGCTTTCTAAAGAAAGTGTGAAAATCAGTACTTCTCAAAATTACATAGCTCCTCAGATGGTATAAAAATACTACAGAATTAATAAATAATGATGTTTTTCCTACTTCTCTATTTGTGACTTCCCAGGTGAGTGTTTCTAATAGACTTATCCAAAATAATAACTCAAAGGACCACCTCATGTTCCAGAATCACACCTGCACTATTTCCCATTCCTGAATATTTGGTCTGCCTTTGTGTCCTTTGATTTCTATAATGTGCATTCTATTAAAACTGCAGAGATTCATAGAGACATTCACGTGATTTTGGTCTTGTTTGAAGTTCTCACTGCATTTGGTCCCAAAAGCAATGCAAACCCCTTGTTTCTCCTGTCTTTCCACTGAAATTAAATGAAGCTCATACAATGTTTCAGTTTCAGATATGCTTCAGTCCTAAGTCAATTCAGAGGATCAGGAACTCTTTTATTATTATTATTTCATTTTTTAAAGAACTGTTCCAATCTTTTGTTATTTTCCAGTTCTTTAACAATGGAATGAAAATCATGGCTGCTATTTTCTGAGCAAGGACCAGGTAGCAGAGTATCAAGATCGTTCATTAAATCAAATAAATAAATAAAAGCATACTGAATAGAAATACTCAGGTAGAGGAAAAAAGTAGGAGTAACTCAGTCTCCTTAGTTACATTCTGCATTCTCACAGTTTCTTTCAGTTTGCCTATTACTATGGAACAAAAGAGTTATTTTAAACGAATTCTGAGAACAAAGCATAAGATTAGCAAAACTGTTTTAGTCTGAAGAGAATATAATTGACAAGATTTTAAGGTAGGGGGAACTAGTTTTGAGAGTCTTCATGTAATTTAGGACAAAAAGGCAGGAAAATCCATATACCTGAGTTTCTTAACTAATACAGTCTTGGAAGCTGATATTGAACCACAGCTTTCCTGCAGATTTCATTCTACTGCATCAATGCACATATATGTTACTGTGAATGTAATAAGCATATCTATTGCACAGCTGTCTTTGTATATCATTCTTGACAGAGGCGGAATAAGCTATATGGGGACAGTATATGCTGGTCTACATACATCCTAAAGGGCATTATATGTAGTGTTGTTTCCTCATAAATTCTGGCTGAGGTAGTTTTGTTTCCAGGGGAAAAACCTTGTTCCTATTGCCTTATGACCCATTTAAAAATCAATGCCATAAGCATCTCTGACTTCAACAATCATAAAAATTTATTGCCTAGTTCCCGAGTGCGATTGTTATGTTTAGCATACCTTGAAGCATTTCCCAAAGCCAAAAAATATCACTACTATTGTCTTAGGCAAAGGAAACTGATGCATAACAATGTGAAATTATTTAGCCACTACCAGCCAGCAGTTTATGGAAAGAAGCAAGATGAAGCGTTAGGGTTGCTTGAGTCTGGATCTAGTATTCCTTGCACTCAGTGCCATGATTTTTTACTGTGATACAATCTTACAGCGTGATACAAATATGTAATTTTGTAATCCATGTTTATACTTGTTCAACAAAATAAAACTTCTCTGCTGGGAGTAAGCTCAGTTCTGAATTTTTCAATAGGTTCATCTTCCAACCTTGAAGCCTATATGGGTGTCTTAAGGTTCATCCAAGCCTGTTTGTACAGTTATCAACCAATTTCTTTGATTTATATGAACCCAGTTTGAGAGAGCCAGAAGAATAGTGTTTTGGTGCCTTTTTCCTACAATCAGAATTGTATCAGAGCTCTTTTCTATGGGCTGGGGATTGTACAAGGTCTTGTTCTGTTTTTCCTTCATATGAAAGTGTGTGTTACCCATTTACATTTTTTTTGCTGCACCTTTAAACTTGGCAAGCCATAGCTCAGCTTTTAAAAGCCCTTTAGCACTCTTGCCAAAGGGGCTGCCCTACCTGGGCCAATGGATATTTTTCCAACCTGATGAAATCCCTTAGTGGCATGGAACAGACATAGCTGGCGTTGCAGTGGCTTGAATCACAGCAAACATTGCTAGGAACAGGGGAGAATATAAAATAGGCCATGGACATCTTTTTCAAATTCTCACATCCTGTACTGAGCATAGGTCGTTCAGAGCTGAGGTGGAACTGAAGGAGTAAGTGTACAGATATTTCGAGGCAAGTAAATGGAAGTATGTTTTCCTGGATGGAGACCTATCCTGCAGCTATAATAGCAATAAAGGGGATTGTTATAATAATCTTGGAGATCAGATTCTGCACTGTGTGTTTGTGTACACATATATATAGACAGACACCTGTGCACACAACTAACTGCACACCTGTAGGTCTTCCTTTAAGTCAGTAATCTTTTAAGTAATGTTTCAGTTGCATGAATGCTGATTAAGCAGTTTGAATAAAAGCTTAAAGCCTAATATTTCCCCGTTTAAAGGGACTTTCCTCAAGGGGATCATTGTCTTATTGAGCAACTAACAGAAAAAACCAACTAGTACCTTGGAGATGCTAAGGACTTAGAATCAACCACCATCCATAACAAGCAAAACTGACAACTGAATTCAGCCCAACCACTATGTTCTTGCAGTGGAAGAGAACTCAGTAAAGAACAAAAAAACGCATGGTGATCTTTATTATTTCGGAAGGAACTCTAGAAAAATAAGTGTGTTGTATAAGGGGTATAGGGATTATTTGTAGAAGATATGACAATATAGCCTGTTGTTTGAGTGGCCCTAAGAGCTTTAGGGGCTGAAGATAGAAAATGGCTAAATGACACGGCTGGGCGTGAAGTTGAGAGAGAAGCAATAAGAATCACCAGGCGTCAGGTCCCATGGTGCGTGGGTCGTTATGCATACTCCCTGCTGTGCTGGTCTTGGACAGGAGAGTACTACATGGAAACCTAGAAGAGAAAATTGTTTCTAATGATACATTAAACCACAACCTGAGCAGGCTAAATGATACAGTTATTCCAAGAAAGACCTGCATATTGCATTTCCTTACTCACCGGAGCAGAAGGAATTAGTATAAGAAATTCATGAAGATCATGTGAGGAGCAGAAGGGTGGAAATTTCTTTACAGAATTGAGTTGCAAAAAAACAAGATAACAGAATCAAAGTGCGAGAATTCAGGACGCCTATCTAACTTGCTGTTCAGTTGCTGCTAAGAATGAAAGAACTTGCAGTAGAGGTCTACACTTTTTACATCTCTAGAAATTCATGTCCTTTGAACAAGAGGGTGGGGTGAGTCTTATAATTTACAAAAAGAGAACTTTCTTGTGACCTCTGGGATTCTGTTACAGTAAACGTCCCAACTCTCAAACCACTTGTCAGCAAAGATCCCGATTCTGCAAAACCTTTTCTTGTGAGCACCTGCTGGAAAAAAAATGTGCTTATAACATTCACGTTTCCAAGCAACAAAACAAAATATACATAAAGTGAAACATCTCTCAAGCCACTACCCAAGGGAATTGACAGAGATAGTTGCCTAGTTAACAGAGTCTGATTTTCAGAGGCCGAGCAGTACTATTCCAAGAGTTCAGAGGAGATTTTAAGTTACATGAACACATGATATGCAGGAGTTTCACCCTGGTCTTAACAGCCAGAATTTCACTGTGCATGCTGGAATGCTTAAACTGGTTATAAAAAAAAAAATACAAGAGCAAATACTGTCACGAACAGAGGTGAGCATACACTCCAGCCTTACTTCCCGTGAGCTGGGCAGCTTTTATTACTCAGCACTGGATAAAAAGGAATATGCACAGTTTCTCATGAATTTATTTAAAAATTTATAAAGCAGTAACATAAGTTTCTCATTTCATTCCACCTTTTCCCCAATTTCCACGAATTGGCTTGATACAAAATTCTGTGTTGAAATCCATAAAAGATGCTTTTGTTTTTTTAGGGCCGGCTTGTATTTGTTAGGGAAATAGCTGCCATTGATAACACTGGAAATAAGATGTGGGCTGTATTGTTTTTATATATGCTATAGACCTCTCCATACTCTGCATTTCAAATACTGTATCTTAGCATCTCCTTGGTGTTAACTATTGTTTATGAATGTTGTCATTTACTTTAAATGAGACCTAACTTCAGTTTTCTTCTTATCCGTGCTTCCACTAGCTTTATAACTCTTCAACTCCCTCCAGGGGTGTCAGTACATGGTTTGCTATCTAATTCGGTTATCTTGTTTAAAGAAAAATCCATTTACAGTGCCTACAGAACAATCTTGTTGATAGTTCCCCCATATAGCAGAAAATAAATGGGTTATGGCTGCTTCAAGAAGATGGGTTTGAAATTCCAGAGTGAGACTCTATAATATTTTGAGTTTTATTCTTGGCTTAGCTGTGGAGGCTGATTTTTAATGAATTATTTAGCTCCTTTGCTTTATATGTGCCAATGGAGAATGGACATAGAAATACACAATGGTATTGCAAAACTTGATCCAGTAACACTTTCAAAGTACTTCGAGATTCTTGGATTGGAAGAGATGAAGAAATGGGAACTATTGTTGCTGCTGTTAGTGAATTCTGTTTCTCAGCTCTGGAAATAGGATTCAAAATTCATTGGCAGGGATATGGGATGAGAAAAGTTACAGTCCTTCTCCTGTATTTTGCAAGATCTCTGTGTGGAAGTATCTGTGTGTGTCTGAGCCAGTAAGAAGTTTCTCTCTTGGGAAGAATTACCGTTTCAGTAAATAAACAGCAAGCAAAACTGAGTTTTTATACAAAGACAATTACACGTAATGGAAAAAAAATAAGCCCCTCCACATGTATATTTTTGCTTAGTCAAGCCAAAATATTTATTGAAGAAATAATTTTGATGGGAAATATTTTGATAAATCTTAAAACACAAACAGATTTAGACTAAGAAGTTCTAAAGGGTCAAGGAACACATTCAAAAAATAGATAGTCAAAGTAACATAAACCGCCCACTTTCCCCAATGGTAACAGGTCTCCATGAGCAAACACAAAACTAGGAGGTAAACCATAAAAAAACCCCACCATGTTCTCCAAAAACCTTTAACTTTTAATTAACTGAACATACTAGTTTCAAAACCGATAATAAATTCTATTTGTAGGTGCTTATTGTGTGTTGAGTTTTGATGCTTGATTAAAGACATTTTTACTTGAGAACTGTAACAGCTGGAAACCAGGTTTTATATTGTACTGTGAGCAACACACTGACAAATTTCTTACCTACAAAAGCTCAGCAACAGAGCTATAATATTGCCTATATGTGTTTAGGCTGAGTTATGCTGTTATATTACTGATGTGTATTATGCTAATCCAATAAAACATAAAGACCATTGTATCTTCTGTGACTTCTACCACACTGGTACCAGTAGGGATTTGCATTGGTAATATAAACAGCAGCAGAACAATCTAGAGAATTGTTGATGAGTCCTATTTTGAAGTTATAGGTCCTAGCCTGCAAGTAAGTAAAATTCCGTACTAGCCTCAGTGATTCCTGAAAGCTTTAGAACATCCTAGAAAAGAGTTAGCATTATGAAAGACTGACATATCAAAACGCTCTTCAGCATGTAATTAAAAAATAACAAAAAAATAGTGCCAATTTCAAATAAGTGCGGTATTTTGAACAGCTTAAATTACTGGATAGTACTTTAAAGAATAGGTTTGTTTCCTTGGAATTTAATATTTTTAAAAAGGAATCAAATGTTTTCATTTCTCCATGTTCCTACCTTTTATTTAATTTTTTAGTTCTATGGATTATGGGCTACCATCATAATGCACCTACAGATAATTTAGCTTGCAAGGGATTGAAAAAGAACACCTTAGAGAAAAAACAAACCTTGAAAAACAATTCCTATCAGTAACACTTTATAGTATTAGAAATATAAGAAGTGAATGTACTTCTCACTATTTAAAATGCAAGTTTCTGCTTTGAGTTTCATTTATTCTTATGATCAGATTAGTCAATTGCAATTTTTGCATCTCCCCATAGCTCTGTCTTGGGGTTTAAATCCTCATAACAAATATAATACAAATAAAGATGAATGACATTTTTGGTACTTTTAATAAAACCTCTTCCCACTGCCAAAAATAATGTTGGAGTCAAAGCTAAAAGCACTATGTGGTTTACTAATATGCACTAGTCAGCAGATATGCATCTAGATACAGCATCACCCTTTGGCATTTCGTATTGACTGTACTGCTATTCATTATTTATTAATCTGTGTTACTTTGAGCATCTGAATGTGACTGAAACTCAATGATTCTTTTTTGTATAATTTTTTTTGTATGAATAAGCAGGTGACATGGTATGGATTTTAAACACTCACCGCTTCCCAAAGCAAGCAGTTGCGTTTGCCATTCAGATGACTCCCCTTTGTATGCTTTCAGATTTTGACTTTCTGCCAGCCGCCTTGTGGTAGGCCGTATGTTAGTAACACGTGTCTCATAAGAAAGCTGTCAAATATGATTCAAGGGCAGTGTTCTGCTCTGTCTGTATAGGCTGCATTAGTTTATTTTCAATAATGCTCTTGCTCAGCTTGTGCTATGGCTAAAACCAGATACGCGTACTTCTGCCAGCAATGTATGGCCATCAGAGAATTGAGGGGATATCTTGGGAACAGAAAGATTCAATCTTGGGGAGGGGCCAAAAGAGCTGTAGCTCTCTACTTTGCCTCTTCCTAGTATAACTACTGAAAATAGTCTTCGTTCTGAATGTTGTGGTAAGCAATTAGCTGTTCAGGCCTCTCTCGCCCTGTTCATACTGCAGCTGTACGGATGTCGATTCTAGCTGTGCTGGTGAAAGGTACTGAAGCAGGTGCTGCTGCTGTTCTTCTCCCCAGTATAGCATGTTCTGTTCTGGAGATAGGTTGGTGATGGAATAAACTGCTTGGTAGAGCTTAGTCATACGCACTCTGTAAATACAGCATGCTGGTTTTGCTATACCAAGGGAGCATTCTTGTAGGCAATATATCCACCATACACTGAAGAACTAGTAGCGTAGCCACACATCCCAGAGACAGCTCAACAGGCAAATTCCAGCACTGAAAGCATCATAGGCTACAGCAGCACATTGCCGTGCTTCAATTTAGCCCTGGTGCACAGTGCTTCACTACCATGGCTATATTGCTTCTGTGATCCTAGCAAGGATTTTGTGCATATACAGATATACCGCAAAGTAGTGCCAGTCTCTACAGACCTAGCTCAGAGGTCTTTAACACTGTGTCACACTTCAAACATTCGCATACTTAACATGCGCTTCCAGAGCTTAGTTATAATGTAGTTTGCAGTTTTTTTCTGCCTGTTTCAGTTTGAGGCTCAAACTGGTCAACTGGACTAGACTGGCCCTCAGCCTGGAGTCTAACAAGCTGTTTATAAAGGACACTGAATCCTAGATAAAAATATAGGAAGAATTTAAATTAGCCTATTGAAATCAGTGATAACTTAGGCGTTGACTTGATCCAGGCCTGGGTTTCCATAGTTTGTCTTACTCTGCAAGTGTGGCAAGTTTACATTATGGGTAAATTCCCCACTGTCATCAGTAAGAGTTTCGCCCAATTCACTGTGGAAATGGGATTGAATGTCAATAAGAGTCACCTTTATGACCCATTTTGATCATATTTTCTTTAGGGACTAGATGCAGCTTTGTGTGCAGTTACAAAATGCAACTCATCAGTTCAGGATATTTTGGGGATTAAGTCTTGTCATTAAGAACCACTGTCTTCTGTGCTGCCTGTCTTGAACACTTCAGCTGAAGGCATTGGGTATAAATGCAAACTGCTCTACAGTCATAAGAGTTTTCACTCAGCACAGGCAAGGCGTAAATGTGTTCCCTGCTATTCTGCATATAAGGAGGTGGAGGAAGGAAATCTGGAGAGGAAGCTGAACTTCCTGTGCCAGAGATTTTACACTGGAGCCTTCCCTGAATTCAAGACAATGTAGCAACAGCTTAAGATATGAATCACTAGAACTGCAGGCACACAGGATTTGAAGAAAGACCCTTCTGCTTCCACACCTAGGGATTCGCATGTTTCTGTAAATTCATAAAAAACAATCATCTGACTAATTTGTAGACCTAGCAGTTGCTTCTTCCATCCCCGACCCCATCTCCAGACTCATAAGAAACTCCCTGGTTTTTTTAGTTTCATTTCTTTGAGTGTTATTTCAGACTCATGAAGTATCCAGTTTGGGCATCTGGATTAATCATGGGCACACGGGTAAATGACTGCACAAACTGAGACACAAAAGAAGCAGACACCAAATGGGCATCTTAAAGGACTAGGTCTAAGCAGACAGACGGGGGCTGACAAGTAAGAAGGTCTGTATCTAATAGAACTATCAACTGATTAGACACATGTACACACTTACACTTTTATGTTTTACAATTATAAATGAAGAAGTCACCAAACTAATCCCACAGATGATCAAATCATCCTTACCATGTGGTTTTTTTTTTCCCCGTTGTTTAATTATGTTAACGGGCGTTACCTAGCATCTTGCACATCGATTAAAGGATTAAAGTGTAGGTAGAAAACTTATACCCCAAAATCTCTACAATAGCAGGATATGTTAGGAAATAAAGAGGTAGGAATCGATCAGAAACATTGATTTTTCTTTATTATTATTATAGCATAGCACCAAGCAGTGGGTTTACAGCATCACTAGCTACAATTCACATAAGAAAAGGGCAAATATTTTTGTCAATAACCAATCATTTTGATTGAAACCTGTGGGAGCGAGGACATGCTCTAATGAAATATGGCTTTCTTGTTGGTGACAATGAGACAAACTAGAAAGGAAATCTCTCTTCCTTTTCTGGCCTGGAAGAGCATTATTCCTTATGTTCTTTTTTTAATCCAGGCAGTTTCCTGTACTTCTAAAGCGTGATCTCCCAAAGGGGGGGGTATTTATATAGCATCTTCCACCCAAAAGCACCATGCAAAGCAGTAGGAAGATTGCTTTTATTTTTCCTGCTTTCAAGCAGCATATCCATTTCTGATTTAGCAGTTCACATAGATGCATCTTCCCTCTCCCTTCTGCTCTTTGTCTGATTTCATCTTGCCAATTTTCTTACCCTGGGGACACAAATCAGCAGCATACTGAGCTGACCGCTGTAATCACAAGCTTGTGTTGAACTCTCACTGTATGAGATGATGCAATGTCAGTCTAAGTAGTGCAATAAAAAACATTGCATAGGTAGCACCGGCAAAGCATACAGCCTGCCAGCACAGCGTGAGGAGGTAAACAGAGTGATTAGGTATCTGGCTCACGTGATATTTCCCATGGTCTGCTTTATGCAACTGTTTATTCTAGGCCCACATTCAGTAGAAGTATACTAAAGATCACACTTAAGTTCAGGTGAAATTGGAAAAAGATGAGTTAAATATTTTGATGATTAAGGGACTGAAGCATCTGACATATGAGGAGAGGACAAGCTAGCTGGCATTCTTTGGTTCACGATGATCTTATCAATGTGTATAAATACCTGATGGGAAGGCGTAAAGAAGATGGAGACAGACTTTTCTCAATGAACACCATCTGACAGGATGAGAAGCAGTGGGAACAACCTGAAATACAGGAAATTCCTCTCAAACATTCAAAAAACTACTGTTTCTCTAAGGGTGGCCAGACACTAGAACAGGTTTCCTAGAGAGGCAGTGGCATCTCCATCCTTGGAGAATTCAAAGCCCGAGTGTACAGGGCCCTGAGCAAGCTGCTCTAGTTGATCCTGCTGTGAGCAGGAGGGTTGGACTAGGTGATGTCCAAAGGTCCCTTCCAACTTCTGTCATTTTATAATTATTTACCAATGGAAAATAGAGGTACAGACATTGAAAGTGGTACACGTATAGATGCCCAGGATATCTGTGGTGCAGCTAGAGTCTGTCACACTCTAGGACATATCTTGATTGAAAAATAACCCTTCCCATTATCATAGAGTTTTTCTTTAATATTGTGGTGAAAATAACAGAGCATATGCCCTTTTTTTTTTTCCTACACTTCCCATATGGCCCAAGTCAGTTGAATTTCAGTATTTTACAGCACGTTTGGAGAACATTTTATCAATTTTGCCCTTTATATGTGCAATTTTGAAGTAAGGAAGAAAAGCGTATGACATTTTTTCCTCTAAATAATCTTCCCACAAAATTTAATTGACACTGTATGTGTTGCCTTCCAGCATCGTATCTGAAAAAACTGCCATCACACAGGCCACGGAGGCTCACTTGTGCCATCTTGTGGAAGAACAGAGTTTAGCCAGAGTAACAGCAGCGGAGTGACAAATTCTACCAATGCACGTGGTGTATTTAGCTAGCCAGCCAGAAGGCCGTAAAAATAATCACAATTTTATTTCCTTTAAAAAGAGCTGAAGTGGCCTCGTGTGCAGTGCAGAACTTCTACCTTCCTCACAGAACACTGGCAACTCTCTAACTGCCTTTTGACAAGGGATGCAGCCACTTGACAAGTGCTGTTCAGGGGTAAAAAGATTATTTCTTGCCCCATGGAGCTGAGCAAAGCTTCTTGCCTAGTCTGATCTGATAAGTATGGGGAGGGTGGAAAGCAGGCTCCAGAGACTTCTGAACTAGACCAAAAGATTACAGAACAAAGGCTGAGTTTCAGCAAGAGAGACATCAAAGTTAGAAAAATTACATGCTTGTACAGACTGACAAAGAATGAACATGATTTTTCATGCATCTGAGGTGGTATCTCTCAGGACATTTGATCCCCATCAGGTCAGCAATCTTGCAAGATAAGCCGCTGTCATAAGGCTCCTACCAGCATCTCATCAGGCAGCTTGCACTGATCCTGGGCCTATCTTTTAAATTTCTCTCCCCTCTGCTTCTTCCTCTAATTAGGAATGTTGTAATGACTGGATTAGGCACCTGAAGCCCAGAGGCTATTTCTAAATCTCACACTGTTTGTTTTGCCCATGTTTCTTCTCTGGATTCCCCCCTTAAGAGGGGGAGGGAGCAGGGAGGTTTTTTCCCCCCCGAGCTTCATGTCCCACACAAAGTTCATCATGCTCTGACTGTCTGTCTGTATTTCATTATGACAGAGCAGCCCACGCTCAATGCATTCATCCTCAAAATTCTTTGCAAGATAAGATAGTGCTGCAGTTGCTGTTTTACAGACCAGGAAGAACAGCTAGCAGAGAGTGAGTGAGTTTACCAGTGTCATATGGGAAGTCTGTGGCAGAACAAGTAGCTGAGCTGTTTCCCAGGTCAGTACTGCGACCTCGGGTCTATACTTCCTTACTCGTGGGAAGGAAGTGGCTTGTGCCATAAACTGTTAGCATGGAAAGAGGAAAAACAGTGCATGCAGAGATCAACATCAGGCTCTTATTTTGTGTTTCCTTTTTGAGTTACATGGGATAGCATGGTAAAAAAGTGAGTAAAATTTAAGCACACTAATGCAGATTCAGGCATTTCTGGATTTGCAATAGAAATTTATTTTTTCCCCCCTTTCTCCAAGTGCCCAAAGTGTGCTTGCTTTTCTACAGCCCCCTTTTTTCCCCAGTAAGATAAAAAGAGCTCTGGCATTTTATATTCTAAATTTTGACTGACCAGAACAAAATGTTTTCCCAGTGATGTGGTTTTGCACCTAAGCTTTTTTTGTGCATTGGATTTAACCTTAGGATGTACTATTTCATAAAACATTTATTGTCGTCTCCATTTTTATAGAGCACAATTCCCCTATGATACTTTGTTTTCATAGTCTGCTCCAAATATGATTCAAAGGCTTCTCTCACCGTTTGAATTTTAGTTGTGGGTAAAGGAAAGCTTTGCTACTATTTGCAGCAAAATTAGTAAATGTCTCCCTAAGCAAAAATAATTCCAATAGGTAAAGATTATCAGAATCAGAGCCAGGAGACAGCTAAGTGTAAGAATCCAGAAAGGGATTTGTGAGTATTATTTTATTCCACAAGTGAGCAGGTTTCACACATGTGTCTAAGTGTCCCACTCATCAGTACTCGCACCATCAACGATTCTTTTCCCTCAAAAAATGCATCTGATAAAGTTGAAATGCAGTTAAGAAACAAACAAACCAAACCTTCTAAGCTATTTTGGAGCAGCAAGGCAGACAAATAGATGTTTTTTTTCTCTGACTCTTACTGTATCCAGACCCCATTGATGCTTCACTCTGGATGCTGCAGGTTTAGCACTTAATACTCTCCAAAGATTATAATGCATCGATTGTAAAAGCCATTATAGATGTACCACTTTACTTACATTGTTAACGAGCTCGGCTATAAAGGGATTTGCAACCTGAATTTCACAACAGAGCCAAGGTATAATTTGCTCTGGGCTATAAAGCCTATGAATTATTGAGGCAATTTACTTCCAAGTCTGCATTTTCTTTCTGAGCACAAGCGCTCATGATGAGCGCATGTGTGTGAGAGAGGAGAGAGACAGGGCTGCAAGCTGTGACAGTGATGTAGGTACCGACTCCTCTGGCAGTACACGTCCCCATCATGGGCTCTTTCACACAGCCAGAAAATAACAACAGAAAATAACTAGTAAAACATTCATTTTGAACAAATGAAAGAAGAAAAATTGCACGTGGAGCAGTGCCAAACGAACACCAAATTCAAATCACAATTAAAAATGCACTTGGGGTAATTACAGAGAGGGGCTTTTCCCTTAGAGACGTCACAAAGCTTGTGTGGATATAATCAGACTGGAGCGGATCTAGTGATGGTGAAAGACACTGGGCTGACAAATGAGAATTCTTAGATCCTCCATCCAGCTGAGCATAACCTGCTGTGCGACCAAGGCTCCCGCTTGATGTTCTTTTTAAACCTGGTTTCTTATGGAAGTGAGGTTTTGTGATCATGCTGTCAGATCTGTGTCCTTTCTCCCCTCCTTCCACTCTCCACACCCAGCCAATAATTTCTGAATTCACTGACTGATTTTAAGCAAGGTGATAGAGAACTGGATGTTTCAAAGACATGAAGCTTCTAAATGTTTCATGAAAACAGGCGCTGGGTAGAGGAGAGGGATGTTGTAATACCCCCATTGAAGGCAAGACTCCAGCATGAGCTCACCCTTACTAGGCACTGGAGAACGCACACAGGAAAGATCTTATGCATGTCCTAATCATAAGGAAAGCTTCTACTGAAGGTTACATACTCTTAAATGTTAGGGAACTTTGTCATAAGATTTAGAAATCTAGAAAACCAGGCTCCATTACTTCCACTGCTCAAGGAATTCAAAGAGGTTGAGTGTGTGTGAGATCACTTAATTTCTCCGATATACATACTGATACACACCCGCCTCTGGATGCCATTTGATGGCTCTTAAAGAGCCTACAGTTTCTGAGATTTCTGACCAGAAGTTGAGACTTGTCATGCCTGTTTGGAAATGCAAAAGGGAAGGTATATGTGGCTAAGAGGAATAAAACCAAACATAAACTGGGCTCTTTTTCTGTAACAGCATTTCATTTTGTTTCTTCTGACTTTAATAGCGCAGAATCCAAATCTAAAGGCAAACTAATCATTTACATTCCAAATACTTTCACTGACGAAACCAGAGACCCAGTCATCATATCCGGTAAGAACAAATAAAGTTTAAGAATAGTCCTATCCCTCCTTTCCCCTTTACACACTCAGTAGAATAAGCACAAAGGAACATGTCTATCTAGGCTGGGAGCTTCTGAAAGTGTCCCACTTGCTGTCTGAGCCTCATTCACAGCATCAGCAACAAAACAAAGTTTTCTAGGATTATAAAGTCAGGTCCCACACTGAGAGGTAAATAGAGCTTTTTCAGAACACAACGCAAAAGTCAAAACAGAAACTATGGAAAACAGCAGTAGAAATGAAGACAGAGCATTAATCTCCATTCCACATTTTTGGAGTTGGTTAGTGAGTTTTAAAATATCAGTTAAGACAAGGAGGTTCATTTTAACTTACCATGCAGCAGGGTTAGGAGCTCATAGTGTCCTTTCCTAGTCATATTGCAAAAACGCACACTGAGCGGAAGCTGGCTACCGAGTCTGTTTTTATAGGCATTAGCAACAGAAAGTCTGTCTTTCCCTGACTTGCCCAATTAAACAGAAGAGATCCAGGTGATCAACGGACACTCGTTTCCATTCTCTTTCCTGCTGTTTTGGGGTTATGTAAGGCACATGGGAGCAACATTTTCAAGCTGTTGCTTGTGTATACTGGGATTCAGGAGACCACCCTTTTAATTCCTTTTTCTGACACTAATTTGTTAAGGGCTCATTTTCTCTCACTGTGTTCCTACACACAACAGCGATTCTAATTGATGAACTGGACTTTCTACCCAAATATAAACTGTTCTCAGCATGGGAAGAGAGCTCTTTGTTTGCTGCAGGAATTTAAACAGAATTTGTAAATCCCCTTTCTGTCTGGAGAGATGTAACTTCTGCAATGCTGTTGAGCTGAAGAAGCCTGTTACGTGGAGGCGTAAATAATGAACAGTTGTGGGGGTAATCTGCCTCCTTGAAGACAGAGGCCAGGGACAGCTTTGATTATCAGCTTTCTGTGAGGAGTCAGGTGATTTTGATGAAGGGCTGAGACATCACTATTGAAAACATTGTGAGGAGCAAACTGAGCTGCTTTTGATGTGCAAAGAAAATTCTGTGTTCCTGCAGACTGATTAGGTCAGTAGTTTATGTTAACAAATAGTTTATGTTTGAATTAATGAACCATGTTGTAAGGCAAGAGCCTGGGCAAAACACAAGACTGTTCCTTAGGTGTTAGAAAGAAAACACCAGATTATGCCCTTCTTCCTAGGAAGCCAGGGAAAAAACTAAGTGCTTTATTCACCATGCTGTGTGAGCGACACTTGCTTCCCACATACACACATGGAAACTCAGTTCCAGCAGTGTTACCCCCGCTTTGCCTACTCTGTACTTTCATAAAGAAGAGTCAAGTCCAGTTGTTTTCTTTTAGTCTGGATAATGACTTGTGGAAATATGCAATTAAGGGACAGATTACTGCAGGGCAATTCTAACTAGGCTAGATTGGCAACAGGGGTGCCCCAGAGTGAGACGGGGTTTTCTATTATTTGAGGTGGTAATGGAGTCAGATCTGATTTGTGAGCACTCCACGGGCATTTAGGGGCTT
Source organism: Dromas ardeola (assembly GCA_013398915.1). Lineage (NCBI taxonomy): Eukaryota > Metazoa > Chordata > Aves > Charadriiformes > Dromadidae > Dromas > Dromas ardeola. The sequence goes on from VYZM01006409.1 coordinate 79,932, forward strand.
GACTGGGGTCTTGCAGTTAGAACTATCATCCCCCATAGCCAAATGGAAACAGAACTCCTTGCGGTTTGGTAGATACCCTGTCAGGTGCTGCTGACAACTCACGAGACAGAAGTGCTGTGCAAGCAAAAGCACGGGGGGAAGTCAAACCGTAGTGATTATTCCCCCGTCCTCCTCAAGCAAACTCAGTCCTTGCGCTGCAGAGCACTCTCTGAAGAACTGAGCAAACCCAAGCTTTAGAAGTTCTCTCACCTCTTTGCAGCACCGAGAGCTCGTCTCTCACAAAGCTGTTCCCAGGGGTGATACAATGCAATGCACTGAAAAGTGAAGTGAAGCACTGCCCTCTTGTGTCAGTCACTGGTTTTTCGTTTGCCTGTTTTTATCTTCCTGTTTCTATTGGTGAGTGAGCACTCAGCCATTTCCCTCCAATAGGTATTTCTTCTTTGGAAAGGCACAGGATTTGTTTCAGAGTACCACCCTGATGGAAAAGTTCAATAAATAAAAATACATCTGCTGTATTTGTGACCTGGGGACACCCAGGCCTGGGTATATATTGCTCTTTCAGCTGGAGACATCCAAATAGCCTAGCCTCCATCTTGACACAGAAAAAGAAGGCAGAGGAGAGAATAAAACTGGAGAAGTATAATTATGAAGGACAGAGAAGAGAGAGAAGCAGATTTATTAAACCAATCTTTCCCTGCAACCCACATAGTAAGCGATACGTAAGTTAAATATAGAACTAACACTACTCTAGGGAGACGGACTCATGAACAGCTCACACACCATGAATGCGTAGCAGAGATTCTGATCTCAGTCCTGTTGGCTGGCAGAGAGATCTTAATTTTTAAATCATTAGTGCTCATTTCCAGGGTAGTTCTTGTAGTAATGGTTGTCAGAGAATAATCTTCTAAAAGCTGTGCAATATTTTGTGCCCACCACTTCTACTGCTTATTAATGACAGACTCCTAAATATTTGCAGAAGGTAGCCCCTTTTCACAGCTACCAAAGCAGCTTCAGCAGAAATGAAGACCGTCACGTCACATTCGTTAATAGCACCTCGTGCACATGCTTTCATTCCTGCTCTTATCCCGTAGATAATCCCATAGCAATGAACAATCCTATAGATTGCTCATGTTCTTAAAGGCAGCCAAATTATCACCTTGCTAAAGTGAATTAAAAAAAATCACTACTCAGGAGTGGAATAAATTCATACAATTTGGAATATGGGAGGGGCAAGAAAGGGAAAGAGCTGTCATTTAGAAAAAGGCCTCTCAGAGCCCGTGTTTTTGTCTGGGCTGAGACCACTGTGATCAGCTCCAAGCTCCCGGTTTTAAAATGATGCATAGCAGTTATCCTTGCTATCAGTACTTCAGGAAGAATCATCCCTAAAGAGTAATTTCTTTGCACTTTTGCCCAGCCTGTTCTATGGTATTTTGTATTTATAACTCATCCTAGATGGCACAGCTAGAACATGCTTTGTTTCATCCTGCACATTACTGAGCGCATCTACATACTAAACTGGCCAAAGCTGCCAGGAATCTTTGATGTTTTCTTTTCTGTACTGACTGAGACCCTGACACCTGGGCAGATAACAAAGTATAAAGGCATCTTTGAAATATTTCATGAATATTTGAAACACATTAGTAATACTTAACCCTGCGTGCAAGTGTCTCTTTGAAACTAATTTGTACTTTAACTGGCAAAAATAAGCAGTAAAAGGATCCCACCCACAAGCCAGCTCATCTAGAAAATAGAAAAAGTTTAAAGACCTGAAAAACTTCAAAAACAATCCCTTCATGACCAACAAAAAATACGTATCTTTTCTTATCTGTCTCATTCCTTGTCTCTAGTTGTGAAACATCACTTAATGCATTTCCCTCCACACACTTTCCTGTCCTTGTCTGCCGTCTTTCTGCAGTTTCAGGAACATGTGCCGTTCTGTAGCAATGTGCACTCCAGCAATTTGCTGGGCAGTTAACGATCTCAGAAGAAGAGAAGCTTCAGAGGCTGCTCGGTGTGACTTGCAAGGATTCCCCTTTCAACTCCAGTTTGGGAAGCTTCTGTTCCGGAACAACAACTTGCTGTTTGTACTGTTCTGACTCTTCGTTTGTGTTCCCAAGACAGCAGAATTCCCCTGACCATTTTTTATTGCCATATGCTGGACACAAGGAATTTTTTTTTTTTTTTTTTTTTTTTACTCAGAAGACCAACAAGCATTCATATCCCACTTTTATAGGCATTTTTAAACTGCTGCCCTTTTACTTCATTTCACATCCTTGAAGAAGCTTTACCAGGAGATTACAGCAGTTACAGAAAACATTTCTTCTGACTGACAGATCATCACAAGGGCATGAGAGGAAACATCTTTCCATCACAACCTGCCTATAAAACCAAACTCTTCGTGTCTTCTTTAACTCTGACCATCCTTCCATTCCTTTAATCCCCATCTGAAATGAGTCAGAGCCGCGGCTCTTCTTGTGTTGCATCTTCTGGATTTCCTGAATTTGCTTGTGTTGCGGGATCTCTGTTGATCGTATCAGGTGAATACTGGATGGGACTCAGCCCACCTGGTGTCACCTCTCCAGGAATGTCATTGAGTTTCTGGCTTATCCGTGCTACTTCATTGTATTTTTTACCCATTTGGACAGCTTCGTCATAAGAAGGTGGCAACTCCATTGCGTAGAGAGTGTAAGATGGAGGGGACACAGTGTTCTTATCCATATCCACAAATATTGAATGAATAGGGGCAGTTAGAGGGTATTGCCATGAGCTATATGCTGTGAAGAAAAGGAATTAAAAAAAAAAATTCAATACTTGCATGAAATGCTGATATATAAAGGGCTAATCCTGCGTTTCGCCAAGAAATTATGGACTCATTTTTGTGGTGTCAGAACATATTCACTAGCACTATATACTAAAACCTCTCAGTATAGAATTACCTGTGATGGAATCTATACCTTCTCCAAAAGAAAGCAGTCAGAGAGGAAATGTCTCTGCATATCACTATCCAGTAATTATTGTGAAACACCTGACATAGTACACATATGTTGTAACAGAGATAGTTTCAGTCAGGTTTGCGCATGGACAGTGAGGTGGGCAAAACTGTTTAAAAAATGAGGGAATGTCGATAAGAACAGATGTGGGAGAGGACACTAAGCGATGAACTCACCACAGACTTTATTTTAACCTCTACAGCGTTAAATCCTACTTCTCTTCTGCACTCACTCACCATGTGCCCTGATGACCTTCCTTCATCTCTCTTGCCCACCCCGTGGGGCTGAAAGTTGTTCTGGGAGTACATCCAAAAGTCCCCATTATTGCAGTGGCTAGACACAGAATTCTAGGCACACGTTCAGCAGCAACGCGCTGTTGAATAGTTGTCTTCCGGAGGATACTTACAGGTGACGGTGCTGTGGGCAGTGCTGTCACTGTCGATAGCAATAGCCGTCAAATCGTACGGGTGCCTAGAGAAGGTCTCAACTGGAGGCCTCTTCTTCCGGCAGCAGAATTTGATGCAGCTTGCTGTGATCCCACAGAGCAGGAGCAGGAACACGGTCAGTAAGATTAACCTTAGAGGAGGAGGGAGAATACCATAATTTCATTGCTTATGTTTAACTTCTTCCAGAGCTGAAAATAATTTCACTCTAAACGGGTGAAGACAGGCCAAACCTCCTAGGCTTAGTTCTGAATGGGTGCTGATCCTGAATTAGAAAGTTGGATCACAAACACCTAATCACAAGTTGAAGTACTACTGACCACCGGAACAATCCGTTCTGGCTCACAGATGCCGTAATGTTAATTACTCTGGGTTGTATTTTCAGCTTTTATGCAGTGAGAGTGGCTCCACTGTCAACAATAAGAGCGGGTATTACTTGGAGGGAAATACAAGTACAAACTGTCGGAAGTCGAGGACCTATATTTATAAATGAGCACAGAGATTATTTTTTGCTCTGTGTCTTGAAAACACAATTCTATCTCTAGCTATTGTTTAACAAAGTTTATTGTTTAACAATTCGTAATGTACGTAGGTCGACATGCTAGTGTTTCAGGTTCTCCTCTCAGTTGAAACTCTACCTTCCTGCCCCCCAGTTTCTCAAATGAGCCCACTCTTCCCAGGAGCGAGGGGAGCAGTAAGATGTGGCATGAGAAGATGAGGTAGTAAGAAATGCTTGAAAGTCCTGTAAAGAAGTAGGTCCAAGGACAAAGTTGGAGTAAATTCATAGCGGCTTGACAGGAATTACTGTGTGACAGATCATGCTCCTGAATTTCTCATTAGGATTGTATTCCACCCTAAATACGTATAAAAATGGCCTCGGTAGCCTTCTATTATTTTTTCCAAACCAAAGGTGGTATTTGCCCATAACAATCATGATTCCAAAATAAATATTTCTTCAATAACTGTTTTATTTAGTTTAACAACAGTATATTTCTATTAGTATGAGGGTTAGATACTCACAAAGACTACACTCAGTATAAAGGTTGGATTTGTGGGTCTCAAAATTCCACAAATTTCATGCGTTTTCTTGCAAATTACTGTTTTAGAAAAACACGTTCAGGCAACTTAAAACCGTGTGTGAGAAGAACGTGCTGCCCTGCTGGAACCTGGCAATGGAACATTCCTCCAGTGTGAGGAGCGTTACCTCATTACCAGCCTGTCGGGGTTTCCTGATGCTCCACCAGCAGCATACTGGTGTGCCCTGGGAAATCATCGTGCTGCATACGCTGCTGCCTCTGAGGAGGGCAGAAGTCACCTAGGTAAAGGCATCTCAGCAGTATGAATCTCAGCACTGGCTCATTAGCTCTCATGATTTCAATGCTGCCTAATTAGAGCAGCCTTCTTAAAATATTTTATGTGAGTATGTATTTTTATACAGTTCTATATATCAGTTCTAAGGAAGCAAAGAATATCAACCAGAATTAGTCCAGACTGAATGACAGCTAAACATAACCAACTCACTCTGCTATGTCAATATATTGTCAGAATGCAAGCTATAAAAATAACGTTAGGATACCTGTAACGCATGTGTCAGACAAGAGGCAAAACCACTTGTGACAAAAGCTTACCCTCTTGCTTATCACTATTTCCCCCCTTTCAGTCATGCAGACAGCCAGCAAACGGGTTTGTAATCAGCTTGAGTTCAGGATGAAAACACAACACTAGAAGCCAAGGATCTCTGTCCCGGAGGGGGAGAGGCGAGGGCTGGGTGCTGGGCAGCGCAGCGCTGAGCCCTGGCTCTGTGCTGCGTAGCTGCCCCTGTTCAGTCTATTTTGGAAAAACAAACAAGCCCCACAGTCACACCATGGGGTTCTCGGAAAGGAAAGATGACACATCCCTAGTGAATGCTGTACCCTGCCTGACACCTTATCTCCCCTGCGGTCTCATCTGTAATAGATTCCACTGGGAGCTTTCATAAAGCCGAGGAGAAACCCTTTCCTCCATCCTGCCTGAGAGAAGAGTGTTTCCATTACCTTACCAAAATTACAGTTCATAATAACTTTCAAATTATTCTGGGCTAGTAAGATTAATAATAAACTTACCAGACATACCACAGACTTGTCCAATTAGACATGTTCCGAGAGCATCTGTGAAGGAAGGGAAGATGATTCACTGATTTAAATATGTACAGTCAAACAGTGAATGTGTGACGTTTCATGTGATTTCTGAGATGAAAAAGGGAAAGCAACTGGTAAGAGGATGGAGCAAAACCCCTTTAGATTTAATTTCAGAGGACTGTTCTTCTTGGTTGTAACGTTACTCCGGCTGAGAACGTACAAATAGTCCCACTGTAAAGCTGGCATCCGAGTCAATAAATGTTTTTCCAAAGTGGTACTTTACTGTTGCTTAGGAGGGAGAGCTACATGTGCTGGATTCTCAAAAAATGTATCGAAGAGTTATTTAAAGTTAATGGAGATGAGGCACCTAATAGGCCTGTCTGAAAATGCCAGCCTACTGCCCGCTTCCCCTACTTATTTTTAAATTCCTTTTTCATAGCTCAAATACAACCAGAAGTGTTTTTTTCAGACCTACTTGCAGTACAAAAAAAGGGGAACAGCTTCTATTACATTGCAGGAGCCCAGCTATTTGTACTATTGTAGGTAGTGAACTGCATGTAATGGATTTCATGTAATAGAGCGAGGCTTTTGGCCACAGAAGAGAATTTGCAAACTGCCTTTTCAGCACATGACACTTTAGAGTCAGTTTGAAGAAAGGATCATTCACCTTAGTCTAGAGAGCAAGGCCAGCCAAATCAGAACTGTAAGTTGGTCGCGATCTTAGAGATCCAAAAAGTAGCAGTAACAGCTGGCTGTCAGTAAGTCCTCGTCCTGGTCTGAGAACGTCACTCCGTCTCGCTGGGGGCAGGGCTGGTAACAGACATTTGAAAATTTTGGATTACTTACTGATGAGAGTTCTTGCGGTTGTTCTCAGGAGAACAGAGCGATGCCTGGGAAGGGGGGAAAAGCAGAATCAGTGAAGCGGGCGGCCCGAGGAGAAGCAGCACCTCGTTCACCTGCTGCCTGAGCCGAGCAGAGCCCCGCGGTGCGGGCACGGCCCCCGCTGGGTCTCCGCGCCGAGCCCGGCGACAGGCGGCTCTTCAAGGACGCGCGGCCGCGGCGCCCGGCCGCCGGCAGGGGACAGGAAAGGGGACACCCCCGCCTGGGGGAGCCGCGTAAATCCCCGCCCGGTATCACGCGGGGGCCGTCACCGGGCCGGCCGTGCCCTCGCCCGGCGGCGGGGGCGACCGACGGCAGC
>VYZM01006409.1:86717-121484 GCA_013398915.1 Dromas ardeola
AGGGGCAGAGCCGCCCGGCTCCCCCCGCCGCGGCCCTCGCCGTGGGGTCGGGGAGGGGACGCGAAGGGAGTCGGCCCGGGGGGAACCCCGCTTTGGGAGACCTCCCCGGCGGGTCTGGGACCGCTACTCGGTGCCGTTCTTGAGAGAAGGAAACCCGCCAGGTACGCCGGCAGCTGCACACGCTGCCTGCACCTATGAGCGTCAGAGAGATTTTGAAGGAGAAATGAAAACGGAATGAGAGATTAGGTACGAAAAATATTAAAAAGAAAGAAAGGTTTGGAAAAGATTATGCTTAGTCTCGTTAAAACACATGGAACATGAATGAAAAGGTACTGACTGCTCTCTGAAGATCGGTTTGCTCCAAAATAATTTAACTATCATGTCCAACGTTTCAAATGTAGAGTTTTAATTAGAACATCTGCATGGTTTTTATGATTATCTTGCACATCGTTATCCTAAATGCCTAGTGTCAATACAGTAGAAATTGCATGGGGAAATGTTTCATTGCTGTGATTATGCTGATCATCATAGCAATTTGGCCCATCTCTGAGTGAGCTTCCCTGCTCGTCAGGGTGAAGTCCAGCTATTTTAATAGGATTTTATGTAGCCCACAGTGTTAAAATCCTCCCCAAGCCCCTTTAGCAGTTAGGACTTGCTATGAGTTACAGAAGTCTTACTGTCACCAGGGAAGAACAATATGCGACAAAGGTCAAGTGTATCCACCGTATGAATGAGCAAGGATTATTTCTGCTTCAAAGTAGAAGGTGACTTAAAGGTCAGACACCTTTGGAGCACTAACATAGCAGAGGTCAGTTACATGGCAAAAAAAAGTTAGTAAATATAACAAATGATCAGGATTAGGGTGATCATGATACATGACTGGGTAAGCAACAAAAAGAAAGACATCTAGAGCTGAAAAGCAGGGGAGCTAATTAATGGATTATAAAGATTTCAGCTGGAGAAGAAAGGGGAACATCAACTAAAAGAATGGCATTTTGACCTATCCGTTGAGGTCCCTGTTATCCTCAGAGGCGTGTATGTGGGTGCATATATAAAACCTTCTCCAGTAACAAGAATGGGACAAAATACAAGGTTGGTTTGTTCTGGGTTTGGTTTTTTTTTGAGATTTTAATGCAACAGGAGGAGAATATACTTGGACTTGGGTTGCCACAGGTTTCTTCTATAAGAAACATGGATAAGCCGCAATACACTGGGGGCAATCATGCCCTTGGGAGCAACAATGGACACAATCACTTGGGAGTGCCGGGTTTGATAGACCATTCTCCAGGTGACATTCTCTACTTTTGCTCCATAAGGCTTAAGCCCCGCGTTTCGAGGCTCAGTAATGGCATGTGGTGTGCTGACTGAAGTATTTCCCTACGGGACTGCTCAGCGTCATGGGACCATTGCTCATTTAGGAAAACCTGCATTTGTAAGTGTGAAGCAATCTCTGAAGTCACTGGATAAGCAGAACATGCATTAATAAGATGTGTATGACTAGTACTTATTATCTCTCTTCCTTTCTGTTTTAGAAAAGAGCTAGATCTAGCTTTTAATGATTATAAAGGTCCTACACAGATGTGAATTGCATTCTTATTAAACTAGAGCTGTGTCAGAGCCAAGAAGTATATGTTTGCCTTTAGATCCAAATCTGAAAGCACAAGAGTTTGTGCCCAGTGATCCACGAGTAATCACAATTGCAAAAGTCAGTCGGAAAGCATAACATTCAGAAGTGCAGTCAGAGGAGCTGAAAGCTTCAGCTCCTGGGAAACTTAAATATATTTCTGAGGTTACATTTTCCATATTATTCTCACAATAAGGGCTTAAGCCCTATTGAAATCCTATAGTATGGAAACAGAAACATCAGATTACATGTTTAGAAGCCCCTGGTAATTTTAATATAAATGTGCTCTGATTGTTGATAACCTGCTTTGGAAGCACAGTATTAAACAGGATTTTTTGCTTCTTCAAGAAATCAGCTTGCACGAAGGCCAGAGCTGCTGTGTTGAGTTGCTTCTGGTAGCTGTGAACTTGGCATTAAGCCACGCAAGGGGAATGCAACAGCTCTCTCCACTGTGTCCTCAAGGAATTACCTACAAACCCACTATTTCTAGTTCAGCCTGGTGTGTCTAAATTAGCAGGAGAATTGTTTCCAGTAGTCAGTCATCTCACTCAATTGTCTGTTTCCAGTATTGGAGAAAGATCAAGAAGCTATTTTCGTATACATTATACATAAGAATTGTTTAGGTGGAAGCATCCACATAGAATTCCCAAATTTTCAGTAGCCTGACAGTGTGCATCTCGGATCACTGCAAATTTGCATTGTGAATATTCTAAAGCGGTTCAGCACCAGTTAAAATTATAGCAAAAGTAACTATGTTAATCTAAATGAAATTATTTTAGTTATTTCTGTTTTAGAAGCTGGATCTATTACTGAATCCGTGGCTTGCTTGCTCAACATCCACACACATAAGCAAGAGGTTTTAGGCAAGTGAAGAGTCCCAGTGATGAAACAGCACACAACTGTCACGGGGTTTCCCACTTCAGTCAGCTTAGTCAAAGAACCAAGCTCTGTCAGATGTCGAGGAAGGGAAACCTGTTTACTCCACTCTTCTACAGATTCATAAACTTCATTTAAATGCTAAATCAAGCCCAAGAATTGCAGCAAATATCGCAGAGGATTAGTTGTTTCTTTCTGGAAAGGATCCCACTGTTTTCTATCCCTTGGTGAAATGTGGTAATTCTCATTTGAATGGGAAGGGACATCCAAGGACTACATTTTGCAGAAAAAGTAACTGTGCTTTTACTTTTAAGTTTGAGCTGTGTTCCAGATGAAGCAGCATAGTCTGCATGCCTGTGTTAAGTTTTACAGTGGCTCTGCTTTCCCACACCAGACAATTGGTGTTTTCCTTTCACATCAGCTTGTCTCTCTCGTCGCTCAAGCATTGCTTCATGCAAGAGCTGGGCACGTTGCGCTCTGTGTGCCAAACGAACAAACCCAATCCAATCGGCAAGGAAAAGCCAGTCCTGCAAGGATGAGCTGTTATGCCCCCAAGAAGTTAAATATGATTACTTCCGAGGGCCAAGATAAAATAACTGGCTTTCCTCTCATGAAAGAGAATAAAAAATGTTCAGATTTCCATGAGTCCTTTTCAGAATGTCAGCTGGTGTATTGCAAGCATAGTTTTCTTTATTTTCAGTACTCCAGAAATAGCAACCTATTCTTATTATCATGGTTCAACACTCCCCCTGGAGAGAAGGAATACACATTTAGCTTTCAGCATGGGAACTCTGACCAGTGAGACCCAGAACCTTATGCTCGCTTCAAGTCTGAAATTATTCATAGGAGTTTTCACGATCAAGTCCAAAGAATGCAGTTAAAAATGGGTTACACTCTTTGCTTACCTTTACAGCTATTCAGTGCAGACTGTCACTTAAGCTGGTCGATGGCAGCTGCTCTTTATACCCAGGTTAACTTTCTGAACGCGCTAATATAATACTGTGAGGTTGACCCCTCCCACTTCTACAGCTGAACGGGCACATCCAGAGCCCTCCAAAGTTGTTTTGAGTCTTTCAGATTCCATGTCCAAGCAAATGCTGCTGGTGGGACCAGCTACTCCTCCCGTATACACCTTCTTTCTGTTTACTAAGCATGTTTCTTATTCTTGCAAGCAACCTCCACATTTTTTCAACATGGTCACAGTCTTTACATGTATTCTTTTATGTTTTTAAATTTTTTAATCCTTTGGATTTTTTTTTTTTTACAGTACCTGTCCTCCAATGAAGTGGAAGATTCCTAAGACAGAGGTGGTGCTGCTGGTAGACAATTTTACACATATTTTTCAGCATGTTATGTGGCTATGGGAGTCTGGAGACTAATGTAGTCTCAGCCATCACTTTTCAGTTTCCAAGAGTGAAATCCAAAGGATCCTCAAATAATGGATGCCCCCAAATTAACTGCCTGAAATAAACCTTCCCCCCCAACATGCTGCGCCTTCCTGGCTTTCTGAAAACTTCCCTATCATTAGGTAACTGTCAACTGTGCAGCAAACTGTTTGCAAGAGTTTCATTTTGTGTAGCGGTGGTTCGTCTGCCTTTTAGGGCTGCAAGGGCTGTAGGAGCATCAGCACACAACCTCCATTGTCCTCAGCTCCAGCCCAACTGCCCCAGCTGTGCCAGGAGACACTCCGTGCCTCTCCCGGGAGGGCTGAGCTCTCCCTGGCTGGCACCACCACCCCCAGCCCCCGCCTCCTCCCATGGGCACTGCTTATTGCTGCCGCAGCTGTGGTGCTTTAGACTGAAGAGTTAAGTAACTTCGCAGCCACTCGACCCATTATTAAATGAGAACAGATCTGAGTGGATCAAACACTGTCTATGGAAAAACAAGGAGCCCCTCTTCATCAGTTAGACAGGCATCCTCTAGAAAAGGGGGAAACTAGTTAAAATATTTCTTGTGACAATCGCTATACTGCTTTTTCCTGCAGCCCCACTAGCTTGACAGATTTTACCTTAGGGATATTTACAGATAGTCTGTTCCTATTTTCTTACTGCATTATCTAAATAAGCAACTTTAACAGCTACACAGGGCCAAATGGCAATAAGCCTCTGGAGTAGTGGTAAGGGAATTTTGTCACAGACTTACTGTGGTCCAAAAAAGAGCGTGATATAAGATTTAAAAGATTACCTATGGCTCTAGATTTCTGCTAGCTTCCTGGTCCCTTCATTCTCCATAGTGCAGTGCCCCTCTACTTTTCTCTTCCCTGAACTACCTACTGCTTCCTGACAGGAGGTTAGACCTGCAGGGCACCCCAGCTTCCCCAGTAGCAGGCAGAAGTCTACCCTTAATCAAAATCCAGAGGAAAGCAAATGTAGAAATACAGAGTTCCTGGACAGCCATGATTCTAGGGCAACTGTCTAACCACATCCAGCGATTCAGTGAACAGCGTGGTCACTATTTCCTCCCTGACCATGTGTCACCAGGAAGATTTCGCAGTGCATTGTAAGAACGACTGCCCAAACGCTTTGGAGGAGACTTGACTAAGCAGCTTTATTCTGGCCTTAAAAGGGCAAAAGTCAAGGATTTTCCAAATCCATTAAAATGCATCCGAAATTGGAAAAAGGTATGTTGTTTGAAACTCACCCATATAGATATAAGAAAGATACTCTCCTAAGGGAATGCCCACCTTTGGAAGAGACTGTGATTAACAGCAGATGCATCTACTTGGGCCCCTCATTAATTCTTTCTTCTACCACAAGGTTATAGTCACAGAGTCAGCTTGAAAATGAAACTAGTGGAACCAGAGTTTACATAGAATTTTGTGGGGGGGAAAAAAGCAGAAATATTACATGTCACCTTCCTTCCCGCTTCCCTGCTCCGCTCACATATTTGCAACAGTCTCAAAAATCATTCCATGTTTCAACTGAGATCCAGTGATTTCCCAGTAATATGAGCCTCCATCTTCCTCTCCATTCAGCTTGGTTCCCTCACTTTGTGGGAGCATAGGCAGACATGACTTTTCCCATGAAGAGGATTCGATAAGTTTCTTTAACGTCACCTTTTAAGGTCAGGAGGGCTGTCACAAGCAGTGGGTCATCGGTCTACAAAAAAATCCACACATGAAACCAACTTATTTTTTTTGAACCTAGAACAGATTAGTTGATCAAGTTCTAAACTACGTATTTTAGATCTCAGTTGTAAAAAGTACCAATTATAGCTACAGATTACCTCTCTTCCCACTGCGTTGGCACTTTCATATTTCCACACAATGCTTGTATTGCAGTAAGTGAAGTAGCAATGACTAAGGATTCTATCTCCAGAGTGCTACAGATATTGTCACCGCACCACAGTCATGACAACAGTGCCACAACAAAGCAGTGGATCCTGTTAGCCATCACTGAGTGACAAATCTTGTGTAACAGCCAGTGGTTACCAAGAGGCACGATGTCAACCTGATACATCACACCAGGAACTCTATTGCCTTATTCCTGCACAGGATAGCAGTAATCTCTTAATTTTGGAAGAAGCTACTCATTCTGCCATCCCACATACAGCTCACAATAAAAAGCAGGGCAGTCCATTCTTTCAGGCTCCACGAATACCCAAGAAGATGAATCAGGAACAGCAACCACAGCCCAGTAGAGAAGTTTGGACAAAAAGGCAGAAGCAGACAGGGAAATGGGGTTCATAAAGCAGTTCATAAAGTGGAAAATGGAAGAGACCCCACTAACTTCTAGGAATATACCAAAGGAATATACCCACAGCTTAAAGAAGTGTGAACAGCGGGGCAGAATGTTCCATGGAAGCTTAGTTCTGTGTCAGCAGGACAGCAGATTTTCTTGCACAGGGGGCACTAAAAAGCTCACTTCAGTGTGATTAAAGCTGTGGGTTTTTTTAGTTAACAGCAGCATCATTTTGGCCTTTTGGGGCCCTATAATGCAGTGACCAGTGAGAAGTCATTCTAAGTTCTGCAAGATGCAAGTGGACTAATGCTTGTTCTTTCCGCCACACAGATGAACAGACATCCATGGTGAAGTAGCAAAACCTCCAAATCGTACCTATTGTTCCTGGCTTTTATTCTCATATCAGTGTTTATACCAGCCTATGTTCCTTTGGTAACTACACATGTTCCACCATCCTAATGTGTCAAAGCAGCCTGTGCTGCTGACATCTTCTAGATCAGCTTTTGTGTCGCTGCTCCAGGTAGGTGACAACAGCTGGCTCACACTTCCAGCTCAAGCAGCCACATGCTGCAGAACCGCCACTTACATGAAAGTCAGCAGGTGGCACCCATGAAACGCCGATGCATTTCACTTGCCCACGCTCGACCGTTCCCTTCCCAGCCTCGATGGTGAATCCCTTCTGCTGCAGCTGCGGCGGGCTCTCAAGGCTGAACTCCACGCTCTAGGGGTGACACACACAGCACACCCTCAGTGCAGCCAGCTCTGCTCGGTCACACACAGTCACTGCTTATTAAAGCCTGCCTTGCCCAGGTGCTGTATGCAGGCCCATTGCTTGCCCAATGGCTTCTGCCCTTTGAAACTGCAGGTATCCATCTTGTTCATTGTGGCAAGTTGTCACAATACACTAAAATAACAGGTTCAGACCTGTAATTCAGTTCTCTGATCAAACTTCTGTATTTCTGAATTAGGGAAGCAACCTGCTAAATTAATTTTATTGCTGACTTAATATGATAATGCTAACTCCTCATATTAGTCCCTGAAAAATAACCCTTTCTTTTCAAACACCGATGCTTTTATAATGTAAAGTTTATCAGAAACCCTGAAAGCTGTATTTTTTAATTTATAGACTGAATTTCAGAAAGAACTAGTAGCCAGTTTTACACTGTCAGTATTCCGTACAGCGTCTGGCATAAAACTGCAATTTTTATATCCTTCACCTTCTTAGACGCAAACTGAGCTGTCTGTATAGATCCAACTTTCAGTTCTGCCCTCGCTGGCACTGGAGAACTCTCTCCCTCGATGTACTCCAGAACAAGGAGAATGGACTTTGCTGGTTCTTGTGGCTCTAAACAAACAGGAATCAAGTAAACTCTGAGACAGTCAAAACTGAGTGACCATCAGTTTGGAACAAGCACAAATTACACCAGGATGGTTCAAAACAAAGTGATGTTGTGGCAAATTCATGAGTTGGCATAGATAAAGAGATTCCTACAGAGTTAGTGAAGAATTAAGCAAAAGGAGGTTTTGCATAATTTGCAATTGCAAACTGTAACTGTTAATTGTTTATCAAGTTTCATGCTTGTTTTCTAGCCCATACATTGTGTGTACTATATTCTACTTGTGCATGGTGTGTGCTTGGATTTATTTATAGCTCAGAAGCTAGGAGTTGCTTACACGCTGTCTCTGAACAGAGATCCTGTCCAAAGAAATTAAGGAAGGATAAATTCAAACCTCTGAAAATGTGTCTGTTTCATAACAGTGCAATCAGGAGAGTCTGGGATATGTTATTACACATGAAATAATTTTATGAACATTTAATACAAGTCAGAGAAGTGGCAGAAAGCAAATACATCTTAATACTTTGTAGTAGTATTAAATTACCATCATTTTTTGTAAGGTAAGTTGCAAAGATAGAAGATCGTCATTAACTGTAACAAAATTAAGAGACTTTCCTTAAGAGAAAGTTTCCTGCATTCTTTTGTGTTATGAGTATAGGCTATACCATAATGCTTATTTGTTCCAATTCTGAAAACATTATCTTCAATTTGCTTTTTCTTAAGGGCTAAGGAAGGTGCCCATGTCTTATCATTTCCTGTTTTGTAATAAAGCGTAAGTGGTAGCACCTTACCTCCATTCAGTGCTGCCTGCGATGACAGAGATGATGTTACAGCCAAGGACTCAATGGGCACATCCAGTGGAACCCCCCCCTCGACAAACATCGGATGCTCTCTTGCTGCACCCTTTAGGCGGATCACACGGGCTATTTCCTATATAAGACAAGAACGCTTCAAATGCGGGTTACAGCTTCAGTACCGATGTGACCGGAATACGGACACAACGCATCAGTTGCTTAGAAATTATTACATCCTCTGCCTCTATAAATGCAAAGAGGCCCCATACTCTGATGCAGGAACCGTGCACCCTCCCCGTGTCTTGTCCACTCAAACACTTCTGTTTTAAACAACCTTTCATTCTTGGGCAACAAGCCTCAGGAGGGGATTGGGCAAACTATTTATATTAAAGCCACTAAAAGAGGCAAAAGTTATCTGCCGCCAAGCTTGGCTAAAGTTTGTGTAGCAGGAGCAGCCTCCATTCATCGTCATCTTATTCCAATTTGAATTCTTACCTGCAGTCCTAAAAATAATCTGGAGATACAAAACTTGCAAGGAGAGAAACGGAACTTATTTGCTCACTACCGGTTTCTGCTCTGTGTCTGCAGTGCCTGCTGATGGTCATTAGCCGGCACTCTTCATTAACTTTTGGTCAGCCTCTTTTGGAAGGCGACATGGAGCCCCCTGCTGTGCTGCCGGCCTGTCATCCTGCCCTGGGCTCCGGCTGAGCCCCACTGCTGCTCTGCAGATGGAACCTCCTTCCTCACGCTGGGCGAGGCCGGAGCAGCTCCCTACCACTGCGCGGGCACAGCTCCGCTCCCCACTGCCATTAAATGCTCCTTGCAGGGAACCTCTCGGCGCTGCACTCAGCAGTGTGGCAGCCACCTGGCTCCCATCGCCTCTCCTCTACACACTGCGGACAGCTGGGCAGAAGACAGGACTGAATCCTAAGTCACTAGCGTCATGAATTAATAACGGAATAGTTAAAACCTGAAAAAAAAGCCAGCGGGCCCCAAACCTGCCATCTCCTACCTGCATTAGTTCATCTAATAAAGATAGTATTTCTGCCAATTATTTGAAACTCCTACTAAGACCCATGCTGATAAAAATCATTGTAGGTCATATTTAGGCTTTGATTTCATAATCCAGGTATGTTGATTGTCTCACCTTGCCAAAGAGCACAACCTTGAGACCGTCAGAATAGTACAGACTTTCATGATCAGGACTGAAAGTAACAGTAAAATCCTGACTCTTCCCAGCAACAATTTCTCCTTCTGTTGGAAAGATGCTGAACACACTTAAGCCGTTATAGTTTTGTGTTCCTGGTAAATAAAAATAAGGATACAAATAAGAAAGGAGGACAGCTTCATTTTACTTCTTCATATATTTTAAACCAAATTAATTTTTGTCGGAACAGCAAGTAAGACGTGATGCAAAACAGGGTGTTAGAAATACCAGATAAATCCATCTATCAGCTTAGTACATTCACCTCTAGAGGAATTGAAGACGCATCACCAAACCCTTCCTACATTCTAGCATGTGTTTTTACAGAGATGGACATCCCTAAATGTAACCTTTATTAAGGTGCAATTACAGTGTGGGTTTATTTAGATTCAAACACTAGTATCTCCTCATTTGTGGATATTTGCTCAGGCTGCATAAATTTACAGCTACCCATATTGAAAGAATTAGTGCATCTCCTACTGGGGAAACAAAATTATTTATGTCTTTAATTTCAGTGATGTGATGCCCCGGGTTCTGACAGCTATGTAGATCTAACAGGACAAAGTAACACTGCTTTATACTTCAGGAGTCTTTAAACAAAAGAAAGAGAAAAATAAAAAACAAATTTACCAACAAACTCTGTTCTTTGCAAAGAGGACGTAAGAAAGGATGGAATTCTCTGCTGATCTTTGTCCCTTGTTGATGAAAGCGAGTCTAGTTGCATGGAGTATTGTAGGGTCAGCGTGGAAGTGTTCTGGATCTGGTGACATTAATTTACAGAACAGCATTTTCATTAAGAAAACTGATTCTCAAGCTTGTAGGATCTGTATTTTGTGAACCGGCTGAATTTATTTTGCTGCATTACTGCATGACTCTCTACCCGGATGCCACCAAAAGCATGCGTTATTGCTACCCATAATGAGTCATGTCAACCTCCACCCCCCAATAACAAGGACCAGCCTCCTTCCAGGAGTCTTGCAGGAAGTAATACATTTTGGTCATTGACATATTTAGACAAAATCTGAGAAGAGAAAATTTATGCCTAGATCTTGTCCTGTTTCTGAGTCTGTGTGAATTTGCGGTGTATGAGTGAGTGAACGGGTTAAGCTTCCCAGCCTGTACCACAGCAGCCCCTCAGGTGCTCTTTTCAGGAGGAGTTTTGCATTTCACCATGTGCCTCTGTCACTGCTTTGTGTGGACACAGAGCAGCCTCAGTTGTGACAGCAGTGACGGACACAATAAAGAAAGAGGGCAAACATTTCTAACATGGGTAAAAGCAAAGCCATTTCTGACTTCCCATCCCTCCGCACACCGGCTAGGATCTACCATTTCTCTTTTTCTTTTATAGGAAGTACTGGATCTATGTTTTTTTTGTATAGGCTGCAGGCAGGTCAGCAGCAGCTAACAAGATCCTCCCCACACAGCTTTGTTACCTTTGAACTGAAACTGTCTCAGTGTCAAATCACACTGCCAGACGTGCTTTTAAAGCTACATTCTGTTGTCTAGAGTTTGTCACTACTAAACTCCTCTTCCTCCTCACAGAAATGGCTGGTGTTCTGTCTGGTTCAGCACAGGGGGATTTACCTTGAACGTGGAAGTCACCTTCTCTCTGGCGATAACATATCCCATATCGAGTACTTCTCCCACAGAGCAAACAATTGATGGCATCACCCCATGACCAGTGATACTCAGCGTTAGATTGGTTTTTGCTGTCCAGACTTCCAGCATTTCAAAAAACTGCCAAGAGGATGTCTGTGTTAGCCCATTTGCTGAAGGAAAATATCCCCCACCCCTCCCACAAATGGGCTGTTACTACCCAACTTCTGGATTTAGTGCAAAGATCCAAACGGTGGGATGGGCTATGCACAGGCAACAAAGTTTTTATTATTATTATACAGCCTCATCCCGGTCAGTAATATGTGTATATTACACAGGCTGTTACATCTCTCCTCTTTTTCCCCATTACTGTTGTATCTCTTACTCACCCATTTATTCTCATTTGGACAGAAAGAGATGACGAGGGGTTTATTTTCACCTGGCTCAAGCATTTCAACTGGTCTTACCAACAGGAAGGGCCCATTGGGATTCAGAACTGAGAATCTGAGCTAAAAAAGCGCAACTCAAGGAAAAAAGTTTATAAACCAAGACTGAGGAAAAAGATGTAAGAACACATTCTAATTATTGTTTAGACTAAAGATGTATAAACCAACTGTCTATAAGCTTTTTCAGAGATCGATAGCTAAGAAAAGAACTAATCCAATTATTTTTTTTCCGCAGAATTCAAATAGCTTCAAGATCCTTTTCCAGTTAATAAGATCACTACATAACTCCATTTTCAGGTTTTCCCTGGAACGGGTCATTAATACCCTAAGACCAGGGACATGCCTTCTCCTGTATTATCCCACACAGCTTAACCCAGACAAGCCAGTGTCGCAGCCTATTACAGGTATTCAGAAATTCAGAGAAGCATTGTGCAAAAATGAGTTGTTGGTTCTGTTTCACACATACATCATCCTGTACTGAAACTGGCTTTGTCATCAGTACCTTCTACTCCTTAGAAAGGGCTTAAGTGCTTCTCAGGTTTGGCTTATGCAGAATTCTTTCCGGTTAAAAGGGTGGAATGGAGTTAGCTTTGCAGTAGGTGACCTAGGCTCGTTCAATCTATTCTGCACATCACCTCCTGCCTCACTCCAGAAGATGTGTATTAAGTCTGAAATTTCCTACCTCCTACTTGCTTTAGTGTCAAACAGTTCCTCCTACAGATAAAGAGTCAAATTAAACAGAAGCCGAATGACAGATTAATGTACATGTTCCAAACAAGGATACTTCCAGCTTCTCCGGGGAGATGTTTTGTATTGTAATTTGCTTCATCATTCTGTGGCCTGACAGGAACAAAAACATTTCCAAAAGTGACGATGCTCATTCACACACTACCATTCCTCCTGTTTACTCATGCTTCTACCTGGGCCAAACATTCATTCCACTTCTATGGCTAATACATGAGTCAAAGCTCACCAAAATACTTTCAAATTTGGACAGAGCTCCCAATTCCATCTTTTAGGGTCAAGTCTGCTTTTTACATGCCTCAGCTGGCCAGATAGGCTCCTAATTTTTCACCTAAGTACCCATCACAGGGCAAGCTTCTATATTGACTTTGGTCAATCAACTAAACATTGTAAAAGAAAACACAAAACTATGTTCAGAAGAAATTAATGTCAGACAAAAAATTCAAAACTTGAATTCAAATTTCATACCTACTGCAACATCACCAAAATGCACTGGTTTTTTTCCATTATCTGAAGTGACCACAACAGCTGGTGCTACAGCAGGACAGTGCAGCTCCAGATACAAGGTGTTGTAGGGGCTAGAGAGATAGGAAAAGGATATTTGCTCTCGGATTATACACAAAGAAAAACTATTGTCAGAAATCTGTTCTTACTCTGTTCATATCATGGGATATCTTTAACTTGGTATTACAAAATAATACATCATTTTTGGTAGCTGACTTTTTTGTGTATGCCAAAGCAGGAAGATGATCTACATCTGGCTTAAATTTTTTTATACAATTATTCTGTAAGCTGCTTTGATATTCACATATTTGATTCTTATTCAACTCGTGGGTTGTAAGCATGAGTTTCTACCACTGACCTATGATGTAATGAAGATCAGAAAATAAATTTCCTCCCCAAATGAATAAAATTAACGTGCCCACCGTTTTCTCCTCAAATTTCTGAACTACCAGGAATTGCAAATATCTAATTGCAAATACCTGCAGCTCAAGTTTTCTGAGCCTTTCCTTTCATCGATACGTCCACTTGCAACAAAGCACGGTATGATGTATTTTTCAAAGCTCCCCCTGAAATTCCTCATCAGGAAAGCCTGGGCTGCCATATAAGCATCAGAACTAGAAAATCCAGGAATAAGAATCATCTCAGTAAGTGAGAGTGCAAGAAAAAAAAATCAAGTAAATATCTGCTGAGCTATTTGTGTTTACTGTTTCTTAGTCATACATTCAAAATTGAACATAGCAGTGAAACTAAGCAACTGTCCTGATGCACAGTGATGGATTCACCCTACTAAGTGGTTTCCTTTTCTTGCAAAAAAAGAATAAAAACTATAACCCAGATAATAGATGTGAAACTAAAGATTGCAAAATCTTCAATACCATTTCCTTATGTTGAATACCTTAAGTATCCCAGTGTCTTCCAGTACTTCTGCATCATTTCAGTTATATGTAAACACACATGATCACATTTCTGTAATGCAATATGCCAAGCAACACTTCGTAATGGGAGTCTAAAATAGAAATTTTATTTTTATGAGCTGTACTGAAAGTATTTAAAAATTATAATTAATAGGTTGCAATGAACATGGGATTTTAGTCAAAAATCTCTAACATCCAGTACAGCCAAATGCCTGGTGTTTAAGCATGTATTTACTTCCAAACACTTCTAAATCCCTCAGATTTAGGCAGAAGTGTAGTTCTGAGAAGTTGAATTATAGGCTAAACAAGATACCTCAAGCATCAGATTTTGTATCTAAGTATCCAAATTTCTAGACAGCACAAATCATTAATGTTAATTCTCAGAGGTACACGTATTGTAAAATGACTATTTAAAATGCACATTTTACAGCATCATGACACTTCCAGGACTGAAGATGACCATGACTAATACGATGGACTGTGTAAGCCCTCAAAAAAAATAAAAGAAGTTAACCCAAAAGCCTGGCTATGGGCCATGAGATGGTTTCCATCTGGGCTGAATGTATTTGGCTCCAATAGAACTATTCAGAAAAGGCATATTAGTAGTAGCTTCTTTTGGTAACTAAGATGAGCTTTCTAGTTGCCCTTTAAAATAACACCCTTGTTGGTTCAGCCCAATTTCCCCCCAGAGCCATGTCTCCTGCTCTCTGAGCTATTCTTTGAAGTCTTCAATCCCTCTGATGCATAAAGGGATTCTTTGCCTGACATGAGAGGCTACAGCTG
The DNA here is from genome assembly GCA_013398915.1 of Dromas ardeola. NCBI lineage: Eukaryota > Metazoa > Chordata > Aves > Charadriiformes > Dromadidae > Dromas > Dromas ardeola. Next base: position 101,220 of record VYZM01006409.1, read on the forward strand.
TGTGGCTTAAAAGCAGCACTAATTTTGGAAACAGCCTTTGCAACACAGCTCAAGCTATTTCTTCTCTACAGTTTGCTTTCTTGTCTACCTATAGGTTTTAGTAGATTTATTAAACGACTCATAAAGAAAATGTCCTCTATGTAGTACAAGAGGCTTTTGCTGACTTACTCGGGCTTTAACTCTTTGAATTTTGGTTGTCCAGAGCTATTGAGAGAAGTCAGGTATTGGCTGCCTCCATCCCTTACAAGCTGTCTGGAAGACTGCTGCCTGCTCATGGAAATGCATGATTTCTTTCCCTCTTTTTTTTCATCTTTCTTCCTTTTCTGCAAATACACACAGGGAGACAGTACACGCTGAGGGTGATCACCGGTAATCCAGTCAAGACATCAATTTACAAATACACAGTCCCTGGCCCAAAGATACAGAATCTCAGAGGTGAGAGGTCGCATGAAAGAAGGTAACAGCAGCAGGATTATGGTAACAAGCCACAGACACGGTAGTTATTACAGACATGTCCAATAATGTAAAATTAAATCGAAATGGACATATTTTACCCCATCTTTAAACAAGAGTTCCCCTATTGGAGCAGACAAGTAAAAGACTAGCTTTTGTGGGAATTTTACCAATTTATCTCATAATTAAAGACAACCATAGGTTCTCACATAAATTAACTGACCCACAGCATTGCATATAAAGTCCATGTATGCTCTAAATCTGCAAGAAGTGTAGAAACTTTTTTTTTTTAGAAGTATTTGCATTTAGCATTTGCAAGAAAGTCCTCTAGGAATGCTTTTGAAATTGTTAGCATGAAATTGAATTATTGCTCAGTGAACAGACTACACATTAAGTGCAACAGCAGAGTCATACTCTTGTCCTTTTTAGGCAGGTCTTGCATGGATCAGGAGTTTAGGCTTCATTAATAGGCAAATAATTTTATGATAAAAGTACCATCCAGAGAAACAAATATCTGGAAGTGCCAGACCAACAGCATGTGCTAGTTCTTAGCTTTCCTTACTTGTATTTCTGCCCCTGCCGCAGCTGCTCTGCAAAGCCTCCGAACTGCCTCTTCTCGGATCTGCTGATCTGACAGTGTTGGTCTGAAGGACACTTCAATCAAGCTTTTCTGGGAGTGAGAGCACACACAAGAACTATGGGCAAAATCCAGCCCTCAGACATGTGTTATACCTCCAAAGCTCAAAAGAAGCGTATACTTGTCAGCAAGAAATTAACTTGGTTAATTAAGTTAATTAACTTGGCAGTGCTAGGTTAACAGTTGGACTCGATTATCTTAAAGGTCTCTTCCAACCAAAACGATTCTATGATTCTAAATAATTCCCACCACCACCACCACCCCCAAGTGAATAAGATGATCCTAAGGATAAGGTCACTTGCATTTTTTTGGAAGTCCACTATGTTACAGTGGGCTGGTTTTACATGACCAATAGTTTTGATATTTAAACATTCTTCAAATAAATCATAATGACAACACTGGGGAAAGAACATTCAGGGTGAAAGCTCCCATAAAGCATTAACCTGATCAGATGATTAACCCCTCACATCAGATTTAAAACATTATTTCAAACAAAACAAAATATTCGAGCTGTTCTAACAATAATTTATGTTTTGAGCTTCATTTGCAAGTGACAGCATTTGTAGGGATGCAGATGATCAAAAGACTTGGCAGAACACTTGATGTTTAAAGTGACTTTACCTTCCCAGGCAACACAGTTCCAACAGAAGGTGTGATTGTCACTGGACAGGCTTCTGGCACACGGAATTCAAAGGAAGTGGGTCCAACAGGGGCAACTTCCCCTTTGCCAATTCTTGGGACAGGATGAGTAACGGGGCTGACACTCACATGGGAATTCATCACGTACAGTGTTGCTGTGGACACACCGTTTAAAGCTGTTGCAGCAAACTGAACCAAGGAATGAGACAATTCAAGAGGTGGGTGGACTCCAACTGCTCTGCATGACAGCTTGAATTGTCTAAAAATAAACACATGATAAATTGTCTCAGCATAAAATAGTCTCTTAATCAGCCCGGAAAACAGGGAACTAATCCTGTAGTCCCTATTTAAGCAGAATTTCAAGCTTGCAATGGGAATTTTGCCTAAAGATGAACAATAATACTATCTATTTTTAATGCACAATTGGCTAGAGTCCCTGTTTGAATTCTTCCTCTGTGAACTTCTGGAAATACACCCAGTTAAATCAAAGTTTATGCCATCATTATTTTAGTAGCATTAGCTTAATGTATGAAGCATTTTTACAAAAAAAAGTCCTTCCGTAATTCTGCTGAAAAAGCCAGCAGAAAATTGCAGGTTAAGACAACGCAGGGCAAACTTGCAGCTTGGATATGTGACAAGGACAAGTTTCAGGTGGGACTGGAAAAGTCATCTCAGTAAAGACAGACATGTGAACGAAGGACGAAACTAACAGGTACTGAGCAACTCTTGTCAACTGGAGAATTCCTACCGCCTCACATTTTGATCCTAGCCTCACCTCTTCAAAGTAGGCAGGGATTTAATTTCGGAACTAGCTTGACAGTGGAAAGCCAGTGGGATTTAGACCTCTAGATTACCTGCTACTCGATCAGTTTCTTAATTTACCTATTAATCTCCGACTTGCAGGTTAGTTCAAAGCTGTACTCTTTCGCCTTGTTAGCTTTAAAGATTATGTCCAGCGTCAGGCTTTCAAGGGGAAGAAGAGTTCCAAGTCCATCATTGGGTTGAATTTCAACAAACTTCAAAATGGCAGGATTAGAAATTATTGTTATTAAAATAAGAAATTATTAGTTAAATTATCAAATTATTCATAAATTAAAACAAGAGATGACTGGCAAGATAAGAAAATTTTATTGTTAAATGTACAAGTATCAGGAAAACAGAAACCTTCTGGTGAGAAGCTTTCATCTGAGTTAGTAAGTAGTGTCTGACTGATGTGCATTTCTAATTTCAAATCTCTAATTTCTAATCTCAAAGTAACCTGAAAGGCATTGAATCCATTAACTCAGACTTCAGCAGAATCTCTTCCCAGCTTCTTACCATCTATGGTAATCCCCTTCCTCTAATGATGTCTATTTATTCTTCATAGACAACGAAATACGATAAAAATCTCAACAGATCCCCCTGTACCTTTGACAAGCTGATTGCTGTATGATGGCAGATACCATAGTGACAAGTACCAGTTTAATATCTACAAATGGTTATTGGCTTGTGTTTGAGTTGATGATGATTCAAGAATGTCTCCCCATCGCATTTTAAGCTAATCATGAAACACATGCTGCGAAGTAAAGCTTTAACAAAGCTGAAGATGCCAGTTTCTTTTAGCTAACTCCTTGATTTTAATCCCTAAACCAGCAGAGAAAGAGAGAATGCCTAATTAAATGTCAGGTTCTTTTAGCTCCGATTCCAATATGCTAAACCATTTCACACTGCAATCATCGTGCTATTATGAAGCTTGAACAGCTAACTTTTTGCAAAAAAAAAAAACAACCCAGAATTCAGTAGACCTAGCCCACATGAAAATGGCAGCTCCTGTGATTAATTTAGCTTCCACATCAACTTACAGTCAGTCAGAAAATACCTAGGCACGGTTCAGGGGATGATTCCCAATAAGCAGTTTGGACACGGCCATCTTGCTTTAAAGACAAAGCGTTTAGGCATTTGATGCAGACTGTGCGATATTCCTCAGCCTCAAGGCCAAAGCAACACCCCTGAGCCTGCTTTATTTAGTAGTACAAGTGACCTGTCAGTCTGAAAGAAAAGGGCACCAGGTATTCTGCTAGTAGATTTCTTGCTGTAAAAAACAGGTATTCTAATAGGATAAAGTTAGCCTTACGTAGGTAAGAATGGTAATATCTCCTCAAAGATGTTTATACTGCTTGGGAAGTGCTTAGGGTATCATAAGATGAAATTTACACAAACCAGCACCAGAACTAATCTGTGCGTTTCCACGGTGCTGCAGGCAGAAGGATTCCTACGGGTTTGCAAGAACCAGTCGTGATTTATTTACACTCACATTGAAACGTGTTTTCATAATAATTAAATATATTTGATACAAGAAGAGTTGTGGGGGGCATAACTACGTACCTCTGGAAGTCCCACAAATCCAAACTCTTGTGGCAAGATGGATTTGTTTGTTAGCTTGACATTTGCCTGCACAGCTTCATAGATTGTGCAGTATCCAAAATTGATTCGTGCTGGGCTGATTTCCAAATCAGAAGTAGTAACAATCGCATGGACAGTAAAATTAACTTTTTTAGCCTGAAACAAATGCAAGAGCACAGGATAAAAACTGCCATCTGTAGCATTTAAGTGAAATGTCACCCAAAAAGATAACTGCAAAAGAGTTATTCTACTCTGTTGCTTGACGTTAACACATCAGTGTAACATATCTATCTTGAACTTCAGCCTCTCCAAAAATAAGCATTAGGAAATGTCTTTTTGATAAGCATAATTAAAAAAAAAAGCAGCTCTATATCAAATTCCATATGCTAGAATGGAATCACACCTGCATCTCCAGGAAATGTAATACGCTACATCGGCAGTACAGATCAGAATGAAACAATTGTACTATGCTAGGTATCTGATAACTCTCCAGTACAAAATAAACTATAAGCAGATAAGCACTAACTAGAAAGGATTTAACTTTCTGTATTGTAAACATGCTGACAAGAAGAAACTATCAAACTCGTATTATCACTTTAAGCACCTTTTACTGTTATCATAGGACTTCAACCAGTAAAGAACTAATCTGATATTAGGTATCGTTAAGTGAACATTCACTAAAATAATTTACACCTGCTGTCAGTCTCATAACCAGCGTAATAAACATCACCAACCTTCTCCCCAATCAGTATTGTCACTGGAACTTCCAGAATTCTTGTCTCTTCATTAAAATAGCTCCCTGCATCTTCAGGAAGAGAGTGCCTAAAAATCAAAAAGTACATTCAGTTTCATAAAAATATTTTGGCTATTTTCTAGCTAAGTGGAATAATGAACTTTTGATGGATGTATTTCTGAACAAAAAAACCGCCCAAATCTGTTACTTAAGGTCTAAAAGTTTTATTCTTCACAGCTTTTAATCTTAACACAGTATTTGCGCTCAAATAGAAGTATTCACATATGTAGTTGGTTAAGTATCAACTCCAGTGCTTCACTGAATGCAGTCAGAATAATTGACCTTGTACGTTAGTGTTGGATTTTTTTTTTTTCTTCTAAAAGACAGGATTTTGGACACACAGGAGTTTAAGGGAGTTACACACAGAGTTACACTGCGGTGTTACACTGCATCCATTTATCCTCTTTTAAAATGCCATCCAGTCATTTAAAATTCTGAAAAAATTTAAAGCTTACTTTAAAACCAGAACATAAGCCTTCTGCATTGTGCCCTGACCTGGGCAATCCCTTCTTTTCGCCACTGATGGTAGTTAATTACCAGCCAGTCTGAGGCAGAACCAATTGTATCACAAAGCACAGAAATACAAGGAAAGTGAAACAAGCTTAGAGACCAACAGTGTCCGATTACACCAGATTAGTAATTTATAAGAAACACGGGTTTTTCTGTAGCTGAAGCATCTTGTAGCTCTGATACTCAGCGTATGATAGCGAGCCAAGCCAATACAAAAGCTTGAGCATTCTTAGCTCCGCTGGTGTATTTGTAGTGTCTTCCAGCACCCGAGTGAATTGCTTCCTGTTCTCAGGTCTCCACAGTGCTAATATTCCTACTACTACTACTGGAATTACATGCAATTTTTTAATGTATTGTTAAAGAATAGTTAATGAATAAATGGCAGCCACTCAGTCACCATGGTGATCTGAAATCTTGCTGGCTGTTATTCTGCAAATCTGAGATGTGACTTTAGAAGGTGATTTTCAAAGGTATTGCTGACTCGTTTAAAGATAGGAACTAGAGTTAAACACAAGGTAAGAATAAAATATCAGTTTTCTCTTTGTCACAGGACATTAGAATAGCAGAAGAAATTAATCTATTACAAAAAAATCCAGAGGGAAAAAAATAGTTGTAACTGTAGGTACACAGTGATGGACTCTAAATTAGCTGTTACGCCTTGGGGAAAAGATACTGAAATCCTTCACATCATTCTCCGAAAATGGCATCTTCATGCTTAAAAGCAATTAAAGAGAAGCATGAAAGACAAATCAGATTTAGACTGCCGGCATCTGCAGGACTAGTTCCAAATGCAGAAAAACTAAAAGATGTGGTATTTGGGAATTCTGAAAGTCAGCAAATTAGAGAACTTGCCTTCAAATAAACAGAAGATGTCACCTTCAAACACCCAGCAAGTTCAGAGTATTGTAGCGCCTGACCAAGCATTTCAGCGTGCACAGAATACTCGGGAGAACTTCCCAAGCCTTCAGGCATCTATCCGTATTGCTGAATGAGTCTTTCTTTTTACTTTTATGTTACTTTTAAAATAGCTATTCTATTAATATAGCCTACAATACTAAGTCAATGAGGCGGCATTTCCAGAAACGTGTCACTCACTCAGTACTTCACATCACCTTGTAGCAAGCTCATCTTTCTCTGGCAGACACGCGCTTCCCCTGTCTGTTAGGTCTTTTAAAACTGAGCTGTATACTGAAATAGCCCGATGCTTACTTTGTGTGTCAGAAATGCCTTAATCTCATCAAATCTCCGTTCTGAAGCTTCCCCATTTTTCAAAGGAAGATTAATGTTCTAAATCCAAGCTCTGCTTCTATCCACTCAGTCAGTGTAACAGTGCTTTACAGCATCTGAAGTTTAGCAACCGGAAAATGTCGTAATAATGGTTACTGTTGTTGTAATCTGATGGGATTTGAGATGTTGGAAGAACTGTAAATACTTTCAGTTCTTTGAATACTAACCTGGTGAAAATTTCAAAATCAGTGATTTGACCCTCAGTTTAGAATCCAGAGATGCCGAGCACACGAGTGAAAATCCAGATAAACTGACATCAGTGGGACTAGATAAACTACATGAGAAAAGCAGCAGGTTTGCAGCAGCAATCAGTGCAGAAGCTGCCAAAGTATTTGGCTGTACACCAGAATTAAGATCTATATCATTTCATTTGTATTTGAAAAGAAACATCCTGCTAAATTCTTTAGGATGGCAATGATGAGGTAAATAAAATTAAGTCATCAACAGGAACTATTGCATTTAAATTTTTTAAAAAATGGAATTATTTGTTTCTTATAACTGAGTTATGTTTGTATAGGTAGACGTATCATGAAATGGGGAGGAGAAACTTGCTGGGATAAGGCTTTTAGCATCTTGGAAGATGTTATATAAAAATGCCACTTGAAATTCAAGATGAATACATTCATATTTTGGAGAAAAATGTACATGGGCAGGAGAGATACGAACAGGAAGGCCAACCATTCTTACCTTAATTAGCAAGCACAGGACTTCTTGTCCAGAAATTATTTAATCAGTGATCCATGAAGTAGCCACCTGGCCCAGATAGCCTCTCTCTTGGCTAAGAATAGCTTCCCCACAGAAACGGGAGCAGCCTCCCAGGAACACAACTGCTAACATTTTCACACTGCTGCTGTCACCACAGGAAAAGCATTTCCTCGCAGGTATGGGATCCAACTTCATTTCCTCCTTGAGCATCTGGCAACTTTTACGGGGGGGAAAGGGGGGAGACTAGGACTGCACTGACACCAGCAGCGTGAAGTCCAGCCTGCTACCGTGTGAAGGAAGAAAAACAAACTTTGACCTGCTCAGGTTTTCCACTGACAGCCTCCTACAGATATTGTCTTCAGTACTGAAAAGATTAACCTTCTGAGGTTACCTGGGCAGAAACTTCAATTGCACGCTGAAGGATGACTGAGCTTGGATGTAACCTGTTTTTGGAAGCAGCTCCATGTGCTTACTCAATTCTTTGCATACTTCAAACTTCAAACGCAGCGTGGCTTTTGCTCTGCAAACAGATCAGACATGCTCAGGTGGCTTTAAGGCTACCTGTCCTGCCACTGCAGCAATGTTTGCTCTCAAGAGTTTGATCCCCCCTGGCCCCCACCCCTTGCATCCCTACTCTACATTACAATTATAACTATTCCAAGCTTCCTTTAAAAATGATAGGCATGTAAAACTGCTACAGCAAAATCACACAGTTGTATTCTCTTTTAAGATAAGTAGAGCAAACAAGGGTTTGGAAGTACAATCAGTAAACCCAGCTGCATTTCAAGCAATACACACAGCTGATGGGAACATAATTATCAAAGTGCAGCACAGGGGTAAGTCAGGTCAGGGGAAAGTCAAAGCCAAACATACATTCCCTCTATCTGAATCAATAGGAATCACTCGATGTCTGAGACACCTGATTGGTCTGAGCTGCAGCACAGAACCCACATGAGATGGCAAAGGAGTAATCTTCCTGCAATGCTGGGTCCAGGCTATGCAACAATTGGTGGTGGGTGGGATGCAACAGAGAAAAACCTGTTATTCTGTCTGAGAAACAGGGAAATGAAAAGCAGCAACCCCTGAGTGGGGCCAAGGATACCTAGATGCTGCTTAAGTGGCTAACAAGCACTTAATGTCCCAGCCTGTAGTCAAAAGACTGAACCTGAAAGAACATAATACACCTAAAACATCAACATGCACCTAATTTGTGAATCCCATTCATCCTCATTATCTTTTTAATTATCTTAAAACCCTCAGTACCAAAAACTAAGCCTGTACAGGCAGAAAAACCCCTCAAACTCTGAGAGGGAGAGGAGGCTGTCTTATCTCAGAAATGCACTGAGCACGCTGCTGCTTTTGGTTTTTCTCCCCAAAACCATCGTGACTTCTTTTAATAATATGAATTCACAGATCTCTTGGAACGTCTCCTCTAACAGCAGAGATTCTACAGGGCGGGAAGTCACGGTGTGATCAATTTGCCCTATGAATAGCATATTGGAAGCCAGGACACGTCTCCCTGTTTACTGAATTCTGGCCATGTTGTAGTACAGCGATAGCCACAAACCATACCCTGGCTTTGGAATTTTATGCCTATGAGCAAAATTGCCAAGCAATTTACTAATATTTCAGCTTGTCATTTTCCTTCTCTTGGACTGGTTTACAAGCTGTCAGTCCAGATGGTCTGCTCTAAATCAACAGCTATAGCATGTGGTACCGGGAGCCTGGACTGGTTTCCGACTGTTGACAATCTAAGAGAACTATATACTACTTCATTAAATCAGTGTGGATTATAACCTGCCAAAGAAATTACTTTTCAAAGTGATTTATATCGAACAGGATTCTGGTAAGACACTTTCATCCTTTATGCTGCTTATTTATGCTTCCTGATTACCATATTCTATGTGACCAGAAAAAAAAAAGCCACAAAACCAAAACCAAACCCAGTATTAACTAACGTTTTGCAATTCTACAGAGCCTGCTGGGGCACGTAAGCGCCAGAGCTAACTAACTTGAAAACTTGATCCGCTACTTAAGCTACAGACTACAGTGTCACAGATTGCAGCAGCAATAAGATACAGGCAAGTTCTTTCTGCGCTGCTTCTGTCACATGTTTGTGTATATTGGTGGTGAACAAAAGGCTATGTCATCTCCATACATCTCATCTACTATATCATCTCCCCCAAGTCTGAGCCAAATTTTGCCCTGAAAACGTAAAGAATTCTCTTGCTACAAGTTTTAAGTGTTTTGTTTTGGTTTCCCCCCCTGCCCCCCCCTTTCTGTAACTAGTTAGGGATCAGGACAGAATTTGTAAGAATATTCCATAGTAGCAGGATTATTTCATTATCTAACATTTAATTAAAGAATGCGTGTCCTAGAAGTTATGCTACCAAGATTCCGCATCTACTGGAGCTGAGCTTGAGTTCTCAGCAGGTAAGGCATGTCTGCAGTTGTTCGATCTTTCCACTGGGGCTGTGGGAACCTCACCTTTCGTCTCCCTCAGGGAATGGTTGCCACTAGCAGTAGTTCACAGGCAGCGCTAGAATAACTCATTAGCTGATATACAATTCACACCTAAAGCTGTTGTAACAAACTATTATCTTTGTATGTTGACAGCAGTCTGGACACGTCCTTGTAGCCTGGTAACTGTCCTTGGCTCTGGAACCTTTGTACATAGTTCCAGACCACAGACCTTAGCGAGACTCCCTTTCCCCAGTTTTCCACCATTGCAATTAAAACACAGCTACTTACTAGTCTAACCTAAGAAATTGTTCTTGACTGATAGTAATTTATAGCTGTTTTCAGCAGTTTAAAATCATTCTGTTCAAGAAGTGGTTTGACATGTACCATGTAGCAGTGAGAAATCCTCTGATACACACTACAGAAAAGTTTCAATAGCTACCGGAGGAAGCAACTTCTCAGGCACCACATCTAACTGATCCATGAAGTCTGTCTATTTTTGCAGGACAAAGAGTTGAGAAATTATATTCCTGCACGTGAAATACTTTGAATTTCAGCCCAAATGACTGTATAACAAAGACAATTTTTACTAATTATGGAGAAGTGGGTGATAAATCAAAGACTTGATTTGCCAAGGTACTAAGGACAGTATACAACATATTAACTGCTCTTAATTTAGGGAAACTTGGCAAAGGATCAGCAGGATTTTTCCCTCAGTTAAGAAGTTTTGCCCTAAGCAATTTGACAGCTTCTATCTTTGGGATCCCCTTGAAATCTTAAGTTTTCATTAAGAGAGTTATTCTGCTTCTATACTTATAAGTTTTATCCCTGGGTTATCTAGACCAAGTAAAATCACTTACATAACGACTTGTGCTTGTCGTATCTGTAAGCTGAATTTCTGAGATAACAGCTTTACTCATTTCTTTCCAACTGTGAAGAATCTCTGCAGCCTGTAATTCTGGTAAGAGGTTTAGAATGGATGCCTTCTACAGAACCAATCTCTCCCCCACCCTCCCACAAGCCCACCCCAATCCTATTTAAATAGAACCTAAGAAATGCAAATCGTTAAAATAAGCATTCAGTAGTGACTGCATTAGCTAGAGGGAAGACACCCAGCACCTGAAGACAATTAAGAGAGTAAAAGTTCATGTAACCACTCTCTAATACCATGAAATCTCTGGGAGCCAATGAGCTGAAATAGTCTCTTAAATTACAGCGCAAACAGAACCAGTCTTCAGACATTACTGACCTGGACTACAGAAACGCCCAGATACTTTTCCCCCTGTAAACTGGTATTCAGTCACTATCCATGTATTTACGAGGTATCTGTCACCCCAGTACAGCGCTCAATGCCTATATGGGTTAGGAAAAGTTGTACCATTCCCAGTAAATGCAAAAGGACTGACATGATTTATCCAGCATCATGTCCAAGTCTTTTAAGACTGTGATTGACCTCAATAAAGAACAGTTGGCATGAGGCTGGCTTCCAGATCTTAAGTCTCCCGGGGACTTTAATTAAGGTAAAATAGCTGAGAAAAAACAAAATATTCTTTCATAAGATCTCCTGGCTGAATCAGTTATACCCGATGTGTACTTAACTTCAGCCACATTTATCTCCCAAATGCTTACTGTGCAAATTCAATATGATGAAACTCTGTAGGGTTGCTATTCCCTCGGCACTTTACATTTACACCACAGAACAGGTACCACATCGGGAATCTCGGAGGAGTGGAAAGGCATGTATTAACCCGGAGACTTCATAGTTACAGCTGCTCTTGGGAATCTGGGATAGCAGGATACCCGAGTCCAACTTCCACAGAAGTGTGGAACTCAGAGGGCTTGTAACCAGGAAGTCCTCCTGAAATGCTAAGGGAAAAACCAAACCATTCTTCAGCTTCCTCTGATGACAAGATGGGTTTGTAACAACAGAACCTCATGACATCACCTCGTGATTTAAGATCTCATGACTTAGGTAGAGAAGGCAGCTGAGATAATGAAAGGGTAACTCACCTGCTTCGAATGACAATGCAATCCTGATAAAGTCGGTCATACATACAGATCTTTAAATCAACGTTGGGATTGGGCACCCAGACTGGCACATCAATAGAAACTCCAATGGCACTAAAGTACAGCTGTTAATACATAAATCAAAAGTGTAATTATTTTTGTTTGTCTCAAATTCTTACTGATCTAGACAGGGTAAGAATTTCTGCTATAAACTACAACTGAGTAAAATATTTTATTATTCATATTGCAACAGGTTCTTTAATTAGTCAGAGCTATTAATATAATTTATAAAATAAAACCTAGATGTTAGTGTCCCAGCAGAAAAAAGAATTATACTTTGGTTTGGATTCTTTGACAGAGAACACGAAGGAAGAGCATGCTGCCCAAGGCATTGAAAAGAAATACTTAAAGGGCATCTGGCTAAAGCGAACGTGCCATAATTCGAGAGACTACAGCTTGTTTAGTCAGCAAAGAAATACAGTGAAGGCAGCACAGTGCTGTAATTCCTATAACGACCTCAGGTCTGACACCAGTGACCACATAGCTCCGGCTCGGATAAAACGATCCTGAGAGAGAGGGTACCCGAAGGAGCCTTCAGCAGGCACCGGCGGCTCCTTTTGTAGCCTGCTCCATCTGCAGACCCCGGGCAGAGCCAAGACTGGCCTACTGAGCTTCTTGGAAGTTTTTCTTTATTTTTTTGGCAAGCTTCTGTGAACTGTTCCCAGGCAGAACTTGGCTTCCAATAAAGTGTGGAATCAAAATATGCTGAAGTGGAAACTGAAGTTGTCATCTCTTCCAGCTTTCACACATCGCTTTCACTACTGCATGCTAAATAATTCCAATTCTGACATATCAGAAAGAAAATAAACTATGTAGGTTGGGAATAGAGAAGAATATTTTTGTATTTGTTTCCAGGACATTAGATGCTTCCCAGCACGGTGTCTGATAAAATGGGAATATCAGGAGTATTTGCACAGAAATTTAAGAGAATCAACAGGTTTAGTAACTGTACTGCATCAGAAAGAGCAGCTGTGATTTACAAAGTTACCTCCCATCAAACCACATGATACATAATCATGTGGTACCTCATTATTTCTTACAACGTTCATAAACACATCTTCTCTGCCTCCTTCTCCTGTTTCCAATATAGGATTCTAAGCAATTTTAATTCTTGGGGAAAGCAGAAGTAGGAGGATTTTAAACTCTTTTACAGTGTTTTGAAGCAAGTCTTGCACAAAATCACTCACTGGTTTGCAGTCTGGGTTGTCAAACATGATCACAAACTCTGCCCGCACATCCCCAGGGATAGCTGGGACAAACAGAATCTGAAGTTTGACTGAGCTGAAGGGTCCAATTTCACCTTCAGTAACCTAAACAAGAAGTAACATGTTTTTAATGAAAATCTGACTGCATTACTGTAGTTGGCTATAAATTGTATTGAAATCAAGAAGCAATATTTACTCACACTACCCAAACACTCTATTACCCCTAGTTTGTAACTCAAATGAACACACTATGCAAGGGGAAAAGTCATTATCAGTAGCTCTCCAGGAGGTTCAGTGTGGGGAAAAGACTGGGCATGGTACAGTTTCACAACCAGACATGGTCAGAATCTGACTGAGAGCCTCCTTTTACTGCACGACAGCGAGACAATGTGCTTTACCGAAGTGTTTCCATCATACGCTGGTGAGCATAGAACTCAACCATGGAGGATCTGTCTTGTGCTACCACTCGACAACTCCACCGATTTCAGCATTAGGTCCCCCTGCCTTTTGCATGCGTAGGCAGAAGCCATAAATGCTAATGTGAACTAGTATCTGGGCTCTCATCCCCAGATTTTTTAATATGGCTGAAGTCTGACTTTTCCCAAACATTCTTCCTTTTGTACTGTCACTAGACTTTGTATAACCACAAAACACAGCAGAAAAATCAGTTTGACGCAAAAAAACCCACAAGAAAACAGAAAAAGAAGAGAGTTAAATGATGGCAAGTGTAAATCTCTAGAGAATAAGACTTCATAGATCAAACGAAAGAGCAAGTGTCATATGACTTCATTTTAAGAATTAACTGACACAGCAAAGTCCAGTGGGCTTGAAATTGATCATGTACTTAAGCAGTTCCCACCAGTGCCGAAGCAATTTATTTGATGTAGGCTTAGACTAGTGAAAACCTTGGCTGTACCTCAGGATATTCATTACCTTTCCAAGCATAATTTCAACTGGTGTTTCTTCAGCAGAAAGTTCTACTAAATTATGTGCATTGTCTGTGTCTAGAGCTGCTCTGGAATTTAATACATCTTGACGAAGTCTTTCTGGGGGAACAAACACAAACAAACCCCCCCAAAATGCTGGATGTGTGTATAGATTCACTAAAAAATATCAAACAGAGCAGAGGTACATTGATTTTGGTCAATACTCCAAATCAAATAACATACACCCATGATGTGGAAATAAATGTCTAGAAGGAAATTTCTGTTTGGCCATACAACTTTGCCCTCATCCAGAGGTCTGCCTTAGGCACCTGAGCCTTCCACTACACAATAACTGTAGCTTCAAGAACTGGGCTTCAAGAACAATTTCAGTGGGACGAAGCAATGCAGTCAGGAGGCTCCACAAAGCAAGTGGAAGTGCTGCTTCGCTTCATTTTCAAACAACTGCAATAATAAGTGGCTTTTAATTAACCAGTCTCCCACCAGGGCTTTGAAATGCTGTAAATTAATGCATCACGAGAGAGACGAAGCTAACTCTGGACTGTATGGCAGTAATCAACTGGCAACCATTGACTGCTTCACATTAACCAGGAAAAAGCTCATTGTGTCATGAGATATGGTACTGTGCTAAGGCAATGGATTTTTTTTTGTTTAGGGTCTGAAAACATCTTTAAAGGTATGTGTTCTGTGGAGACAGCTACCATGATTAATGGAATGACTCCACTTCCCAATACAGATTCTAGATTTAAAAAGAAAAGCCACCCACAACCTTTTCATGGAACTTTTGGTTTTCTGCAATTGGAATGATCAACATCCCAAAGAAATATTAAAGAATACAGATAATAAAGAAATTAAGAAAGTCTTTCTTCTACAAGACTGGATTTTATTAAGCACATAGTAAACATCAGGAATGAGATGGAAAATGTCTGAGGAGGTTCATCCTTCTGCTTCCTTGTTCCTAGAATTACAGACTACAAAAATAAACCTGTCATGTGGATTTCTATTCTGAGAAGTGGGTATTCAGTTGCTGAGACAAGAATGATAACAATTTTGCAGTTTCTGTAAGCTACTCGGTTTCTGTATTCTTCTGAGACTGAATTGTTGATCGCTAATGAGAAGTGAGTTTCTCTGCTGCTTTTGATGTAATGGTGTCAGTACGTTATTTTTAGTCATTTTTGGTGAGGCAGCATACAAAGAAATATAACATTACTACTAGAATGATGAACTACTTGATTTACTGAGTAACTTTGCAAACTGAATCCCACAGTTCATTACAAGAAACTCTACAAATGGATAAAGCTAGGCTTGGGAAACTGCACTGCCACTTTCCTACAATAGTCACCTCACCTGTGGAACTATCTCTCAGGCTCATCTCAGCCCTCCGCTGCTCCTCCTGGGCTGCACTGCAGGGCATTTCTTCACTGTGGTCAGCACAAATTTGGTCCTCCTTTTCAACTACAGGTGTCACAGGACTATTGCTGACTTTCTTTTCAGGGACACAGTCGCTCAAGTGTCGAGTAACCTGTTAGAAAACACAGAAAAAACATTTTCTGCTGTGACTGTTCATCTGGCTTGCACCAGCTCCAATTTTATCAAGGAGCTGCAAATCAGGCTTGGGTTTTCTTGCGACTCTTCCACATTATAACACCACCCAGTTTGTCAGCTCTGCACCGAGTGTCTGAGTTTTGGTATGTTTCTTCAACAGTCTCTGCTTCACTCCCACCCAGGACATGCCAAAGGACGCAATATTACAATCATTTGCATTCATTCCACTATTGATTTGAGAGATCTTCCTTTGAATCTTTTAACACTGTTTATTATTATAGTTTTCAGGCAACAGCCCTCAATGTAATTCTTAGTTTGACTCAGAAGATTCCTTCCCTTCTAACAACAGCTTGTCCATAGCTGTGACTGTCCTTCTTTGATAGGAAATTTCAACAGCTCTGAATTTTTAAAGGAAGTTCCCAGGCTAGTGCTCCCAATTCTCACTACTCTATTGCTAGTTTTGCAACAGTTAGCATTTTTCTGAAGTCCAGGTGCCAGGATTTCAATTACCCTGTCAGAATCTCCTCTTTTAATTAAAGTATTTTTTCCCAATTTTCATGGATGCAGAGAAAATAGGAATCATGACATAACTAACTAAAATGTAAAAAAAATTATCATTGTTGCCCCCCCCCCAATACCCAGTTTTAAATTTGTTTTGTGATATTTGTGGGTCTAGCAGATTATAGTAAGATATGCCAACCCAAACATAAACAAACTACTAAAGGTTGGACCAGATGATCTTCCAAAGTCCCTTCCAACCTGAGCTGTTCTATGATTCTGTACGATTCTACTACACTTTGCATGGCAGAACATTTCTATCCATTTAGGGAAGTGCTTTTGAACCTACCATTCTTCCAGGAGAAGATTTTGCCGTTGCTCTGCATTTACTACTGTCACCTGCTGACGTCTGAACCTTGAATCTTGTTCCCAAAGCTCCACTGTTTGTCAGGTTGATGGTCCGTGAAATTGTCTCTCCCACCACATGGCTGCCAAAGTCAATGAGCTCTTTATCTAGCACCAGCTGTGAGAAGATAAACTGTTAATTACTACTGTCCTAGATAGTCAGTAATGTCAATTGAATGAGCATCCACCTTTTCAAGAACAGCACTTTAAAGTTCTTATTATCATTTCAAAGATGGTATCAAATAGCAACATGAACTGGGGGTATCCTTCTGCCTTTTTGTAGAAAACAACTCATTAAAATGCTGTCTTGTTAAACTGAGCCACTTCCCTTTCAGTCCACTATATGACAATGGAAAAACCAGGTTAAATTCTGTTCACAGTAGCAGCTCACATAAGTCTTCAGGTAGTAACTCTGGAAGTAGGCAATATTTACATACCAATTCAACATTGTTGCTCTTGTGTTACAGTAAAATGGTTTTACTGGTTTCAGCATCAAGCTGAAAAGCAAGCTGCATTTACCATCATTATACTGACTACATATCCGTTTATAGCACATCCTGTCTTGTTTCTTTGAGCTACCGTGGTTTACGACCTGTTTAAAAAGTAATACACTACTTCATATAGAATTTAATGACTCTGTAACTGGATATATAATAACAAAAGGCTTGTAATTCAAGTATCGAAAAAACAAAGACAACTTGGTTGCTTGCTACTATCCTCCTTACAGCTGAACTCCTCCCACTTCCAGGGCGTGAAGAATGGGAGCTCCTATGTGTAATTAGCACACAACAACGGTACGAATTCTCAAAGATTCATGTGCTGGCTTTGCTGAAAATGGCATTGCGCATTCTCATCTTCAAGGTCTTAACTGAAAACCAGAGTCCTATCCACATAGTCATTAAGTATGAAATATTGATGTGATATCATTCTATCTTCCTTCAAGCGCTTAAAGTTAAGCACATCCTTAGATACTTTGCTAGATTGCTAATATAATAATTACAGTGCAGTACCTTTCAGTTGCTTCCCCCTTTCTATTTTCTGTGTAGCAGATTATTCTGGATTCATTTCCCTGTGCACAAAAGTTTGAGCGTGCAGTCCAGTAAGGAAACTTTACGTGCAATCTTACTCATTCAATTTACTGAAACGTAGCATCACAAACTCCAGGAAGACATTAATATGTTGAAAGCCTCTTAAAAATTATTTTTTAGTTTTTGTTATTAAGTATGCTCCCAGTACATCCCAAATTCTGCATTTGCCAGTTAAATTCCTATACTGTGTGTCTCCTTGCATAATCTTTTTCCTCTAGCATTGTATATTCTCCTCTATAATTTCTTTTGGCCTGTAAAGCCAAAGCTGCTCTTAGCTGTGAAGGAAGTAATTTTAAAAAAATAAAAAAAGTTGATGATGTTATCTCACATTTTCTATTACTGTTGTTATACTGACACTGAATAAACTTTAAAAAAGTCACTTACAACGCATCTCTTGGCTGTGCATTTCAATGGAACAGAAAAAGAACCGGTCTGTGCCATAAACATGACTTCTCCTTCCAGAGTTTCATTTATCTAGGAAAAAAAAATAAACCCAATTAAGTCATTTGCAAAGATCTAGCCTATGTGGTCTGATGAAAAAATACTTTCACTTATTCTGAGTAACATTAAAATGTAACTCTACAGATTCTACATTTCCACTTTAAAACAGCCTTTGGTAACTGCCTGGCTAACTTTAGCTGGGCAATATTACAAATTTTCTTGTTCGGAGCAAGTTTCAAAACATACTCCAAGAATAGCTGACGACAGGCACGTTTCTAAAATGTGCCCCTAGATATGCCTTACTACAATTTAACAGAGCTTGAGCATGCACACAGTTGTCCAAGTACAAAAGTACCTTTTCTAGAAATATAGGTAGTTTCTTTGTTAACAGTTAAGAACTTAAATTGATGATGTTTTTATTCAGACTAGTGGATTATCCTAGGATTGTGTAATTTAAGAGTTCAGGTGCACTTACCATTGGCTTAAATGTTACCACTATTTCACAAGACATTCCAGAAGACATTTTGCCAGGTGGGTTGAAACTATGGAGATAATTAACATAAAACTCCAAATTAAAGCTATGTATGAAACATCCCGCTCCTATTCTGGTAAAAATGCCAAGGTGTTTTTTTTTTTGTTATCCCCCCCCTTGGATTAATGACTTAGAACTAAGTCAGAATGAATGACAGATTAATGAAAAGCTACAGAGCCCTGCTGCAATTGTAAAACTACAAAGGCTGATTCTTTATTGAGGTTTTACTCAGAAAGTCTTAAAGCGCTTTTAAAAGGCAAGAATTATTGCCTTCATGCTACAGACAGCAAGACTGTAGGCAAATAGGTGAAGCCAAGGCTCAATAATAACATCAAGAATAGGGTGGACCGATTGCCTGTTCTACCAACTAGGAAGCAGCCTTCTCCCACTACCCATTTTGTGTGTTGCTCTGTAACATCTCCCCCATCCAAATAGGAAATGAAGAGGAAAGAAAAAAAAGAAGGTAGCTGCAAATGATTAATGTGCTGCTTGCCGCAAACTGTATCCAAATTATCTTGAATAGAAACTGCCACTTATTTCAATGCCTCATTTCATGGTCTCTGTGATGCAAGTAAAATGCCCATCAGAAGACAAGAAATCTCACAGCTGCACTCTAAATGAAATTATTAAGGCCCTACTGGAGACCTACTCTGCCTGACAGAAAGAGAAAGGAAGCTACACGAAACAGACAACTCAATGTTGTGAGCCACGGGAATACCTAAGCAAACTGAAACACAGAACATACACGTTAATCCAAATTTTATCAAAAAAATATTAAAACCGAACAAAAGTAAGATGAAACATTTTCAGACAGACAACAGAAACTGTTCGGAATTCAGGACCTACGTGAATAGGGAAATAAGCATCTGTGTATACTGACTTTCAGAACAGATGACTAGCAGCTTCTCCCAAGAAAGCCTTTAAGGAATTTCAAATGTTACCTTGACAAACTATGATTTAGAGCATAGGCTGCCAAACACACACAGAACCCTATACTAGAATAAGCTACCACTGCATGGAGATGTAATAATGCTCATTTTAACCATATTGCTTTTTATCAGCAAATATAATGTCTGTTTGTCACTGATAATTGATAACAAAGAGATCCTTTTCCCCTTTTTAAAAGGGTCTGACATTTTTGGAGAAAAGCTTTCTGCCTGTTCAGGGCTGGCAGTTACCACAGGTCTGTATTGCTGCCCATAGATCAGGGACTGGTCCCTTGCTATTGCCGCTACAGAAGCCAGTGACATGCAGCGCTCAGGCTCAGTAAAGCCTCTTCCTTCTCAGCTCCGTGACACAATTCCTTTCCTCATCACACAAGAATGGAATATAATAATTCAGATGTATTTACTGAAATGTATTTAATTTGCTACAGAATTTGCTTACATCTCCTGTTGTGGTACAAAGGTAAAACAAGCAACGAGTCTACAGTTAATTTTACTTACTGAATACTGATGAAGTCCTTGAGCCATTCACTGATTCCCACTAGTCTGAAGAAATTAACACTGTAGGATGCATTTATCAAAACTATCTTCTTTTTGTAGATTTGACCAACATCAAAATCCTTGGAACACCAAACATATCAGGTGGTGTCAATTACAGGAAGTTGTCATTACGTGTGTAAGTGCTAAGCCAACTACTTTGACCATACTACTTAGATCACAGGCCTGGGTG
>VYZM01006409.1:121517-143585 GCA_013398915.1 Dromas ardeola
CAAAAAACCCCATAAAGCATTGCCTTGCTCCAAACAAGCCCTTTCAAAACATACAGCCTGTAAAGCCCGGAACTCAGGCTTCATGGATGGGGCAACATTATCTGGGTTTGTGCACAGCTAACGCACCAAGCTGCTCTGTCTTTTCCTGCAGTGAATGTCAAAGACATTATGTCACATCCATGGTCTAACAGAGTTGTTAACAATTTAACTGCGTGTGGCAAGGACCACAGAGATTTTTAGAACACAAGCGAGATGCCACTGTCTTCCAATGGAGATCTGCTGCTTCCGTGCAAGGCACAGGCTCCCAGCTCCTAATAAAAGCAGAATGCCATGAAAGCTCTGTACCTGGGCACAGTCACTAACACACAGACAAGGAGCGTCCTGCAGGCCGCCTGTTTCTGACACAGGGAGAGGACTTGTCTGATGCACCACACCAGCAACCTTTTCAAGACCAGAGAAGTAGGCGGAAGTAGACAAATTAAAGACACAGTATTTTTTTTTCTTCCCAGTGCAACAGAATTTTGATCAAGATGTCGGTATATACATTAGTAGATATATACATCGCCTTTATAGATCCCATGCAGAATGGCCACTAACCTTGAAATGAATGCAACTTGGTTTACTATAGAAAGTACGTCCCTTACATTCATGGCCAGACACTATTTGCTTGTGAAAAATCCCACTTTGGAATTCCTCCATTTTTTTCTCCAAAATTTCTTTTCTCTCTACCCTTGTAGCCAGCCGCTTTGGATCCATTTCTTCTTTGGATATCTAATAAGGAACATCAGTAAAAAACACAGTGACTTTAAGTGTGAACACAGAATCCGCAGCTCAAAGTAGAAAGTCTGCGAATGGAATCTCTTAGGATCTGGCCAGCCTTTCTCTTTCTCTCCAGATCAAACTCAGCCTCCCAGCTTCTATATGAAGAATTTAATTTATTCTCAGCTGTCTGTTCTGTAGCTTTTCATCATCCCACACTATGAAATAATGTTTCTAATGGCAGTATTAGCTCTTCTGCACTTAAAGAGTTTTTTTTTCCCCCTCAACTTCTTAAACAAATACTCATTCAGAAAAGTATCAGCTAACTTCACTGGAACATTTCAGTTACGGGCCAGTGCTTCTTTCATGCAAGTATATGAATATGTCCTGACATTATTTTCTTTTTAATTGATTATAAAGTTTGCTTTTAAAGGTCATCTACATCTCAAAAAAAG
The DNA here is from genome assembly GCA_013398915.1 of Dromas ardeola. NCBI lineage: Eukaryota > Metazoa > Chordata > Aves > Charadriiformes > Dromadidae > Dromas > Dromas ardeola. The sequence continues at coordinate 122,732 of VYZM01006409.1, forward strand.
CGATATATGCAAGTATGCCTTGGATAACACTTAATATCTTAACTCCACAATTCCACTCTATAAGAGCCTATCATTTACTTCTGTTTAGAGTACAGAATACTATTACTTTGCTAGAAGAAGTACTTTTCTTTACCTAGTATGGTATGAAAAAAGTTGTTTCCACATAAAGCAACGTGTGTTGCCAACTCAACAGAAAGTCATGTTTAGCTTTTTTAAACTCAAACAAGTGAACACGATGTGATGTATGTCTTCACACATCTCTGAACTAAAATTGAAGCATTAAGAGAGCAAACGCTACAAGAGCAGTGTCAAACAGCAATTACTCTGATGACATTCTCATATCTGAATCTCTACATCTATATAATAAAGTCTGCATTTTAACCACAAAATAGGTAATTATTGTTTTTAAGGAAGGTCCCTAAAACAGCACTTGCCAAGTGTCATCACTTCAGATATATACAACTACTGGAGACAAATTAAACTTTTCTAATCCATTAAAATACTTTTATTGATACTGTCAAAATTTCATAAAGACTAACTTCACAATAAGTCAACTACAAACGGATCTCATCCACTTTTTTTTTCATTTCTAGTAAGAGATATCACAACATTTACCTTGTGCAAGTCACATTCCTGACTCCAAAGTCCCAGGAACTCTGGTTCCACTAGGGTCTTGTCCCTCTCTTCCTTGTCTTCACCACTTTCACAGAGCACAGCATGTGCTATTTCTTCAGAAATCTCTCCTACAGAAGCAGTTCTCTCACCAGCTGAGGAACAAGCTGATGGAGAGCACCGCGGCTTTTGTGAAAGAACATAAGTTTTGAAGATACAGTTAAAAACTACTAGAGGACAGTTGGTTCAACAGTTACGTGTTTCTGAGGAGGTCTTTTAATACAAAAATGTCAGGTTTATAGAAGGCCAAAGATGACAACTTAGGTTGATCCCTTCTTAAGACACTGAATACAGACAAAATCTTATATTAAAAGTATCTCTATGCTGCTAACTGTATACTATAGGAGGCTAGAAACTAGTCCTCAGGTGTGAGAATACTGGCTGCAGTTACCGAATGTTTTGTGTACCACAGAATGACCAAGGACTTTGTTGTTTTGTACGATTATTTCTACCAACACCTCTCCCTCACCCCTTTTCTTTTAAATACCTAAAGATTGCATGAAGCCACTAGTTTCAGCAGGGAATTCAATTCACTCCACCTCCATTTTCCAGGCCAGAACTCCCTGGAATACTGTGCAGATAAAAAAACCCATCCAGGAAGCTGATGTCGAGAGAGAACCACTGTCTCCTTTCTAATATACAGTGGAAACATTTCTCTTGTGCTGACAAACTGAGGCGAATCCTTACTCAGGGATGAAGGTTATCAAAGTGGAAGTGAGGGTACTTTGCATGGTTTTTGATGTCTGTTGCAATTCACTTATTCAAAAATTCACCTGTTCTTACAAATGCCCTTAAAAACACCCCACACTGAACAGGACAATGTCTTTATTCATACAAACATCAACAATCAAGAAAAGGGAGACTAACAGTAATGGAGAAAGTACTCCGCACTTGTTCTGTACTGTCTGGCATTCGGTTGTAGCCTGTGCTATGCCCTGCACCTTCGACAAAAAAATAAATCTAAAGACAATTAATTCATCAGCCTGCGTTTACCTGTGCTCTTGCTCCAGCTGTACGTTTGCAGGTCTTCTCAATATATTGCCATGTTTTCATTCTCCACAGTAAAGAATCCTCAAGTTTACCACCACCCTTAATTGCCTTAGTACAGGACTGACTTTTTTTCCACTTGTGAATAGAAGCTTTTTCTCGCAAAATTTGAGATACAATCTCAATTTTTCTTGATTTTTGCCGTTCTCTATAAGCTCTGTAATCCAATGTTATAAGAAATATTAAACCAACTCTGGTTGCTTACTAATAATATTAACTGCAGTCCAGTTTCTTCTAAGCGTTTAAGCTAAATAGCAAGCCTTTAAATTGGGTGCAGTGGTAATTTGTGTCAAGACACCAGGCGATTCAGAGGCTTTTTGTATATTTTTGTGGACTAAACATACTCAATTACAGTGTTTGAGAAGTTGAGGAGCGGACAAAGCTTACCAGTCATTGCTACTGAAAACAAAATAAATTATGTTCCTAAGCTAGTTACACATTTAAAGAAAACCGCCTATCCGGAATCCAGTGGATTTAATAAAGGGAGGAAGAATGGTTAAAGGTAAGGACATAAGTACTGACCCTGGAAGATACGAATTCAAAGCTACATACAACTACAAATTCCATGACACACTGGGTAGCGTGACAAAAGTGACAGTAGATAATTTAATCTCAGTTTTAGTACCAGCAGCTTAATACACAATTTTCCACAACAAATAATATCCACACTAATGATCACTTAATACAGACTTTCACCTCTTCAACTAATCCATATAAACAATTAGTGATTCTAAACAGGAGCAAAGAAAAATATCACCTCTCATTTAAATACAGGCTACTGCCTACTGAAGCACTTTCATGTCTGCATTCAGCCTCATGATACCCCACTGCAGCAGATAAATGACACTATTTATAATGTATTTTTGGAAGATCACAGTACAAAGAAGTTAGGCATGGTTACAGAGACGCAGGAAGGGTATACCGACTCCCAGTGCTAGCTGCCTTAAGTATAAAGCCATCCTTGGTTCCGAAGATCAGTTCTTTAAGTACCTTTTTTAGGTGATACACAAATGAACGACATAATGGTCTTAATGACTAAAAAGTTATTTTCTTTTGCATATAATTCAGAAATATATATTTAGGCAGAAATATACTCAGAGAAAACTGAGAATATCCCTTCACAGAAAAGGAGAAAGGCAGTACCCTGGGAGAGACAACTAAGCAGTTCTTCAGCAGATTAGCAGGATGGTGGCTGAAATTAGAAAAGAACTGCTGCGAGAAATATGACACAGCTCCCACCAAGACTAACAAAATGCGATCTCCCTTGGCCTGCAAAGGGAAACAGTGAAAGGGAGAAAGCAAACAAGGTGAAAAGGATTAAATTTAGAGTTGGATATTTCCAGCAGATCTCTACAGACTGATATGAATACTTACTGTTTCTCTTTTTCATGCTCTAGCAGTCGTTTATGGAGAAAAATTTCCTTGGCAACATTGCCTCCTTCTGCCAGGATAGCTTCCCTCATTTTCATCTCCTGCTCCTTTGCCTCAAAGGCCATTGCTTTGTTCCAAACCTGGAGAGTTCGGAGTTTTTCCTATGAAGACATACAAGCCACAGTTACATATTTAATTCACATATTAAAGAACATAAACCAGAGAATCTAGTGTTGGTCCCTGTATCTAAGTATAAATTTGTGGTAGATTTCTCTGAAGCAGAACTTATTGGGTTTAATATACACAGTAGTCATGGTGCACTGAGACGCAGAAAGCTCTGACTCGGTCAGGGCTACTTCTTTACCCTTCTAGCCTGCCCTCGAAGTGCTACTCAATGAAGCAATGGGGAAAGATACAGTTCTAATCAAGTTAGTATTAAATTAAGAACATTCCTTGAGATTCTACAGAACATAAGTGGAAGAGCAAAGTAGCATAGGTCAGAAATTCTTAATCTACATTATTTAAATTCTTAAGTAACTATTTTTCTTCCATATGTTTTCTCCATATGAAGTATTTCTGCACTGGGATCCAAATAACTAGAAATTCTTCTGTCCGAGTTTTCAGAGAACTTATTTCTAGTATGCATTATTTTCAAAAGAATTACCCTACCAGAACAACCTGATTGTTGACAGAATGAACTCCGTAAGTGGAAGTGCCAAAATCTGCCCATACAAATTTAACACCATTACTACTACGGTTAAATTCTCCCCAGTTTCAGAAGAGCTTTGGTTGGTGATCTGACAGCACCACACAACCATTCCGCGACGAAAACTGAAATTACTTTCATTAAAGCCTAGCAGTCTAGCAAGTCGGTTCCTCCACTCCCCATCTAAGCACAGCAGCAGTACCCTATTGGAAGTGATGCTGGTTTTCAGGGAAAGCACAGCTTGTATCCTTCTCTCCATATGCTCCTGAGTTTTCACTTCTTCCTTGGCATTTTTTTCATGAATTCTGTAAGCAAAGTAAAATCTTTCAGGCTCATATCCTGGAAAGCTTTTGGTATTAGAATGTTTAACCTGACAAGTAGTAATTGTCAATGTCACCATTCTTCCTGTAAGCCTCTGTGTTTACTATGATACTGGGTGCGGGTAAAGCCGAACAGTTGGAAGACTCTTCTATATACGGTACCGCTCAAGCTACAAGTGCCAACAGGCTTTCAACTAGTTTGCTCAACAACTTTTTTTTTTTAATTTTGAAAATGAAGAATGTGTTCCACATTGTGACATATGCCTAGTTGCTAAAATAAAGTAAGAATTCAGGTGTTACTCTTATAACCAATACCTAAACAATTACATAGTGAACTTTATGAGCCAACCACTTGCACCCATACTAAAAATAAACCCTAGAAACTCTAAAAGCTAGAAATATGTGGGCATGAATCAAATCTGAGAGTATTCCAGCTAATATAATGATAAACTAGAAAAAAATTAGTAAGATGTATATTTGATACATTACTAAGGAAAAAAAAAAATCTTATTTGGCTGTTTGTTTTTCCTAATTATTACAAGTTTGCACATGCCATCTAATAAAAAATAAACCAACATAGGAACAGTACAATTATTTCAATCATTTTTTCAATTAAGGCCTAATATACAAGAAAAAGTAAGTAGCAAATGTTAACACTTTCTTTAGTAGCAAAATAATTTAACACCAGAGTAATTATATAAACATAAACCTATGGTTATGTTTATATAACATGTAATTTACCATCAACCAGAAAAGAACAGGAGCACAAAGAAATGGCCTATTAACAAATTTTACCAGACAGCAACATTTCAGAGGGAGTAAAGAATGGCAGAGTGCAAGGTCCAAACCTGGAACTTGGTTACACTACTTCAAGCTACTTCAGTTAATGACACACACATATATAGAATGTTTCAACTCATTATTAATGCCTACAAGTAGTCAGGCCCCTCTGCATCTCATCAAAAAGAGAGTCCCTTCAGCTACAGGGAACCTGCAGACCACACTAGGACAGCAAGTGGGTTTTCTTCTTTCCAAGTCCTTTTGTGCCACGTTAAGATTTAAATGCTTCACAGCACTGGCACTGTGGCAGAAGATTCCCAAGTGTGAGAGAAGATAAACCTAGCAGAAAAAGTACTATTTTTCTAAGACTAAAGGATAAAGTATTGTATAGCAGAGAATGTACAACCACAGCAAAGGAGAGCACAATAACCTTGCCATGCTTTTTCTCAGGAAGCATACTGCTTTTTTATGGTTCCTTTCGGCATCTTCAAGCATTTTTTTATGTTTTTCTTCATATTCTTTCTGGACTTCCTCTTCTTTTCTACAAAACACAGGCAAACCAAGAGTTGCAGCAGGATTACGGAAACCTTGATTCCAAAACAATGACATTTAACAGTGGGGTTGGGGACTTTATTAATGTCCTGGCAGCCAACAACAATGCAGACACATGCAGTTAGTCTGACCTAATAAACTTCATTTCCTTAGACCAAAAGCATTCACAGTTTTTGTCTTTACCAAGTTTATTTTCATATATCAGAAATCTTTACCTGCATAACTGCAAGACTGTGGGCAATTCTTACTTTAATTCCATTTCCTCATAAAATATTCCTGAAGCAACACCCAGCTAAGAAACATGATACTACTGGTATTTGAATTAGCTAATCTTCTCAGCACCTGAAATCGTGAATTGGCTAAAAATAACATGGAGAAAGGAAGCAGAGTCTGACTTATAGGCGCTTACTTTTCTCTAGACCGCTGATTTTCTTCTGCTTGCAGTGCTGCTATTTTTTCCTTCCAAATCCGCACTTTGGCTCTTTCTTGGTATTGCATCTCTAGCTCCTCCTCATATTTTTTAAGTTGTTCATGGAGGATTTCATATTTTCCCTGCTCAGTTTCCATCTGCCACATCTCAAGCCTTTAAAACAAAGTGTGAGCTGTTTTCACTGAAATACTGACATTCTCTCACTTAAGGCTATTAAGTAGGTAAGAGACTATGGTGAAAACAAAGATCTTGCCATGTTTTATTTTATTTCTTTAAATTATACTGTAAATCATATGCTGTTACTGACACAGGTATTGTACCTTTCAGATTAAGGCTCATATCCAATAGCATATCTCATTTTAAAGACATCAAAAATATCAGTCAAAGTAAAACAAAAAAAGCTTAAGGTTCTGTTTCTCAAATACCCGTTTACCCAGAAGAAAACAAGAAAAACAAGAAAGTTTAGAAAAACAGCTTTTATTCTTCTTGTTTTACTAAAGGAATTTAGTTATGATAGGGATACATATAAACAGATTAATATAGTTATTGCTAATAACACAATAAATGAGTCAAGCATTTTAATGCTATTATACAATACAGCAGCAGAACATACTGTATTTTGGTTAATCACATCTATAAGCTCAGGCTTGTGTTCTTGCTTTGATTTGGTGGCATTAGTAGTTGTACCTTTGGTGCCAAAATATAAACACACTCGTCTGTTGCCTTCTGCAAAAGACAGTTTTATTCTGTCTTATATAAATAAATAATCCAGTACCCGTGAATGCTCAATTACAAGCAGCAATATTAGCTTAGCATAAAAATACACAGTACCACTACGTCTCCATCATTCTCAATTTCAGACTTTTCCTTTACGCCCTGTAAAAACCACCAAGAGGCCTGAATTAGAAGTGTTTATGCTTATTCAGAGATCAGTATCATAGATAGGTCTACTTTAGTTCAGCTTATTTTACATTTAAAATGAGGCCTGTTTAGGTCCACAATATATCTACAACTCCAAATAAAATCAAAACTTCATTTGTATGTGCAAAACTAATGCAGGAGCTAAGCCACAGCAACCAGTTTCCTAAGCAATGAACTCTTCAGGCTAAAAGTTGCTCTCAAGATCCTCTGCCTTGCAGTCAGCCTCACATGACCTCAAATTATGGAGTTCAGTTATTTACAGGCAACTTCTCCAGTGATCAACTTTTGAACCCATTAAGCAGCATATGAAGACCATAATAAAGATTGACTCCCAATCACACTCTTCTCTCATTCCACTTACATGTTTTCTTTTAGTGTCAAAGAAATTTGGAACTCAAAATCCTTCTCGTTCTCCAGTTCAGCGCACAGTCGTCTGCGCATTGCCTGAAGGTGGGACAAGGCTGCACTGTTAACATCAAAAAGAAATAATCAGAAAGAAATTGGAACTAATAAAGGTTAAAAAAAATCCCTCACAACAAGATCAGCAACAATAAAAAATAGCTTTGGGGCTGAGATTTATGTATTAGAATTTCATTAATTTATGCAGTCTCTTACTTAGTCTTCGAAGTGTCCATTCTTCATTCAAAGGCATAGCTTTAAAGTATTACACATTGGTTGAAATTTACTGAGGAGTATTTGTTTCAAAAGCACTGACCAGTAGCTTAACATGACTATTCATTTCTCAAGCTGATAAAAGTAGTACTATTAATGAAAATAGCTTCAGGCAAACCTAGAGAACTTAGACTGATTTTGCTTTTAAAATGTCATCACAATATTCCATGTACTTTGCCTACAATGGCAGCGTTGCCATACAGTTGCCTGTTGTCTCTCCTCTACCCCAGAAAACTAGCAGACAGTATCCTACAGAATCAACAGAGAGTGAACTGACTACATTCAACACAAATGCCCTTCCTTGAAATGAAAACTGGAAACAGATCTTCTACTTGCAGTTACTATTCTAGCTTCAAAATTTTTATATTGGGCATCAGTAACGCTAATGGTAGCCAGTATTTTCGTTATTGCTAAAACATGATGCCTTTGAGCTCCACAAACCAGAAATTTATCAAGTCTTCTTACTCCACGATTCACTTGCTAAATATAATAGACTGAGAATTGCTATTTTCCTGCATATTTAGACCTCACAATTCTACAATGCTTTTCTGTCTTTGTTGGTTTTTGTTACTAGGACGGTCTCTTTGAGATCCTGAACAGGGAGTACTAGCACCCATCACAGGAGTCTCATTAGCATTCAACTCACAGGGTTTTTTTTTTTTAAGCAGCTAATTCCATTTTGCCAGTTAACCTACCTTTATCATTCTATCATTCATCAATATACTAACTTGAAAATTAATGCAGGTCATAAAATGCAGCTGCAAAGTTTCTTCACAATACACTGGCTCCTGGTACACAAGCCACCCACTTCTTTCTATTTAAACCAAATGTGAAAAGTACAGTAAATTGCCTCCCACTTTATAGCCAAAGTGTTTCAGAACAGCTCCTGTATGCAGGACTACTCCCGAAAGGCATTCATGCATTTCACAACATAAAACAAACAAAAAAAGAAACGGCATATAAATATATATACAAAAATCTTGATTGTAATAGCTACCAGAAGCAAACCCATGACCTCCAAAACTGCCATAGCACATTGGTGTTGGCTTATCATACTGAATAGATGTGATTGAGGCCCTGATAAACATAACTGACAGTAGTGGGATAGGCTGATTTAATAACCTGTTGTTATATTTAAAATACATGCCTCTTTCCTATCCATTCCTAAGTTTCCAGCTCTTTCTGCACTGATTTACCTAACAGAATATTACCTCTAGACCAGAAATGATGAAAAATCAATGATTCCCGAGGCAATGCACCATTATTCTTTATTTCAAAAGAAGGAATTATTGCTGAAAACACAACAGCTGGAAAGTGACTGCAACATTAGTGTTCACAAACATGGGAGTGAATGTGTTGCTCTGCTCACCAGCTGGAAGTGCAATACCCTTGGATCAGAACAGCCTTCCAAGCTAACGCCGTCACATCTTAACCTGAGAACGGCAATGGCTTTCATCACTGATCTATTAACATCTTTAATATATGTGCTCAAGAATTCTAGCAACTATTCAACAACACGAAGAGATGAAAACAGGAAAGTCTATCTCATTAATTACACAAATAATCATAGTAGATGCCTGTAATCTTTGGTATCCTGAAATACTCTCTACCTACACATTGCCAGCCTCCTCCTCTTTCTCTATTTCAATGTCTACACGCTCCAGCTGCTTTGCTAGCATCTTGATCTGCAGCTGACAGGTACTCAGCTTGTCCCTGCAAGAAACAAACAGATTATTTATATTTTGTAAGTTCTTTACGTTTTCCCACGAAACTTCCTTTTGGGGGCAAGGTTCACAGTCAGGACTCCTTCAATCCCCCCAACTCCCCACCACTATTCCACTTCTTTTCAGGTCTTATTGCGAGGTTCTTCGGAAGCCCTTGTTAATTTCAAGCATTTTCTCCAAAAATCCAAAAAAAAGTAACAAGAATTTATTCTGACTTCATCCAGAGTTCAGATATTATCAAAAATGACAACAGCATAAGTGGTATCTTTTTACATTAATCTCCTTCAGATATATTTGCTGCTAAAGAACGTCTTTGTGACCTTAACATAGCAAAGCACTCATAGCAGGTGCTTATCTTCAAGCATACGGATAACTTCACCAATTCTAACATGCCATTTCAATCACAGTTCGAAAAATGGTTAAAATAAATTTTCCACTTGATGTTGAACCAGCAGGATTGTACAGACATCACTGAAAGGAATTAGCATCTAATTATCCCAGACCAAACACCTCTTCTTTAACATTCATTAGTGTGTTTCATTTTTCAAGTATGTAATTAATTTTTATCTTGATCCTTAATTCTTTACAAGGGTTTGGGGATATATGGAATATATTATATTAAACAAGTGTTTGTGTCACGTAACTTTCATATAAAAAAAAATCTATAAACCCTAATATTCATAACAGATACAGTATTCCAGTATTTGAGGATGATTTATGCTGATGGATTATGTTCGCTTAAACACTAACCTGGCTTTTTGGACCACAAGTTCCTTTTCTCTGGCTATGTCATTGAGCTCTTTTAGGTTCCTCTGTAAGGCCAATATGCAAAGTCTATCCGTATACTTCATGGCCTGAACATTATTAATGTTGCCCAAACAGAGTTTCAAGCTTTCCCTTTGAATTGAAACACACAATTAATAACAAAAACACTGAGAAATTGAAAAGTTACATGAAATTTGTACATCATCCACTTACGCATTTGTGGGTTAATTGTTTTCCACTTTACTCTTATTCTAGCAGAACTGTTACAAATACGACCAGTATAAATAAGGGGGGAAAAATTAACATAATCTATCCAAGAATTTTACATGCATGTACTTAAGCCAAGATTTTTAGACTTGGATATCTAATGTTGAACATTTATAGGCACATTTAATGCATTAATTATGTGTCTTTGTTTTGAAATGCTTGTGGCTCCTCTTGATTATACCTGGGGTTTGCAAATTCTATTTTCCCTGAACAATAGTTTAAAACTTTAAAGGGAACATTCTAAACTAGTTTAAGACATATTATATACAGCTGATCGGTTTGTGAGAGCTAATCTCTCTTATCGTTTTGGTCTGCTTAAATATTTGTAAAAATCAACATAGTACTAATCTATCATCATACCAATTCTCCGCTAATTGTCTTTAAATAGTGGTAGACAACTGTGTATATTAAAAAACCTTACAATCCAGCACTGACATTCTTCAGCAGACAAATTTCTCTTTTTCCAACAGCTCCCAATGTTTTACAAGTACAGAGGGATGGGAACACAACACTACATATTATTACAAAGAGCTGGCTGGGTTTTAGAAGTGTAAATTGGTTAGTGTAATGCTGCTTTGAGGAGAGCCAATTAGCCCACATTAATACGCACACACCTACAATGGCTTCAGACTAAGAAGTGTCCAGAGTCTGTCTGTATCTTACTCAACTCATTGTTTTAACAGTAGTAACCAATTTATTTTTTGTGGAAAGTTCTATATTGCCTAGGACTAATTTGACAAAAACCGCATAGTTGAATTAACCAAACCTTCTCTTGAAAAGGTAAGTTAATGAGATAAAGGAAAATACTGTTAGAATTGGAAACAAAACAAGTTATTTACATGCCAGAATCAGACTGGTCTCCAACTCCTTCAGAAGCATCCTTCCTTCCCATCCTGCCACCATCAGCCAACTCTTCTTCAAGCTTGGAATCTACTAAATATTAAAACCACAGTTTAATAGAGACTTTGAGCTTTGAAATGCAAAGCTCCAGTATACTTGCTGTCAAGTCAAAACACGGAGAATCAGAGATGACATTTTATAGCATTACTGCAGCCTATATAAAAAAGATTCACCTGGCAAACCACACAGGACTACTGTTGTGCACCTGCAAACCAAACCAGGAAAATGCTCTCTGCCTTCATTATGGAAGTGTCACCAACAAGCCAATGGATGTGGAAAAAAACAACCCCAAGAACACAGGGAGCGGGGGGCTCATGTTTCAGCAGGTTTTGGCCAACACTTGAATTTGTTTATCTTACACTACCTTATCCTACTGTACTGTGGAGGTAGGAATTTTTTGTTAAGTATTTATGTGATCAAGAAAACGACAATGAGAAAAGAACAGCCGAAGAATTCTTTTTAACAGAGATCAGTAGTCATGATAATCTATAAAACAGTAGATTTGTTTTCTTACATAATCTACTGAAACATATTTTTGAACAGAGTTAGAGAAATCGACTGCCTATTACGCAGTATCTGGTGCCAGTTTAGATGTCTTAGGGTATCCAACGTTCTCACAGAGTTGCATCTACAGAAGACCTATGCCATTCTGGAGCCAGATGAGAAAGTCTGGAGCACCAGATGCCAATGTATGAGCAACCAAATCAAGTCCATACAGTCAAATACTAGATTTTTACCATCAATAACTGCATCAAAATGCCTTACACAGACAAAAAGTAGAGAATTTACTGCTACAGAAATAATGGATTAGATTTGGATTAGTTACAGGGGCGCCACGTCATGTGAGAGAACACCTACTGGAATCATTGCATTTACTTGGAATATCATTCAACCCTAGAACTATACTGTTCCCAGCTATTAAATTAGCAGACACACTGGTGTTAGGCCTTTGTGAGTTATCACAACAATTCATTACTTTCACCTTCCCAGTGTTCTTCCCCATTAGAGAACTCGTGGGCTTTGTCTTCTTTTTCTTCCTCTTCCAGAAATGGTAGAGATTTTTGCTCTTCTTCCTCACTATAACTGATCTCCTTATCTTCCATACTGATCATTCTTTCAAAACAACCAGGCTAAGAAAAAGAAGAGCACACATTTTATATATATAATCTCCCAAGAACTCGCAATAGTAATGACTATATCTTGAGATTAATTAATACTAATTCAGTAAATACTTAACACATGAGAAATAACTTGATACAATCACATACACCTTTGTACTAGTCACACATTTTGAGTACCAACTTTAATAAATCTCTTCTAAAAAGGAAAGGACACTACCACGTGTTGGTTTTTTTTTTTTTCAATAATGATCAGTTCCATAATAAAATAAGCTTTCTGAATGTATTTATCCACTTAGGCAACCACTTTACCCAGAATGATCAGGGAACAACTCCAACAAACACTACTTGCTCTTGCATCTTATCTTCAATGTTAAGTAAACCATTCTCAAATGTTAATACAATTTATTAGAACTCAGTAAATTCTATTTGTCATCTAGAATGAGTTATTACCACATGGTTGAGCATTCCATCAAGATCTTACTCATACAGAGGCTTGTACATGTGATTAATTTTAATGAAGGTGGTGGCTCAGCTTTGAGTGCATCTACATAAATCTTTTTGCAGAACTCAAAAAACGTAAACTAGAAGCCAGTATCTACTTTCTCTTGTTAAGGAGCAGAGAAAACACACCATGGAATCTTAAGTATGGAATAGACTAACTAAATGATAAGCACCACCTTAAAATTAAGACAGAATTCCTACATGGGGCAAGGGTTGATGTAGAGATGTTAGTGGCACTAAAAGGTAACACCAACATAAAATAAGCTGCCAATGCACCAGTAGCAGCTCAAATACTTTCTGCTCAGCCGCTGCATTGGCAGGTAGAACAAATCCAACTCCAACGTGAGGTATTGCAATTAAATTTAACTCTTTCATTTCATCCATGGATTTGTGGCTGTTCTTGCACCCTGCCTGTGCCGGCTCACACACCGCCAGAGCTTTGGGTAAATTAGGCCAAAATCTACAGCATGGGCGAAGGCCTCCTATAAGGACATCACAAACCAGGCAGCAAAAGCCCCATTGCTTCCACCACTGCTCACACTACAGAAGCCACATGGCACCTCAGCCTCCCCTCCTCAGAACACCATCTCCACCCTGGGTGCCCGCCGTACCCCAGCAATTCCACACGGCGCGGGGCGCCACTGCGCAAACCGCCAGAGCCCGCCCCGGCGTCAGCAGCAGGCCCGGGGCACCTGAGGTAACCACCGCCCGAGGGCCGGCCCGCCCAACGAGCCAGGGCCGGCGGCCCACAGCGCTGCCCCCCGCGCAGGGCCGGGTCACGGAGACCACCGCGACGGCGGGGCGGGCAAGCGGGCTGTGCGGGTCGTTCCCCGCCTGCCCCGGCCCTCCTCAGGCCGCGGACCCGGCCCTCCTCACCGTCGCCCACCTCCGCGGCGACCGTTAGACCGGCTGCCACGGCAACGGAGCGACCCACGGCGGAGAGGGCGGCGGGGGCGCCGCAGGGAGCCCGGCCGCCCTCAGGCGNNNCGCTGGAGGGGGCGGCGCGGCTCGGCGTGTCCCCCCCGGCCCCGCGGGGTGGTGCGTGCCGGGGCCGGGCGGGCTCCGCCGGGCGCTGGCGGATGAATCCCTCGGCAGCGAGTTGCCGGGTGAACTGCAGAGCGGAGATTGCACGCGTATAAATCCGCGGAATGAGGAGCGTGGGGCGGGTGTTTACGGGTTTATTCGAGCCAATGAATTACAAGATTTGACCCAGCTGAGCACTTGATCAGGGTTTTGGTGGTTTGTTGGTTGTTTTTTTTTCGCCCTGGTTGATGATTATTGTTAGTCATGTAGATTAAAATCTGAACTACTATGAAGTGCATCGTCTTTCCCATTTTGATTGGCAAGATTTATTATACGTTTCTGTGAGCCTTTGACATGTTCTGTAATATATAAAGGGATGACTGGTAGTTCAAAAATACAGTGGCATTAAGGCTTCCATTTTATTAGTGTGACTAGTTACAAGGGTGAGAGCACTCATGGCACCCGGCTCCCCTGTCCTGGGCACCTCACTTGGGTGATATTTTCACCAAAATGTCAGCTTACTATTTGTTCTACATCCATTTATAATTTTTAAGCAAGTTGGTGGCACTGTGATTAAAAAAAAATCTTTTTAGTGAATTCACTAGTGAGTTTCTGCAATGCAGGAGTCCTACAGACGGAGGTCAGAGTACGCCCGTTTCAGAAGAATGAAGATTTCCGAGTTTCAATCCAGAATGAAGCTGTCTTAAACGTCTTTTCAGAAATGTGCCTGTGCTATTCTGACAATAGGATGTCACCATTAGTTACTAATTAAAGGTTATTACAGCAAAGATCATGTGTACTGGTGGTGCTGCCCATTTCCAATGTCACACTGGGAACGCTCCCTCTGGCTTCAGCAGAAACTGCAGCCTTTCAGGCTCCTTGTAGCACTTCAATAATCATTAAAGTCGGTGCAAAATCACAGAATGGAAAAGTATTTAGATGATATTTCAGTAATTTACATAGTAAAGTTAAATGTCTGTATTTGTAAAATGTGTCTCAGTTGGAGGCCCTGTTCTTCAGAGGAATCTTCTGAACACGCGTGTTTGCTACATGCGTTGTTACCAGATTTTAGCTCTTAATTGGTAATTAACCAGGTTCCCTTTCTATTCTATTCCATTATTACCTTGACAAAGTTAAGGAGCAGTGCAGTTCGATGAACAGAAAAGCAGATTCTTGTCCCCTTATCCTTGGCACTAGGCCTAAATGACGTGCTAGCGAAATTCATCTATTCAAAGATTCAAAGTGACTCAGTTATTAAAATATTGGGACATCACTCTTTAAGCGGAGCTCTGTACCAAAATACACGCTGATCCGTACATCGAGATGGAAGGCTGCCTCAGATTTATTTAATTGAAAATGTTCCCCAATTGTAAGCAATATTTCTGTAATTTTTTATAGCTGCTATGAGCAGTAAGGTCTGGTTTTTTGATACCACACATATGAGTGCATGCTGCGAATCCAAGTATTTATTTCCATTAGTTCCCACCGTATAAAGTATATATCACTCAGTGACCAATTCATTGTCCTACACTTATGCTATAGCTCCTCATTCTTTAGAAATACATGGACATTTTCAGCTCTACAGACGGTGGAATCTTGATTTTATGGCATCTATTCATATTACATAAAACAAATTACATACAGACATTTGCAGGATTAAAGCTACAAGATGTAGGCTAAAAATATGCAGTGATTAACTGTATAGCTCTCTCGGCAGATCTCGAATAGATAGAACTGTGGTTAACTCTGAACCTGCCAGTTCTCACCCTCCTAGAGTCAGGATGTAAAAGATCCAAGCAGTTTTTTTCCCTCAAGAAGACTTGTGGAAGAACACCTGGTAACATCACTGATGTTCAGTTTCTTGTGATATTTTTATTCAGGGTATTTATTCAGTCCCAGTTTATAACTGTTTGGATGATTTTCATAACAGTAACAACAAAAGAAAAATGGTAACTGTAGTTTTAGCAATAAATAAATCTGAGGTTAACCTCTAAGTTTCCTAAAATCCTAACCAGCACTTGAGTCAAAAAAGCCCAGGTGATTTTGCTGTGAACCATAATGGCTTAGAACCACTCGGCATTCGGAGATGATTAGGAACGGAATCAGCATTCCGTAGGAAACGTTGATGTAATATTCACTCTGAACTGGAACAAAGTTCAAATTGCTAATCCATCTTAGTACAGAAATACCAGATGTTTTGTTATTAAAGTTTTACGACAGCCCCCTTCCAGTCAGCACCAGTCGTTTCAGAGCACACACGCCAGTTACCTCTGGCCGCAATGGCTTCACAGCCACTGGTCATGACTTTGTGTCAGGTGAATACTTTGTCACGAGGGAAAGGCAATCCAGATTTTTATCTCCCATATAGATAAGAAAGCAGATACCTGCAGTTCCTCTGAAGATGCTAAATTCTGGCTCCCCAGACAAGTTCGTATCTCCCAATCCACACTTTACATCCATCATCTAAAAGTCAGGGAATCTATTCCAGCTTTAAGCTCCAGGAGATTTACCAAAAGGCACTGGTTGGTGCTGCTCTTCTAGATTTTGTAGGCGCTGACCACCGGTGATACATCTCTGAGAAGCTGGTAACGGAGTGGGCTTGTCTCAATTAAAATCCTGCTGTTTTCTTACTGTGAAGTTAAATTTAGAGGCATTTTGGTGAAGTTGCTTTAGTACCCCCACATGATCAATTTGAAAGGTAGTGGAACTGGGCAGTGCGGTTTGCTCTATGGTTCCATACTGCGCTTCTACAGGCGGTTGGTATTTCTTTTCCGAACGTTTCCAAGGTGACAGCAGCTCATATATGGAGCTTTCTAGCTTTTAGGCAGGAAGACATGCCAATAATGGAATCTTTAATTTTTGCAGTGTGGTTCCTATCAGATTACATAAAACAACTTCTCTGCCCCTATTTGGGTATATATTGATCAACTCTGGATTGTAAACAATGGCAAAGCATCAATAAGCGTCTTACTAATGAGAGATCCTTACCGATGGAGCAAGAAAGAATGCGAGGGGCATTTGCCCCAGAAGGAATGACCTGGGAACATGCCATTGACAGCAACACATCTGGAGCGAGACAGTCATCTCCAGCCCTGGAACTAGCCCTGGCTCAGGGGCAAAGTGGGGAATTTCACCCCAGATCTGCTGCACGGAGAAGAGAAAAAGAGGGCAAAGTGTCTGGCCGCACTGCACTTCATGGTTATCAAAAAAAATCTCTGCAGACTGAGGGAGGAACTGGGTGTTCTACAGAACATTTGGAAACAGATAAAAGCTAAGATTTCTCAGCCAGCGCGTTAGGTGACAGGAAAATTAACGTGGTTATACTCATATTTATTAAATACAGACACATTTGTGTTGAGGCCACGGGACATTCATTCAGTGCAAGTACAGTACAACATCTGAAATGAGCTAAATATTCCCACCATGCGATTGCTACTGATATTCCCAAATCTCATTTATAAAAATAGGCATATGTGTGTAATTTATATATCTAGAGACATTTGGTGATGCTGCCACAACAGTCTTTCACGAGCTGTTTATGTGGAATCGTGGGAGAGTGAAACTAATTATCCGTGTGGTACAATTTTTTGCCTCTAAAAATTGTATGTGACAATATGACATCTTTACTTTGCTGGCAGTAAAACCACCTGTCCTGTTTAGAAAATGATCTGTTCAGAATATCTGTTAAGAATATTAAGGTAATGCAGTGCAACTGTAAAATAAATTTAAATAATGTCTTTTTGATATGCTCTCAAAATCCTCAGGTAATAAAGGACTATGAAAACTTGTTATTTGGCCCAAATCACTGAGCATATTTCTCCTCAATCCCATCAAATTATGCCCTCCAATAAATTATTCTACGGTA
This sequence comes from Dromas ardeola, assembly GCA_013398915.1. Taxonomy (NCBI): domain Eukaryota; kingdom Metazoa; phylum Chordata; class Aves; order Charadriiformes; family Dromadidae; genus Dromas; species Dromas ardeola. The sequence goes on from VYZM01006409.1 coordinate 140,369, forward strand.
GCAGTTACAAAAGCGTGGATGACTATGACCAGGAAGAAGTCACACCTGTTACATGTCCCAGAAGAAAAATACCTGACAGAAAAATACCTGACAGATTTTTAAATACGGGTTTCTGGGTTTAATTATAGCAAACAAGTATTTCGAAGTTGTAACTTTTGCTTACTACTTGAGAAAGGGTAAATACTACAAAAATAGGTAATTGTTAATACAGTAATAATAACAACTAATGATTTAATAAGTAATAATGTTTAAATGATATTTACTTTAAAATTGTGCAGATGTGGGTGGAGCCCATCAACTTTTGATAGACTGGTGTGGTCAGATGATACGGAAATACCGACCTGGGTACCCCGTTGGTCATTATCACATCGCTTTGCCAGATCTACTACAGCTTTGCGTGCACAACTGCAAAGAGGAAAGTTTGTTCCAAACTGTGTCACTCTGACCCGGTCGTGTTGCAGCACGGTTCGATCCCACGCAGTCTCTGATGATCCGTCTGAGCTCCAAACGCAAGGTCAGACCACAGGATGGGTATTTTTGTAAAAGCTAGTGCCTGCAGCCGTAAGGATTGAGAAGAGAGAGTAATTTAGTAGAGTGACAAAAAGGCTTAAGAAAAATTTAGTATCATGGGCCATCTTTTTAAGAATGTTTGACAGATCCAAGGCAGTAGCTAAAGGAAAGCTTTAATTATTTTCAAGAGGATTAGATGAGAAAGATTTGGGGATCTTATTTATTTTGTTTTGTTTTGATGTTTTTATAGCAATTTTAATTGTTTTTTAATCTATCTCCTGAGGAATTTTAATCTGTCATTGACTATAAAGAGTTTGGGATATTCTGCTAGAATCGTAAGAAATTAAATATATTGCTGATCATTATTTTTTTATCCCCTCTCTTCCCTTTGGCTAATGGAAATTATTAATCTTGAGTGGGGGCGTAGAGATATATATATGTATATGTATACATGTGTAACAGCCTATTTTGCTTAAATGTGTATTTGTATGCAGAATCAACTAAAAGCAAGGCTGAATAACCTAGCATTTGTCCTTCTTCTGTATAATATAGAGGATATAATTAAGGCCTGTATCCATCAAATGTAATTTATTTATCTGAGAGAAGTTACACATTTATTTTAGGATGTTGTGGGAATGGATCTTGGAACATCTCTTTTTCTGAAGTACAGGCACAAAGTGGTATCTAAATCAGTCCTGTGAAAATAACATGGGATTTTGTTAAACCCAGGCACTGTTATGGTGGTCATGGAAAAACTCCCCCATATATTTCTTTCATTCATCATGACATTATTAATCCTAACCTATAGTATAAAACCTTGATCATTCAAGGTGATTTCAGCAATTGGATAAATATCCCTATGCAATGCCCAGGGAAATGAACAGGACAGTTAATTTTTTCCAGGGATAATCAGAACCCTGATAATATATACCTTGATCACCAGATTTTTTCAGAAAAAACATTAAGATCCTGAAGCTAAACATATTCCCATCACAATTGCATTGAAGATTTTGTGGGGAGTCACCTTACTGGTTTTGGCTGTAGAGCTGCTGAAAAAGTGGTAGAAGGAGAAGTAAGAAAGAGAACAGCCTAAGGAATTTAGAAAAAAATAAGTCGGTGATACTCTTCCTCTTTTTCTTCTTTGCAATATTGGAACCACTGACAGCAAAGAACTTTTTCATGGGATCAAAGTGAGCAAGTGTAGTTGTTGTAGAAATACAATTCTTGCAGTAATGATTCTTTTAGAGGATTGCCACTGTATTTTTACTTGTTTTAATGGTCAAATTTGTAGCAACGTCTATCTCCATATGCTGCCATGATGTACTTACACCAACACACAAATACACGCACTCACACACTGATGTATGTTATATACATACAAAATACACATATGCACACACTCATTCTAAATGTACAAATTGCCTCAGTTTATTTTTGCTATTTTTACAGATATATGCTGAAGACATAGAAAACTGTTCTTTTTTACTAGAAAATTAGATGGCAGCTGTCTAGCCAGAGAAGAATACCAAGGAATTCTCAGAGTAGGTACACAGCTCATTGGAACACCCTCCTAAAGGGTAGGGGGAAAATGAAAAAAAAGTCAACTGAAAATGTCCTGAAAGATGTAAATCTGTTCTGTTATACAGAGAGACAAAATCATTCTGTTCTGTATGTCACCCTGTAAATTCCATTAAAAAATCTTTTGGTTTCCCTCCTCCAAAAAAACAGTTTTCCCACAACAATCCAACTACTTGAGTTTAAATTTAGGTCCTACTTAGTGTGCATTAGTTGCAGGTATGACCATTGAAATGCACACAGGAAGGAAAAGATCAGAAAGAAAATACCCCCCCCCCCATCATTCATAGACATTTATGACATATGATCTTATATGTGTGTGTATGTACATTTGTGTAGGTATTGTGTATGTCTGTACACAATCTGTAGATAACCTGTACATCTGTTCTCCTCCTGGATCCCACAGGGCTGTTACTCCCCTCACCTGCCATTCCTCAGTTGCCATTTGAAATACTGGTGTTAAATAAATAATAATACAAAATTAAGCATACAAAAAGATAAATCAAACACTTTACCCCAGGTGCATCCTTTCATTTGAACACGGGATCTGCACATTCATTTTTGCTTTACAATACAATTTCTTTAAAATGTCTTCTTCACAGTATTCCCTTTGCGGATTGGTTTTAAAATTGTCATTCTAGACTGAACAGCACCGAAAAGCAGAGGAGGCGGAAGAGAAGAAAAGACCGAATATGGAGGAGAAAAATCGAGTTTGACCTGCAAGTCGGGATGAGAGCAAACTCCCGAGCAGCCTTCTGGCCGGGTTCCCTGCGCCCCTCCGGCCGCCGGTGCCCATCCTTCGGAGCAAGCAGAGGTCCCCAGAGTTTGCCAGGCACCAAAGGCGAAAGGGACACGGCGTTACCGAGAACTAACGGTGTCAGCCCCCGAGCCACCGTGGGATGGAGCGTTGCAAATGCAGATTCACAGCTCCGTGCTCGCTGAAGTGACCTGAAGCGTTTCGCTTTAGAGCAGCCCCTTTAGGAACCTGAGAGCGGCGAGGCAGAAGTTTGGAAAACCTCGAGTTTGCCTCCTTGGGTTCCGCACCGCCAGTCTGGGACAGCTTTTAGAAAGCGGAGAGGTGGCAGTTGCCCCTCGCCAGAGTCCCGCCCCCGGTCTGAGCTCCCTCTTCCCT
>VYZM01006409.1:143646-165189 GCA_013398915.1 Dromas ardeola
GGGCGGGGGGAGGCGGCAGCGGGCTCCCAGCGCACAGCGACGCCCGGTCCCTCCACTTCGCAGCCCCTTGTCGGTGCCGGGCAAACCCGCTCCTCCTCCGGCTCCGCTCCGCCCGCGCTCCATGGCTAAATCGCCTTTGCCCTTCGCTCGGGCTGCGCCTCCCTCCTCCCCCCCGCGCACAGGACATGTCTAGGAGCTCCGCGGCACTTTTAGTTTGCTCCCCCCCGTGCTCGGTGGGATTAATCTCTCCTTTTGGAGGTTATTTTCGGCAACCAGCCTTGCGGGCGGGCAGAGCGGCCGGAGGACGAGCCGGGCGCTCCCGGAGCGGCGGAGGAGGTTCGGCGGAGCGGGAGTGAGCGGGGGGGGGAGCGCAGCCCGGGGACCCCCGCCGAGGAGGCTCCCCGAGCCCCGTCCGTGCCTGCCCGCATGGCTCCCAGGCACCGGGGAGACTGGGGGGGCTGCTGCTGCTGACCAACAATACGTCGCTTTAAACTAAGCCTCAACTTGTCACAGCGAGCAAGGATGGCAACGCCACCGGAGCTTTGGAGCTGCCAAGAGAGCCGGGGAACCTGGGTTTTGTTTGCCACTAAATGGGAGTATTGCCATTAAATGGGAGTAAAATGGAATTTCTTACCTGGGTTTTGCCCGCCTTGGTTCTACTGTGCACCCAACAGCACAGGTGTATCAGGTAAGAAAACGCCTTATCGTTCTTTCTTAGACCGGGCTTAGCCATTCTTCCGATGTGGCTGGGGTGCAAAATGCCACATCTGGCTGGAGGCTTCCTCTGGCCCCTGCCCGTAGCTCCCACTCCCACCTTCGCCCCAGGATGCTCCCCACGGAGGGGCTACGACCGCTCGAGTGGGTGTGCAGTGGAAAAAGGGGTCTTGGCTGAAGAGTTTCCTCAATGTGCCCCATCCTTTTTTTTCTTTCTTTTTCTAGCAGAGGATGGACTTCTGCCAACAGAGCAGCAGTTCCTTGGGTTAATCAAGGGGTGTGTTTTTAACAGGATGCCTGTGGAAGCCTTTTCGTGAGGGCACTTACTCTAAACTGGGGGCAATCACTTCTTGTAATGGCACTGCACATCCCAGCGCAGACTCATCCCCTTCAACAGCTCTGTAGGGGGCCTGCTTGAACATGAAACTCTTCCATAAAACCCAGCACAACCAGTGGGGTACTAACTAAGCATCTTTGCTTAGGGCCTCCATGGGCACAATTAAAAAACCCAAAATACAGACATTCCTTTCTAATGGGTTCATTACGTCTCCTGAACTTGAGATAAGAAGAAGAGGCTGCCAGAGATCTTAGAAAAAACGTCTGAAGAACGCCAACCATTTCTTAAAATAATAAATTGTAAAGATATATGTTTGCAATTCTCCGTCACATTTATTCTGAAGGTGTTAGCTAGGCAACCAGCTATGTTCTCTATATATGCTCTACAGATCTGGAGGCTGTGTGTGGAGAAAGCTTGCCATGATTATGCAATGAAAATATAAGGGGGAGTAAAAAAGAACTTGCTGCATGTAAAAACATGCCTACATCATCCAGAGCAGAGAGGGCTGTGGTATTAGAGGGGTCTTCCTACTTCTACTTATAGACATTATTAATAGCTTCAGAGGAGTATAAGAAGCAAAGGGATAATTGTAGAAAGACATAACATTGCTGTTAGAGTTTTTGGAATTAATTGGTGAGATCTGATTTTTTCACTGGGAAGGGAAAGGATGTTGCATTAGAGGAAGTGTCAAGTCAACTGCTCCTATTCAGGACTGACATAATCATTTCTCCTGTGACCTTGAATCTGTTACCCACGGTCAGATCCTGACACCCTCATGCTCTGAAGCAATCCTGTATTACAGTGAAGGCAGAGAAAACACTGCTTATGACCTAAGGGCATCAAGATCTTGCCCATAATTTCAGTGATCCTGTTTCTCTATCTGCACTTGGGCCAGCATTAAGTATTTTGGTTGAAAAGTGGTGTTTGAGTATAAAAGAATTTAAAAAAAGAATTTTAAGGAAGAGTCAGCCTTCTCAGCCTCTGTCTTCAAGGTCTGTTTTTGGCACAGCAACTGCTAGGGTATGTGCAACCTCTAATTTGTGGGATAAATTATTTTCTATTTGTATTAATTGCCTAGTTACTTGACTTTCTTCCTCCAGTTACACAATAGTCATGAGTTGTTTGTTAGAAATATAAATACTTGTGGCAGAGAGTAAGGGAAGGCAAATTCTAGCTTGTGAAATCCCAACTGCTCAGTTTGTAGTAGTTTTCCAAATATGCCAAAGTGTGAGAGATTCAGTGGCCAAAGAAAACTGCTCTGTTTAGTAAAACAGTTTTCTGAAGAATTGGGATTTAGCGTGGCTATTGCAGAACATTGTTTAATCTTGTAAAAAGTGAGTAACCTTGCTTATTTGTGTACTTTTGATGAGTTAAACAGAACTAAACTAAAATTTTATGCTTGCATTGGTAAAACTACTCACACATAGATGACCTATGAAATAAATCCCCTTGTAAGGGTCCAAGAAGCACATTAACTTCCTTATTCTTCTTCCTTGGAGTCCTGGAATATGATATTAGACATATTTTGGTAAGAGATGCTTTTATGAAGAGCAATATTTTATTAATACTGTGCTTTTATAATAATGGGCAAAACTGCCAGTAGCTACATTTTATTGCTCAGATTTTGTTTTCTAAATGTAATGTGATTCATGGTTATGATGACAGAGGCCATCCAAACCCACGAAGTTCTCTGCTTGTGAGTTCTATGGACAGGTGTAAGCAAAAGCACATTCAAAAAAGGAAGAACATTTCAGCAAGTTCTGAACTCACTGCTCACTGGTGTGACATAAGACTTCCCAAAGGCAAAACTACCTATTGAAATAATGTTAAGGCTTGGCAGAGGAGGGAAGTGGGGAATAGACGTAGCCTGCTTCCTCATCGCATTTTTGAATATCCTTTCAGGGTGGTTTAGAGGGCTGTATTGGAAGCAATTTCTGTCATGTGTGCTATTAACTGAAGGGAATGAGCCAAATTCAACCTAAATCAGCACATCCTACTAATGCCAGTGCTGTTTTCAGGTAAATATTTTTACAAAGTAGTATTTTTTGGTCTGCTTGAGGCAGTGATTAGTGTCAAGAAATTTGGCATTTATATGATTGAAAGCCCTTTGGGGCAAAGACTGTAGCTTCCATTATTCTATCAGAGTTTGATATGCTGTGGATGCTGCAATAATAAATATGTCACAGTGAATGAACTTATCTGCTGAAATACACTAAGTGAAATATTTCTTCATTTGCACAGGAAAGAGTACTATTGATAGGAGTTTTGGGGTGTATGTCTGTACTTTGTAATTCTTTACTGACAGAGATTTTAATTCTCTATTTAAAAATAGGTGTATCTTTTATATTTAAGATTCTACTGTGTTAAATGACTTTCATACATTTGCATAGAATTGTCCTTCTGTTGTGTGTCTCCCTCAGCCTTTTACTTCTATTCGTGGAAACATAGCAGCTTTAACGTGTGAATATACGCGAAGAGTGGTCCATTTTCTGTAGCTTAAAACTCACAGAGAGGAAATAAGGGCTTTTATGTTCAAAAGGTTGCCATGAATTAAGCCTAATGCTTTTTCAATTACATTTCAAAATACAAAACATATTTACAGCCAGCTTCACTTAGTCAGGAATGGCAGATGGGAAGGACACACATAGCTGCTCTGGATAATCCTGGAGTTTGACAGAGGCCAGATTGTTCACTGACCGTGCAGGATATTCCTTGTCTTTTTCCCAAGAAAAACTTTTCTTGAGTGGCAATGACATCTGGGACATTTGCCCCCAAAAGATTATCTCAAAGAAAATGAAATGTACTCCATCCCAGTCCTCAGTACCAGTCAAACCGCTATTTCCATCTACCAGGTTAAAAGATTCACATAACAACTACGCCACAGTCCCCAAAATCAGGTTAGCAGATTTAAAGAAGAAACAGGAGATGCAAGAAGTGATTTTCCACATCTTACTGCTATACGTGTTTGCCAAAAGGTTAGTGCACTCTCCCTACTAGTGTGACCTAAAATCAGTATCTCATTGGCCACTGACTTAAAGATGCTGCTGAGCTTTTTGCACCGCTGCTGGAGCTTTTGGCACTGCTCTGCAAAAATAATATTGCTAATGTTATCTCTTCTTCCGCTGCTGTACTGTACTCATTCACACACAACATATAAATTGCCTCTTTCCTTGCGGTAATTTAAATATTTACCAGATTTTTTCTAGTGATACTGATAAATTTTTAGCAACCGTTTTCAAGCAGTGTTCTGGAAGATAGTGAAGACAGGCTTATACCTCACTTGCCTGACAAGCCCTTTAAAGATGAGCTGTCCAAGTTGATTGACGCTTTCCCTCCAGATCACTCCACATTAGTAGAATGCAATAGTCCTGCAGCAGCTGGGAGAAAGAGGTCAGCTTGCATAGAAAGGATTTAGGGATATATGTACTTTTTATTCCAGAACTGATAGTGCTTAGCTCTGAAAGAGATGCATTTCTTTGTCATTTGAGATTCATTGCTGGGAGTTGCTTTCCCTAACCTGTGTCAAGGACAGTTTTGTTAGGCAAAGAAGAACTTCATAGTTTCGACAGGTTTATCAATGGTGATTTCCTCTCCCCTTTGTCTAGTGTGCAAGAGAACTAACTATTCTTTTCATAGTTTAACCAGCAGTAATCTGTTTTCCACTCCTAAATGAGCTCTGGGGAAGTTCTGACAATGCTTAAACTCCAGATATGTACAGATGCAAATATATTCTCCAGAATTTCTGCTTGAAATGAGATGTGTACAGAGTCAGAGTGTGGATGAAAAACCATCTTCTTCAACTTCAGATTTGGCAATGACTTTCCAGAGTGGTATTAGTACACATGACTACGTTGCCATTCAGTCAGCTACTCACCCCACTCTGGACTGGTGCAAAGTGAAGATAAGCTTTTTGATGAGCTGTTATGCCCCTTGAATTTTACAAACCAGTAGCTTAATTTTACAAAGTTCTTTTCTTACTAAAACAAGCTTTAGAGCAGCTTATGTCAGGAAATGAAGTTGCTGAATCAACTAATAGTAGTTTCCTTTCTTTTAATCTTTACTGCTTACACTATGAAAAATTAATCCCTTCCAATGCGTCTTTCCTATGCTGATCTTCCTTTTTCAGGTACAATAAATGCATAATATTTTAGGCCATATATAATCCCAACTCCTTATCAAGGATGAATGCAATTCTCCCACCATCCTTCATGTAACTTTAAAGCACTGGATCTGATGTGCAGGAGTCTAGAGGAATGGCTCAAAGGAGTGATCACAAACTGGCCTGTAAAATGCCATGAAAATAAAGGTCTGCTTTCCAAAGTCATCATTTTTGACCAAGGACTACTATACTATCTGCTAATATTTACACTTTTGTCTTCACCAGATAAAAAAGAAATGAAAGTATTACAGGTAGAATAATATTCTTGAGTTTGTCTTGAGGGACAAAAAAGAGGGGAATGGGAGATTCCTACTATGCTGGAGCACCCGGGATGACTTTAAACCTAAAGAGCATGTATCAGACTGACACAAGCAGAACTTGGACTCATTTACACCACGCCGAATCACACACCCAAGCATGCAGCTCCTGCTACGTTACGTCTGTACTATTTCCCGTGCTCCATCAGCCTCTGTGTCAGTCTGACAAAGCGTAATTTGAAGAATATGTCTGCTTAAAGTGATCACTGGGTAGTTTAAAGGTACAATAGAGGTTCGCAGAATGGCTGAGGTTGGAAGGGACCACTGGAGGTCATCTGGTCCCCCCCTGCTCAAGCAGGGCCACCCAGAGCCAGTTGCCCAGGACCATGTTCAGATGGCATTTAAATGTCACCAAGGAAGGAGACCACAGCCTCTCCCAGCAACCTGTCCCAGCGCTCAGTCACCCTCCCAGTGAAAAAGCATTTCCTGATGTTCAAACAGAACCTCCCATGTTTCCGTTTGTGCCATTGCCTCTGGGCCTGTCACTGGGCACCACTGCAAAGAGCCTGGCTCTGCTGCCTTTACACCCGCCTTTCATGTATTTACGTACATTGATAAGATCCCCCCTGAGCCTTCTCTTCTCTAGGCTAAACAGTCCCAGCTCTCTCAGCTTCTCCTCTAGTCCCTTCATCATCTGCATGAAAAAAGCCAAATATTAGCAAAAGCTTTTGCTGAGTCATAACTGTTTGTAAATGAAACTGTAGATTATTCTGATTCACGTACTCTATTTGAGTACCTAGGAGCCGTTCTGTGAGCACCATGATAGTGTGTGAGGATAGCAGGGACTGAGTAAGAGTAATTTTGTTGCCCATTTCAAAGAAATTAAAAATGAACCAGTAGTATAAACATCAACAAAGTAAATCTAGCCATAAAATTATTTCAGCTGTAATACGTTAATAACCCCTACTGGTATTAAGTGCATATAGCTCCACTAACTTCAACACATTTGTTACACTGATGATCTGACCCTAGGGCTTTATTAATAATAGAAACAAGATTCTTTTTAATTGTGTCATGGATATTTAAGTAAAACTCCCTCTAGATTGTAATCAGCTTAAAACACATGGCAAGCTACAGCCCACAGTTTTTAACCCAGCTCTCCTCATTTTAACTTCATTTTAGCTCTATGGCTCTCCTTAATGCCATTAAATTAGAATACTGACACACGATAACTGCCGCATACTGTAAATGCGTTTTCAAAAAAGATGAGGCTCCTGGCAGTTCTTATAGTGACATCATTCTTTATAGCAAGTGACTGACTGTAAGACAGTCATCTGGGGATGAGTTCTTGATGCACGCAAGTAGCAATACCTATTGTGAAAGGGGAGCAGCAGAATTTGATTTTGTTATTTTTCTCAGGTCGAGTACTCATAAATATACATGGTATTCTAATTTTACAATGACTTGTACTTAGCACTTTTGTACTATTGTGTTTGTAGGAAGCAAAAGCCAGATCCTCCCACCCTCACAGACCAGGCACGCAAGATATGTCTCTACGGTGTAGTCACCTTTGGACTTGAGTATTGTTTTCAAACCACTTTATAGAACTTGGCTACAGTTTTAGCAAGAGGAGTTGCAAAGCGCCATCTTCCACGGAAAAGGCGAAGAGATTTTAGGCAGATACATTCATTCAAGCATATTCTAGTTATTTACTGTAATTATGAAAAGATGTAAAGTGTCATTCTTTACCTGTAAAAGGAGCTCAGATATTTGGAATACCATTAAATATCTATGGCCAAGACTTACAAGTTACAAATAAGTACATTTTTAAACAAAATACTTTCAACATAGTCTCATATTCTCTAATCTGCCAAGGCCTTAATTTAAAAAAATTGTTTCCTGTATTAACTGATAGCCTTAGTATTTCCAGAAATAGCGTAGTCAGTGTAAAATAAAATAAATGAAAGAATTTCTGAACAGCAATGTTTGATGGTATTGCAGGAGAAAGCCAGACCTTAGCATCTGGATCTTGCCAAGTATTATGAAACTATAATTTCATTTAAGTAAATACTGACAGTTGGATGATTGAACGACCAGCACATAGGAAACAGCAGTCGGATAGGAAGAAGTGTTTATATAGTTGATGAGACCCAATAAAGAAGGAAAAACCTCTGTCAACATCTGTTATAAATCTTCAAAGCCCTTGTCTAGATCAATTATGTTATTCCAATTTATGTAGCTGAAAATATGGCTCTGAATCTTCCAAGATCCTTACTCAGAGGAGATATTGGAACCTGAGAAATATCTGAGATAGTCAGTTGAGATGAACATAAAGCAGTGCGCTCATGGCAAAGAAACATTGTAAATGCAATTTAATATATATCGCCAATTTTAACATTTTGCCGTGAACTAATGAAGTTTCACTTTGGACAGCGTCCCTATGCTTTAAGGTCACTTAAGCTTTAACAATTCTGTTAATACAAATTTTCAGTGTCTCTGCTGCTCAGAACTTAGATTTATGCATTGTAATCCCAGAACTCCTTCCTTATATAATTAACTCCATACATGTGGGGCAAGAATTTTATCACCAGGGCAATCAAAGATTTTTCTTTCAGTCCCCTGTGAGAAGAACAGTTGGTTATTGTAGGATACTCTGCTACTGTGCTAGCGGTAACTGCATGTGCTGAGCTGAATGCCCAGACTGGCATATTTTGGAGAGAAAAAGCATGTGCTTTATGTGGGTCAATGTCGCATGAACGCTCTAAGAAAGTTATGTAAGTACCAAGGCAGAATATGTTTATGGTATATTACTCTGCAGCCTTTCATCAATGTTTAACGAGTTTCTCTCCTGTCACTAGTGACATATATCTCTCAAATGTCGTATTTATTGGTGGACTCAGTGGAAGATGCTAAAACAGTGCTCAGTTTTGATATGGTACTTGCATTCGGATACAGGCCCTCTCAAACCACTGGGAAATTTTCTCTTTGCAAATAGTTGTGGTAGACGTTGTCACAGTCCTTCATTTATCCACTCCTGTCATGCCAATCACAGCGCTGGCAAGAGAAATTGTGTGAGCAGGCACAGATCTGCTTCAAATGAAGTCTGCCTCTACCAGATCAGTTTAAACAGTTAAGACAATATAAGCTTGCTTTGTTTATAAGAGATTATGGAATATCCACATAACTGCTTGTACCAGGAGGGTTGAGAGGCTGGCATCTGCCAGATGCGGGAAAATGGCAACAAGAAGCTGTGATAAAGTGTTCAAGGAGCGTCACTGGATCGGAAAGAAGCATATGCCTAGCACCTGAGAGATGGAGCCTTATTTCTGGGAGAGGGACCGTGGCATGCTGCACAAATCTGACAGCAACATATTGCCTCCCGAACAAAGCCTACTGCCTGTCGGGTGGCTCACTCAGGCCCTAGAAGTGACTACAAAAGGCTGCGTGCGTTATGGCATCCCACACTCCTGACCTGAGGACAGATGGCCAAACACCCACACTGCCTGGTGCTGGCAAGTGCACAACAGCACAAGCCAGTGAGCTGGGGCCCTCCCGGCATGATGGAACCATCCCTGTATGCCCAAAACTCTGGGGCGCCTTTGGGAAGGTGGGGCGGCACAGAGACATTGCAGTGCTATGGATACCTCGCTCACTGCTTAAGACTGTGGACAGGAATGGCCCCAAATCCAGGACTGTAGTCAGGGCTCTTGTCCCTGCATTTCTAGGATCACGGAGAACACCTCAGGTTCTGGGACAACAGTCCAGTCCTTCAGACTCACCACTATGGGCAGCTCCTCGCACTGCAGAACCGTGGGCCCCTCTTGAGGTTTCTGGAGGCTCCTGAGTCACTTGGACCATAGACAGATACCTCTGTGGCTCAGAACCGGGGAGAACTACTGGGGCTTTTGGGTGCCACGCTCAGCTCCTCCCAAGTTCCAGTGCCACAGCCCGCTCCTGCCGAGGTTTGAGTCTCGCTCATGGGCAGCTCTGTGCAGGGTCGGGGCCATGGGATGCCTCCTTCGGTGCTTCCATGCTTTCAGCTGTTCACTTTTTAAGTGAGATCTCCTTTTTGACCATATCTTTGCAGTTCTCAGGTGTTTGTATGCCTTCTATTAGGATTGCTTTTGATATTTCTGAGGCCCAACGGTACTTTTCACAGTACCGAAGATGTTAAATCCAAATTCCAGCTGTGTAATTTTTACTGTTTTCCCATCACATTTGGCAATATACCAGCTTTCTTGATCTCAGCTGTTCCACAGCGGCACCAGGAGCTGTCACAGCTGCTGTGTCCTGCTACCCAGATAGCTGCATTTCAGCATCCACAGATGCATTTTATGCAGTATACAAAGTATCTTGGTTTTCCTCATGCTTTCTTTGCATTTCTAAATCTGTTTTTTTCCTATTTTGTTTTTTAAAAGAAAAAACCTTTAAAAAGTATGTGCTTGTATTTCAGAAAGAGGCCATAGTCTTGCCTGAAATGTTTTGATTTAAACAGAAATATCTGAAATGGTTTTCCTATCTATATGCAGTATTTTTTCACTAAATTACCAATATAGCTGATTATACTGTATGGTCTCTGGGTAAAAGAAGTCAATGTCTTCTATTTTCTGTTATTTTTCTGTTTGTAAACATGGCCAAGTTTTAAAAGATACTTATTCTCTTTACCTAGAGCTATGAATGACATCGGAGATTACATAGGTTCCAACATTGAAATATCCTGGTTACCCAACCTGGATGATTTAATGAAAGGGTATGCACGTAATTTCAGGCCTGGGATTGGAGGTGAGACTTTGAGAGTAATGTCTCTTTTGTTTCTTACAATCATTCTACCCTCTAATGTTTATGAACGTGATTAAAGGTTGTGGTTGTCTATTACTTGGATACTGGAAATAATAACAATCAACAATTTGTTTGATCTTGAAAAAAGACAGACTGTACAACATAATTAGCAACAGTCTTCTTGCTGATACAGTTCTTAAATCACAGATTTCTAAGTTGAAGGAATTTTGGATTACATTAAGTGACAATAATTTTTGCACTTGCTTGAAACCATGCTGTCTGAAACTAGGTGATGTGGTTTCCAGAAGGGATTCCATAATTTCCAGTAGCTGTGATTGGATCTCATGCCCTTTGTCACTGAATCGAGATGTTCTGTTGGAAATTGAGGACGCAATCTGTAAAAGATTTAAATCTCTTCCGCTAAGGTAGAGTTTACTTGGAAAGTGTACTTCATCATGGAAAACACTTTTATGAATTCACTCTGTATGAAAGAATTAAGTCTTGGGTCATCTATATTTTTATAGGTACTACGATGATGTAAATCACCCCATTCAAACATTTTTTCTCAGGTCCTCCTGTTAACGTTGCTCTTGCAATTGAAGTAGCCAGCATTGACCACATCTCAGAAGTGAACATGGTACGTTATCAGTTACACCCACCAAGTTGTGAACATATGCACTGCAATGACAGAAAGTGTAGAAAACTAACTAAATAGAGAGACAGTTGATCCCCAACATTGGAGAAATTACCACAAGAAGGTACCGCAAAGAACAAACATTGTATTTTAAGACACAGGCAGAGTCTCTTCTGGCAGCCATTGGCAATTACAAGAATCTAGCCATGTATAAGTCACTGAGATTTCTTACTACAGTTAGCAAGGTTGGATCTGTGCAGCACTAACTAGCAGAAAGCCTAATTTTAAGCAGTAACTCCCAACTTCTGGTCAAAGTCCTTTTCACCACCTTTAGCTTCACCCAAAAGAAGCTAAAGGAACAATTGTGAGATGCTCCTCCTTTTTGTGTACATACCTTTCAATAAAGCAGTGGAGTATAGCAACTTACAAGTCACATGAACAAGCATAGGCACGAATTAACTGTATTTCTGAAACACAACAGATTTAATTTTAAAACCAAAACTTTGACTTTCCCTACATCCTGTCCCTTCATTACAGTTGCATAACTTCACCTGATTTTTTAGTTTTGCTTTAAAAAACCTTCAAAAACAAAAGTTGTACTTGTGAAGATTTCTAATTTTCTTACTGATTTTCTTCATTAAGACATATGAAACTCTTATAACTTGTTATATATCACACTGACATTGAATCACTTTTTTATAAACCCAAGCTTATTCATGGTAGAAGCATATGACAGAAATTAAAATGCTTGGGCAGCTCTATGGTTGACTGAGTATAAAAATACTTATTTGCACAGGAAACAATACATTTCTAGGCTAATACAATGATTTTTGACCAAGTGTTAGTTTAGCATCACTTTTTAATTGGGATTTCTCTTGTCATAGGAATATACCATGACGGTATTTTTGCACCAGAGCTGGCGAGATGACCGTCTGTCTTACAACCACACCAATGAAACTTTGGGCTTAGACAGCCGGTTTGTGGACAAACTCTGGTTGCCAGATACTTTCATAGTAAATGCCAAGTCTGCCTGGTTCCATGACGTGACTGTGGAAAACAAACTTATCAGGCTCCAGCCAGATGGAGTCATCTTGTACAGCATCAGGTGAGTGAGAAAGAGTGCAAGTCTACTCTATCGTGTATTAACTTTTT
This sequence comes from Dromas ardeola, assembly GCA_013398915.1. Classification (NCBI taxonomy): domain Eukaryota; kingdom Metazoa; phylum Chordata; class Aves; order Charadriiformes; family Dromadidae; genus Dromas; species Dromas ardeola. Next base: position 155,679 of record VYZM01006409.1, read on the forward strand.
GAACAGACTATAAAGCAATCACTCAGCTTTCCTAGGAGGATTTCCTACAATAATTATTAATTTAAAATGAAAGAAAGTACTGATGACTCTTATCAGAGATCCCTTTGCTTTACAAGGATTACACTGCCAGGAAGGTATCTTTGGCAAAACTAACACATTTTCTACTGCATAATCACTGATCACTTTCAGAATGTCCTTAATGGGAGATAAGTATCTCATAACTATTTGGTCACCGGGCAAGGAGATGCTGAATACAGAGCAAAGATTCTGTTCTCCATCCTCTTGCTGTTTTCCAAGAGAACCATGAGCCTGATTTAGGCTCAACTTCCCTATCTTTCAAACAGAGAAAGTACTATTTTCTCACTTTGGAAGAGTGTTCTTGCTAGAACTCGGTAACTATTTTTAAAGTTAATTGTGTAATGTCCTAAAAATGAATGAGTGTTCACCTTTGAAATTTTAAGTCCAAAGTCACCCTTAAGGTATTAGTAGTGATCCTGGGGACAGCGGGGAGCAGATTTGACTCAGAAAAGTCCTTTTTATCATCAGAAATAGCTGAAGCATCCTCTGACATTAGACTTGACTTTTCTTCAGTTTCCCCCCACCTTTGGGTTTCCCACAGACGTAGTAAAGACAATAGCCATAAGGATTTTGAAAATAGTTTCCTGTATTAGTATTAAGGTTTCAAAATTTTCCATTTAGTCTTTGAGTTCTGAGGAAAAGGCTCTATCTGAATGCAGCTAACTGGTGTTCACGTTGCTTGGAACAGGATTACCTCAACAGTGGCCTGTGACATGGACCTTTCCAAGTATCCAATGGATGAGCAAGAATGCATGTTGGATTTGGAGAGCTGTAAGGGCTGAGTACAGCATTTTGTATAATCTGTATTTTTTTTAAAGCCTGCATATATGATACTTTGCTTGCTGGAGTTTGCTGGAATGATTCTGCTTCAGTCAATGATGTAAGGGGTGCCTTAGGATTTAGAAATAAAGGGTACAAACATGAATCCCTTCATTCTCTGTGTTGGTCATTAGACTATGGACTTTTCAATAGCAGTTCAGCTCTGATCCAGTTAAAAACTACAGGATTTAATTTAGTGAAGATGAACAACCTACAGTTCTACTGACAAATGTCTGGAACTTTGTGCGTCATGTAAAACCTAATGCAATCGTGACAGTCACTAGCATTACTGAGGTTTGCATCAAATCCAGTGAGAATAAGTAGAGAAGCCCACAGGCAAAATTTGATGTACTATTTTTTCTTCATGAGAAAACGGTAAAAAGAAAGAATTCCCTGCTTTTAATGAATGCCATTGTGACTAAGCCATACATAGCTGTTTAGCTTGCCTAGGCATCCCTGTATCTGTTACACAGAAATCAATCAGAATGTGGCATGGATTGGCTTAAATTCGTTTGTACTCACAAAGGAGGGTGAAGAATGAATTTATATTTTGTCTAACCTGTATTTTATCAGCTTGTAATTCCCATGAGCATTAATACTTTTGAATTAAATGCACCGTTGAAACAAACAGGGGCCACCCAATCGATGGCAATGGATCTGGCTTTTTGTGGGTTTTATATCAAGAACTCTACAGGTCCTGAGGGTTCCAGAGATTTGTGAATAGCAGTTTCTGAGCAGATTCAGTGGCCTATTGATGCAAGTTTCTCTTTTTCTTTTTTACCCCTGACTTTGTTTTCTAGGCAATTAAGCACAATAACATTTTATCCTGTCAAAAATAGCAATCTACAGTTTTACTTATGTAATCACCAAATGCAGAGGCAGCAGACAGTGAACCAGCAAACAGTTCTCTCTCCCAGCAAGTTCTGCAGGGAGTTTTGGGGGTGGGTGAATTTTTTTAACTGAATTTGAGGATTTTGATTTCAGTGAAACAAACGTGTAGAAATAAAGCCTCTTTAAACAAATTAATGGTTGATAACAAGTTGTCCATTACTGGCAAAACTAGCAAAGATCCATTTCCCATGGATTTGAGGGCACTGGAGGAATTCCTGACAAAGGAAATCTGTTTCCCTGACACTGACTGACTGACACAGAGTTCCTGTCTCATAAAATCATTGTGTGAACTAGAGATAGACTTGCAGTACAGAATTACACTATGATCTGTCTTCAGTAGGACAGGCATAAATAGATTAGATTTAGTAGTTATTTTCTTTTACAAACAGAAATTTCTGTGACTGAGATCCAAGCACAGTGCAGGGGCAGGCAGGCTAGTTTGAGTGCTACAGTAACAGTTACTCTACTTTAAATGAGTATACAAATAAGCTTTTTGAGAGAGAATCTGAATATTTCTCATGAACCTGAAGCGCATTGTGCCATACCACATATTGCTAGTCAGTGTGAACCAACTTGAATTATTCCCCCTGTAGGAAAGCTACCCCAATGTGACAGTGGCAACATTGATGTTGCCAGGACAGTGAATTATCCAGACGGAATCACAGCATGTTTGCAATGGGGCCAATGAAAATCCACATAGCAGAGGAATTAGAGGACTTCCACTACGAGTCCTCTAAGTTCTTAATTTCTTCCTCAAACTTTGTGTTTATTCAGCTTTCTTTTGGCAGATGGCTACTCTTCAGAGGACATCGTCTACCACTGGTCAGAAAACCAGGAGGAGATCCATGGGCTGGATAAGCTGCAACTTGCTCAATTCACAATTACCAATTACCAGTTCACAACGGAAATGATGAACTTCAAATCTGGTAACAGGATCTGTCTTCAATTCAGGGACAGTATCTGACTTTTTCCTGCATAGGGAAACCTCCTATATCTATAATAGAAAATCACTCTTCTTTAGTAACTAATTTAAGAACCTGTGAGGTTTCTGATAAGAGTTTTCTTTAGCTTAGACTAGGAAAAAATGCCAACTTTTGCTGAGCCTTGAGGTAGCCACTGTAGCATATTATGTCTTCTAGTTCTGTATGTTTGACAAAATACTCCATGGACACAAGCCAGACAGCACTTGATAAAAAACACTTGAGGTATAGCTCACATTTTCTTGACCTAATTTGCAACTTCGGATAAAGAAAAATTTCCATTAGCCCTGATGTTATAAGGCTTATGACGTACAGTCAGAATATTCTAATTCTATCCAGTAGAAGTCAGTGGTGTGTATGCGTATCACTGGGTTTATTGCAATGTTTGTAAAAGATTGGCGTAATTTCTTTCCTGCTGATTTTTCATCCTCTTTCATGTATTCAGATTCTCATTTATGCTGCACATCTCCTCTAAGCTCTTTTTTTGAGTTTGAAATTAACTTGGCCTTTTAAAAAATCTAAATTTAGTATCTGGAGGACTTTCTACAGCAGATGATAAGACAGTACACATTTTGAAGCAATACTGTTATTCAAGAAGACTCATGATTTTATTTTCAGATCTGGCATTGATATGACCTGAGTCAAATCATTTGACCTATTCTTAGCTAACTGCTGATGAGAACTGCAGTGCCTCGTGCAGGGTTTATGAAGACAAATTGAAAAACATTCAAAAAAGCTTTTTGTGATCCTTGTCCTAAAGATGTTTAAGAATGTAGATCTGTGTCATAGGAAATGACATAGGAAATGTTATTTTGAATATCAGTTTAACTGTAATTCACACAGTCAGAATCTTTCTTTGTCTGCTCTTTTTTCCAGCAGGTCAGTTTCCCAGGCTCAGTCTCCACTTCCACCTTCGGCGAAATCGAGGAGTTTACATCATTCAGTCTTATGTTCCTTCTATCTTACTAGTGGCCATGTCGTGGGTATCCTTCTGGATCAGTCAGTCAGCTGTGCCTGCCAGAGTGTCGTTAGGTAAAACAGATAGTTTGGGGAACTAACAGGGAAGGGTATGCTGAAGTTGTAATTATGCTCCCTAATAATCCTCATTTTTTATAAAGGTGCATTTATGAATGCTATGTTTACATTTGCAGAAGAGAGGGTCCTTTAAAAGATTTCCCGCATGTTTTAATTTGCGGTGCTATCAGAGCAGCTACCTCAGTAAAGAACAGAAAATAACCATCTAAAGATGGTTAAAAGCAACAGTGAATGTGAGGCAGATGTATGAAAAAATTGATTTGAAGTAACTGGGACAGTGACAAAAAATATTCCTAGATCTGGTGGATCTGTTTGCCTGAGTAAGGGTTGCAAGTCCAGATGCAAAACTTTTTGAGGGTTAAGTCTTCCGGTTTTGTTTGTCCTGATCTAGAACAGACCCAAAGACAACATGTTCAATGCTGCCTTAGTCAAACAAATGCACCATTCTTTACAAGCTCCCCTGTTTTGAAAATCAGAAGCCACACTATTAAGGGGCTTCTACTATGACAATATTCCTCAGCTTCAGATTAGTAAATACAGTTATTATAGCGTATACTATGAAACTTAAGTAAATTTTCTCACACTATTCTGCAGGTATAACTACTGTTCTTACTATGACTACACTGATGGTCAGTGCCCGATCTTCACTTCCACGAGCATCTGCCATCAAAGCACTTGATGTTTACTTCTGGATTTGCTATGTGTTTGTCTTTGCTGCACTGGTAGAATATGCATTTGCACATTTCAATGCTGACTACATGAAAAAGCAAAAGAACAAGATAAAGGCGCGAAGGCAGAGTGCAGAGGTCAGTAAGCGTAATGCTGTGAATAACTTTGCAAAGGCAATCACCCTGCATTATGAACTACTTCTACCCCTTTTGAAAAACGTAATAAAAATTTCCTGGTTAATTCTTTTCTCACATTAATATGACAAGCAACCAAATGAAACTGCAAATTTCCCCTTGCAGCATGGTTAGCACTAAAGACTACATACTCTTACATGGTTTGCTGCTGTATTTAAGATAGGAAATGGAGAGTAAGAGAGAATGAGTAAGAAGAGAGGCAAAGTATGTCCTGAGCCAGAATTGTACGTCTTACACTTTGAGAATATATCTAGACCTTTTGATATTTGTAGCGGATACAACTTATCCATAATAATTTTCTGTCCCACCTTCTCATTGTCTCAGCTTTGATAAGAGTCTGAGAACTGCCTATTGGCTTTGCCCAGAGAATGGGATAACTGTCTCCTTTAAATCAGTCAATTATTTTCAGTCAGGAGGACCTAAGCATGCTGCCTCAATGGTGCCTTGTTAATTCACAGCGTGTAAAATTATAACCAGAATTTAGACATGGTAGCACAGTCTTTCAGCAGTCCTCTGCCGAAGCAAGTGATAAATGCCATTCAGCACTTACGACTTCCACAGGAATATCACCATGTCAGTATCATGGCTAGCTTGGATGAAGTATGCTACTTTTGCCCTATAAATTGCTATTATAGGTTCTCCTCTTTCCTTCGCAGGTAAACGTGAAGAATGCCATTGTTCTATTTTCCCTTTCCATAGCTGGTGTGAACCAGGAACTGGCCATTTCCAACAGGCAGCACCGAATTCCCAGAAGCCTGCCTGGATCGTATGGCACAATAGAAATAGAAACTGGAGAGACAAAACGGCAGCAAATAATGAAACTGGACAAAAAGAGTGGTCTGAAGTCCCTCTTTAAGCCCATTGATGCTGATACCATTGATATATATGCCAGAGCCGTGTTCCCAGCAGCCTTTGCAGCAGTCAATGTTATATACTGGGTTGCATACACAATGTAAAAAAAAAAAAAAAAAAGAAAATTCATGTGAAGAGCTACAAATTGAACAATACCTACAGACTAAAAAGCCCTTGCTGAAACTGTATTGAACCATCTCTTCTGAAAACATTTTCCAATGAGCTTGAGACATTTCTAAAGTCAAGAAAGTCCTGCGATCCCTACTAAAAGCAGCAATTTATTACCAATCTGATTTGGTGCAGTAATAATTGTACTCTTCAGACAATCCCAGCACCTTATTTCCTGTGTATGACAATGAGACAATTTTTCATATGTACATATTTGCAGCAAAAGTTTAAATCTTAAATTACCATGGTTTTCCTCCACTTTAAGGGTTGATCAGTAATGAAGATTTGGCTTTTCACACTCAGACAATTTCCTTTTTTGTAACGGAAGAGCTAATTCCTCCCTTGCACACGAGTGATTTTCTGCATCTGGCCTTCTGTGGGATGGTCTAAGTTTAACAGTAGTGGTAAAGTTGGAGTTTTTAATCACAAAAATCTCATGAAGAAAGTAAAAGGGAAGAGAGGGGAGTGGGGGCTTTTTCTTAAATTATTATTTGTCTTGGATAAAGTATTGAAAACATTTCAATGCTCTTAGTCACAGCATGAAATAAAATATACTACATAAAATTCTACTGAATTGTTAATAATGACTGTGTTACATTTCAGATCCAAGCTAATGAAAGTTTAAACACTTAAACACAGAAAACATTTATTAGTTTAATAGGCCCCAAAATAGACAAAAGTGATTTAGAAACACAGGGAAAGCTCAGGCTTTCTATGTTGGATTGGGAAAAATTTTAAAGGTGCTTGATAAAGAAAGAACTCAGGCTCCATTTTCAGGAAGCACTTCAGAATTTGCTCTGTTAATTTTCAGTGAGAGTCTACCATGTGCGCCTCTGAAAATATTCTATTTGCATCTGTCCCTAAATAGCTGAGTGAAGTAAAAAAATGTCATAAATGGCTTTAAGTTACTCAGTTGCTTTGGATATTTTTGCCATCTTTATTCAGAGGCTGACCTAATATGTTAGGCCTCTTCACTTCCATTATTTGACAATGAAATTTGTGGGTACTCATACACACTCCTTAATTCAGGACTAGATCCTCTCACCCAACTCATGCAAAATAACACTTTGTTCTGTAAATAGTTCTGGTGAACTCAGCAAATGAACGCTGTAATCATAACAAATACAAGTTTCATAATTAATCTCTAAAAAACTTCACAGCAAATACACTGGGATATGGATTAAAACAAGAGAAATATTGTTAGCGTAAGACACTTCAAAATGGAAATTTTTTTGGAGGATTTTGTTGCCTTGAAAGTGAGAGGTTGTTTCAAGTATAGAGACTGACACAAAGGAAAATATGAAATGAGAGAGGGAGGGAAAGAAGGAAGCAAAGCAAGTGGCCGAAAGCTACGATGGAAGGGAACATGGCGAGGTGTGAGATTAAACCAGCCAAAAGATGTAGATAAGAGAAGAGTTGTGCTGGGCTTTGAAGATGGGGATCTTGAACATAGTAGCCAATGATTAATAGTTGCAATTGCAATAAGGATGAAACAAGCTTGTGATCACAGTGGAGTGCATGCACATTCCTCCTGCCTTACTTATCTGTGACATACGGTTTGATTTCATATGAGAAGCACTGAAGGAGCATTTTAACACAGATTTGTAACTTAAAATTAAGATTTGTTCAATATCACTGAAGTAAGAGAATGATCATGAACTGAGCTATAATAGAAAATATGTCCCAAAGCCGTGCTTAGGTTCACCTCAATCTTTAGTTTCTGTTTAATGGAAAAACTATCTGCCGACAGCGTGCTGGAAAGCGTAAACTGACGTCAAACTATAATTGTTCCACAAAGTTCTCACCAGTCTAGCCCTGGACTGAGAAGCCTCGATTCTGCTCCAAGATCTTGCCACTGCCTTGTTGGGGTATCTTAGTTAAGTCATTTCACTGCATCATCTGCAATATTGATATAATGATACTGATTTCTTTCCTATATCTTTGAGTTTTACAGAAGAAAAACCCTTCAGGAGAGGCAGAAACTCTTATCCTCCAACTAGGTAAGTGTGTCCAGCTAGTACTTACGTGGTGCTATTTACCATAGTTTCTGAGACTTTGACATACTGAATTAAAGCAAAGTATCACTCAACTTTCACCTTATCCAGAAAGCTAATTAAATTCTGCATCTCCTTCAATACATGCAGGTAATCAGCCGTTTCTTTTTAATTCTGCTTCTCCTGTTCCTTTTTTATTTTTCTTGGTGCTTGTTCCTGATGTTGATGAAATGCAGAAAAATACCTTTTTTTTTCTAAGCATGTTTTTGGTCATAATCACTTTCTCCCAAAGGAAGTTCAACCCCTCCTGTTCTCTTCTGAATCATTCTTACTGTTTTATATAATGATTAAGTGCAGAGTGGAATAAAACCGTCAGAAGCGTGACTTTACAATGCCTTTTCCTTACCAAGTTGTTGCTTTTTCCATGATCCTGGGTCAGGTCCTTGGCATATCTTAACTCCCTTTTCTACCTCTCCTTTCAGCTAAAAACTGAACTTTTTCAGTTTACACCTTACCTAATTCTTGTCTGGCCTCAGAACCAACGGAAGCTTAAATGTAACTCTTGGATGATGCACGTTCATTGGCAAGGCAAGATGGTAGGCAGGTCTGAAACATTCTGCACAGCATTTTGTACTACACCCTTTAGAAAGGCCATAGTGCCTTACTCTTCTTGTTACACTTGCATAAATCAGAAATAATCTTTGTTGTAAAATCAGTAGATTAATTACTGCTGTGAAAGTAGAGTCTAACCTTTTTGTATCCTGCTGGTTTCTCTAGCTATTAGTTTATTACATTGCCTGGCAGGGTTAGTATCTAATGCTAAGAGTGAAATGATTGACTAAATCCAGCTGAAGAAATACTCATAGCAAGTTCCTGTGAAGAAAATAATCCATGATTTTGGAATTAAAGTTATTAAAGAGCAGAGAACAAAGCATTGACCTAGTCCCTCTAGTGTGCAGTGGCTGGTAATTTAGAGTAATTAGCAGGAAGGCATCTGCAGATATTATAAAGGCAGTGTCTAATCTAATTACTTCAGCAGTAATAGTTTGTAATTGTGCACCTGACATAACTCCTTACACTGAAGCCAACTGAGTAATCGCATGGGGTTATTGGACAAAATTAGTTGTTTTTCCATCTGGGAGACAGTCATAGGCTTCATGCCCTGCTGGCTTCTTCAAAAGATTTATTCAATGTATTTTTCTGTAGTTTGACTGCAGATCTTCAAGGTGCACAGCTCAGTTGTGACTGATCAAAGTAAAAGGTGGCAGCAATCTTTTCCTCACAAAAATCCAAAGCCAGAAATGCTAGACTATCACAATGTTGTAGACAGAAGCATAAATAAAGGGGGAAAAAAAATCTCAAGACATTACAGGCAGTCAGAAATGTGCACTGTGAGCGTGCATATGGCAATTGTGTCCATTCCAGGAAGGAGGTGACTCAAAGGAGAACAGGTGTTTCAGCTGCTGTCACTGCACTTGCATGAATAGCACAAGACAAAACACCTCCATCATGAAGAATGGGATTCTCTTAAATCTGTTTCCAGAGCCATGAATAGAAAAGTCAGATGCCATTCAAACAATTTTAAGGAGAAACTTCGATATAGGAGTATGGTATAATGATTGGAGTTTTACATAAATTTGAATCTTCTGTACTTTTGGGTGTGCTTTACTTTTTTCATTTAAAATCATCATACTTAGAAATCATCAGACATTAATACTTTAGATGTATTAATGTCTAAAGTAAACGCCCTATTCAACTCCAATTTCATGATGCCCTTAATAAACAGAAATAAACTAAATTTTTGAAAGCTGGCTTTGGATGGGTTGTACTA
>VYZM01006409.1:165203-229875 GCA_013398915.1 Dromas ardeola
AGGCACTTTTTCTGTGCTATACCTGAAAGCATTTGTATTCCTTTCAGCAGTTTAGAGTACTGCTCTGTGGACTGCCGTGTCTGTGAGAAAGAGAGTGGGATATGTGTTAATGTAATCATTCTAAATGTGGAGTGTTAATAAAATGTAGATATACAGAAATTGGAGCTTCTAGAAAACGGACAAAATAGACATTCAAACTATTGAACTGGAAGATAAAATGCATTAGAAGGAAAATCAAAATGACCTCAGAGATTTCATCCCATAATGAAATGCTGCCTATTCAGTGCCCAAGGGCTTGCAAAACTCTACTTTGGCCTTGACAACAGGAAAGAAGGTACCATTCTGTATTCATGAGTGCTTTCTGTGGGGCACTTATGCAGACTTCTGTATTTATGTTAAAAAATAGCTGTTGCTGCCTCAAGAGGTTGAAAAGAGTCAGAAAGCACAAGATGAAGAAGAGTAAGATACTGCATGATTTGTTTGAAAGTAATGCTGGCAGTGACAGCTCTATTAAGAGGTTAATATATAGTCCTGTTTATGGGTAAAAATTAAAGCGTTTATCCAAGCTAAAGTAAAAGCTCTCACATCAGTTCTTAACCGGTTTGCTAATCCAATAGATAATGTAGCGAAACCAATTTAACTCAATGAGGCTTCTACTGTTGGTACAACAAAACACTTAAAATGATTGCTCTGATTTTAAATACTCAGAGTCATTAACCTAAGAAAGCACTTCACATTAGGAGGAAAATGGCACCCCTGCATATTTGTCTATGAAGCAGAATAGAAAACAAAAAGCTTATTGAAAGTTACTGAGAATATTTTCCTTAAAGAAAAATCTGAAGCAACTCCCTCATGCCCTCTTTATTATAGGAGCTTAAAACACTTGCAACGGTTGAAAGCCTATTTGATGTTACAAACATATATAGCTAATACTTCTCAGTGAAAACTGAATAAAAATTTGGCAATGAACATGTCTATTTGGATGGATTTGGTAGCTGAAATGAGAAAGGCACTGTCTCTTTCTGTCTTTATAGCTTGTGTCTTAAACGAACTGAATTTGGGGATCTAAGCCCATCGTTACATAATGTATTAGGGATCTCTTCTCTCCTTATACCAGCTTTATGTCAGGGCTATGCCTGTTACTAAGTCCTGCACAGTAAAAACAAATCTGAGAAGACAGTCAAACCCAGGCTGTCAGAAAATATAGCACCAACAGAACTAATAAGATGCTGGGAGTTCACTCTTCCGCAAAAAGATTGGTCCAAAAAAAGAAATCCAAATATCCTTCATTTCTGATCCGAAACCTTTAGATTTACTCTAGATCACTCTCAGTTTAGGACCAGCCAATACACAGGACTAATTCCACTGAATGAAAGATCCTCTAGCCCAGTGTCCAGTCTCCATCTTTGGTACAGAGTCTGTCATGGAGCTGCTGAGTATGTGTGCCTTTTGCTGAGATCAGTAATGCTCAGCGTTTTCAAGCATTGTTCTTTGTGTTCTCAAGTGGGGCAAAACCAGACAACATTACAAACCAAAGAAGAGTGATTTTATACTTGTAGGTCTCATCTACACAAAATAGTTGTATTGATTTAACCAAATTAGTTTCACACGCTCCTTTTGTCAGTACTCCCATTTCAGCTCACACAGAAAGGAACACACAAGCTAATGGCCGAACTTCCCTGTGTAGACAAAGCCTATGAAATTTCCATGAGGGGATTCACCAAAAATATTTTAACTTGTCTTTTCAGATCTGTTTAAATGCTTAATTGGAATAATACTTTAAGGTAGTAAGGAGAAAGGTGCTCCAAAAGGTAAAGAATATTTGAAATAGGTAACAAATGTTTTTCAGGCCTTGAAACTAAGTTGTTCAGCAATAATTAGCCCTGCAACTAGTCCAGATTTCACCTGACAAGAAGAGGATTTCTGATAGTGTCCTACAGATGCATTAAGGGTCAGGGGATGTAAACAAATATTTGTATTATAAAAGTGACTGTGCATTCTTTATTTGCTGATTGCTTTCAAACAGTTTTTATACTCCTGTAGTAACCATAAAACATTAACCAATAGCGAACAATTATCTTCCAGTTAAGGTAAGAAGATTCCTAGTACAGTTCATGCTCCTTGGGAACTTTCATAAACAATATATTGCCCTCTGTGCCTCCTTTGCATTAGGATGCAGTATTTTATTGAGTAGAAAGTTAGCTCTACAGTTACATTCCTTCATTTGTTGGTTCAGTTTACTTTATTGCAAATAGATGAAGGGTGTTTGGTTGGGTTTTGGGTTGGTTCTTTGTTTAAAAAAACTTTTATTTTACTTGATGTAAGAAGAAATAACCAGATGGGGTAAGGAGGGCATTTTTCTTTACATAATAATAAATAATTGGCCAGCTTTAAGGGGCAGGTATGTGGAACAGGCGTGGCTGGAAGTAGCAAAACAATATATAGGCCATTGAGCTATTCCAGTATTACAATTGCTACAGTTTTAAGATTAAATAAAGATTGAGTGATGAAATACACAGTAATCTGTAAAACATCTGGTGTAATAGTCCATCCAGATGGTTCTTCCTTTATTGCTACATTTGTTTCCGAGTTAGACAAACATAAAAGATCTTTTTCTGTACATCTTAAACGTACCACATGTTTATTTTATAGATATATTTAAGATTATCCTACCCTCATCTTTCCAGGTTGTGTGAGCAACTTTCACATATACAAGCTCACATATGTATATATATGAAAGGCAGGAGGGTTCTAGATGTTGCTTATAAACTACAGTGCATATAGTATTTTAAAACTGAACCTGTACTTAATAAAAAAGAAACATTTACTATGTCAGCTATGGTTATTGTCAGATTTCCTACAATGGTGTTTCTATGCATGCTTATCGAAGGATTCATCAGACACTTCTTGGATTTGGAATATTTTGAACTAAGAATGCCTGTCTTTCAATCAAACTGAATGCTGGCTGGACCAATAATGGGAATTTAGGACAGCACAATTAAGTCTGGTCCAGGGAAAGCAATAAAAAGAGGATTCTTGAGGAACCAAGGTGAAAGCTTGCTCCTCAGGGTTAAGTCTTTTTTATTTAAAATTTTCACCATTTGCTTCCACCTTCTGAAATGACAATCGCATGTCTTCCATGGTAAAAGCATTCATTTTCTTTCTTCCATAGTTTCTTTCACTGTTAACTTTCAGAAGACGAATCGTTGTTTTCTAAAGGATTAGGACCAGGTTATGCAGCAAGAAAGAGGCCCCTGTGATTTACAGTGTTTTATGTCCTGGTGAACACATACAAAAGGAAAGTGGGCAAAAATTGTCTTTCTACAGAGACAGATTATTTAAATATCCTGAAAAAAATACCAAACAGAAGCACAGAGGTTTGGTTTTATTTGCTTTTAAACGTGTGTCATCTGGGCTACCCATAGAATTTTTAATCCTCCTAGCTAATGTGGTGTCAACAAAAGTGAGTTAGCTTCTGGGTGCTTCTATCTTATATAAGAAAGACAAGCAAGGGGCGTGTTGACTTAAAATAGTCTTAAAACATTATTCATTTTGTCTATTTTAATATGGGCTAGAAAAACACTAATATTCAATCCAGCAAGAAAGTCTGCAAAGAATTACCATGGTGATTTCTGATGTTACGTAGGATATATGCTTTACTCCAGTTTATGTTAAAACTTATTAATGCCTTGCCTTAGAATTTTTACCCAAACTTAGTGGCATTTGTTCCCACTGGATTCAATGATTTCGCTGCCATTGCTTTCAGTAGAAACAATAGCTTGTCTCTTGCTTGGTAAAAAAAAAGTAGGCTGAAGAGCAGCTTGCATGTCTGCACATGTTGCTGACTTGATCTGCTAGGGAAGACATTCTATGGGGATACATTTTTATTCTAGAGTGACACAGATCTGGTTATTCACATTTCTCTCATATTTGAAGATAGCAGCCATCTCTCCATTTATCTGTTGTTTAGTTCATAGTCCACAATCATCATTCTAATGCCTACTAAATCTTTAAAACCTTGGAAAGTTGACAGGTTCTAATATAGCTGAAGATCTTAAGTCACTACTTCAAGCGATAACAGGATACTCATTTTTTACTGAGGTAAAACTAGTACTGATTGACCCTTTCTTTCCCCCAACAATTGTCTTTAAGAACTAGTTGTCATAATGATGCCTTAATTGAAGCTTTGAGGAGGGAGAAAAGGAGAGGGAGGTTTTTTTGGTCAACCTTGTTAGAAACATGCAAGTACTTTGTAGACAGAGCAGTTAAAAAAATTTAAAAAGTCATTTCAGCAAAGAAAAGGTAGAAAAATCTGCAAGTCCTGCCACCCAGTCATCAGGTTTGAAAACTTACAACTCTTTATCTTTCTGTCTAAATTTCTAAGAAGAACTTTGTACATAATCTGATCTGTGAGGAGTGCATATAGTGCAATGATTCTTCAACAACCTTCAGTAGCAGGAACATTCCCAATAGTTTTAGTCATTTAAGCAACAAAGGTCCTAGCTGAGTCACAACTTTATGAGTTCATTGAACTATCAAAATTAAAACAAAGAGCTTTTCCTCACCGTTTCTTATACCAGTGGAGAGATGTAAATATCAATATAGCAACAATAGCTCCAAAACTACAAGGACAGAGTCTTCAACTCTGGTGAATTCCTCACCTGTGAAATAAAGTGAACCATAACAAATATGTAACCTTTGACCTTTGTTTCTAAAGAGATATATTTCTTTCAAAGGAAAGCCCTTTGTAAGCCAGAGAGAGTGCTCTGGAGATGAGACAAATTAACTGGCAGTGACAGTGAGCTAAGAGCCTCCTAGCTACAACTGATAATTCACGTTATGCTTTCTTAGTCTAATATCGCCTTTGCCTCCCACTCACATCTTAACCAGCAGACCTGGAGTGTTTCTCTCACTAATCTGCAAATCTCCTACTCCTGGAATGAGAGCTAAGCAATAGCACCTTAAATATTAAACTCAGTAGTCCTCACTGGGTTAAATGGCAGAGACTTTTCCCTTTAGGATCTGGGATACATGATGATAACGGTTATTGGACGGACTTTCTAAACTTAAGTACAATTAAGTCTTAAAGGTGAAGACAAAGCACTTCAACATGAAAATCTCAAAACAACAAGCAATCGATGAGCATACCTGCTTTAGTCAAACACTGATCATCTGATTGGCAAATCTAACTTTGAACTAACTTGAGACATTCTAACAGATTTTTATATGTATCATTATGTTTCCTTGAAAAATTCTCTTTTATTGCTGTAACAGTTCCTTAGTGAGTGTGAGTATCCCTTTCAGTCAAGATCCTTTGGTTCCTCAAACCCTCGGATTCAAGAGTATCAGTCAAAAACAATTTTGTGATCTGAGTTACAGAAAAAATAAACCTTGCTAGTCAACAAATCTTCTTTTCTGGGATGATTCTCAGTTATTTTTTATGTGATATCTTGTTTCAAAACATTCTTCATCTGACTTTATAACCCTTTCTTCATTAAACGAATATTTTAATATGGTAAATATCCCAATGCCAATGTTGCAGAAGTGCTTCATAAATATTTAAAGAGTTGCCCCACTTGTGACTTAACTTGTTTTAACCAAAAGAATAAGCACCAAGAATACAGAAGAATAAGCCACCATATTTCTTTACTAACCCAACTGCATCAACTTCATATGCTGGAATACAAAACATGGCTTTTTAACATTAAAAAATTCTTTTTAATGGCTATAAATTAGCTAAGCTTTCTTTTATGCAACCAAAACACCCAGCATCATCTTTAAGACTCTCTCCTATTGTTTGCAGCCTGGATTCATAGACTCACTTTTCTGGGGTCTGTACTCGTCTTTACAATACCAGCTTGTACAAGTGGAAGCACATAGTATGAATGGGTAAGAATTAGGGTACTCCTTTTTTTCTTTCTTTCTGCAGCAGCTCTTGCTGGCAGAATAACAATAGGTTAATATAAAGCACAAGCACTCAAACAGATCTGTACATCAAAATATGAAAAAAGAACTGCTGAGATAATTTGTAAAGGAAGGTTGGAGCTATTTGCAAAAGTTAAAATGCTTTAGACAAATGCATCTATCAGTAGATCAGAGAGAGGCAAATGCATGGTGGAAATAAGAGGCACAAGAGTTAAAATGTAATAAAATTCGATACACACAATCAGTTTCAGATGCAGTAGGTACCTTCCAAACACATGCATTACTTACAAACTTTAGGCAGGATGAGTAGAGAGGACAAGATAAAATTTGTTTGTGTCTCTTGGTTATGTTGAAGTCCAGCTTGAAGTGAAATGGTTCCCTCTAACCTAAAAACAAACAAAAAAACATTGTTAGTTTTTTCTCTTGGTTTTGTAGATATTTGTGCCAAAATACTAGTTACAAGCACTACATCTATGATATCAAATTATTTTTACAGTATTCACCAAGCTAGATAACTTTTCAGTTCATAAATATTCTAATTTCCTCCTGGCAGTAGGGTACAAAATTGCATTTGACAATTAGTTGTTTCTTTTGAGTCGTGCATGTAGAGAAAATGCTCTGAGAGATTTTGGAATATAATTCCTTTCACTGAAAAGGTAAAAAACCACTACTTTCTTCATGTGAAGCCTGGAATAAATTAATGTCCTGCTTTAAGGTAGAACAGAACCAATCATCTGTCCTTCATTTAGCGTCCAGCCCAGCCCAAACCACGACAATTATTTTGGTTTCGTTCTGTGGATTCAGTGAGGTATTTAGGTGCTTCATTTTTTTTAAGCATGCAGGACAAATTATTCTCTGCAAAATGGCCCAAGACAGCAAGGAACATATACCCCTATAACACAGTTTTCCTATGCAACCGCAGCCTTTTTCTTTCAAGACACCAACTGAAAACAGAGGTAAGGAAGCTTATTACATTCTTGTTAGAGGCACTAAAACAACTGTACTGTGTAGTCTAAGAGTTTCCAAACCCATTAAGTAGCAAATGTTTTTCAGAATTTTAAAAAGGAAAATACAGCTAGAAAAACCTTGCACTGGAGTGAGATTAATAGATTTTAATACAAGTATCTGATGCCCGAAGCAGTACTTTAGATTAATCCTACCGTTAACCCCCACATTTTTTTTCCCGTTAAACTAATTTTTAAAGAACAGTTCTCAACAGCCTGTAGCATTAAAATAAAGAACTAGCACTTGTAAGCATTGTATATACAACTGTGTTTCCCAGACAGTTGTCTAGGAATATCTTGCCATCTGCTGGAAATGTTCAGATATACATGCTCAAATAAATGCAGGCTTCAAAGTTACTGTCAGAGACAACGGTACAATGAAGTAATGAAGGAGACATTAAGTTCAAAAATCAACAATCTGGATGTTCATAACCTTTAGTCAATAAGACAATTCAATAACGAGGTAACGTCAGACCACTAGGCTGCAGCAGTTGAAATGCCAACATTAGATTCCTTAGCAAATCAGTGTTCTCCACTGCCACTATAAATCTGTTGAATGTAGTATTATATGTGTGAAGCCAGATTATCACCATGGCCCTATCTGTATAAAACAGGAGTAACTGCACTGTAGATGAGGTGATGGGATAATAACACAAGCTAACACAGAACCTGAGATCCTGACACATTTCACTAAGAAGTCTCTGCAAATTAAGTATGTCCTCCTTAACTTACACTAGACTTCAGCAGCTCCTGGTTAGCATTGGCTACTATGGATCCTGGTTGCCAATAAGACACACTGACTTAAAGAAAAAACAAAATAGAAAGGGAAATCTGCATGGCTATTTCCAGCAGGAGGGGACTCTTCCTTCTTTCTTACAGAACGTAATTACCAATAGTGGTAAGGAAATCACTATTATCCCACCTCTTAAAAAAATTCTTTTAGGCCATGTAACAGAGATTTGTGATTCACCAAAGCTCATCATATAAAGAAAGGAATGTAAGAATGGGAAAATCCTATTTTGTTTTGCTAGATATGATAGGACTCATTTTCAAAACAGAACTGAAATACTTGGAAAAAATATTTTTTTAAGCTTTCTCTCTCTCAAACATATCAGTCCACTTCGTAGTCTGCTCTTCAGAGTAAAAGAGATAATAATTTTAAAAGGAACTAAAATTTTAACTGCAATAAATATCTAATTTAAACCTGGAGTAAAATAAAATTAAATCAATAAACCTGGAATAAAATAAAACTAAATTAGGTGTAGTGGACAGCACTATTAGAACTCTTTATTAAGCTGAGAATGGTTTAGTAGAAGTTTAGTGCAATGCCCTGCCATCTGGAAAAAAAAAAAAGGAAAAAAAAAAGAAAGCTCAGGAATACACCCATAATTTACAGCTCTAGGACTTGATTGTGTTTCAAAAACAATATGCTGGAAACAATGATCATACAATATGTTGCGTTTTTAAACCAGTTACAACCGTATTAGCTAATGCACATAGCAAAGCTGACATCCTCTCCAAAAAATGCCATCTGCCCAGAAGTGGGAAGAATCTATTAAGAAATTCAAGTGTTTAAACAATCTTGTAATATAGGAAAATAAAAACCCAAGTCAAAATAAGACTTCTAAAATAACAGCATTAGTACCAAATGATCAACTACAAAATATCTCTGCAAGACATAAAATAATTATTATTGAGATTGTTGATTTTCTTCAATCACTGAAAATGTACCTAATCTTTCCACCTCAGTAAGTTGTCCAAGGAAAAAATAACAACAATAAACCACACAAAACCTCAAATGACAGTTCTGAGGAACTGCACTACCTTTTATCTCCCAATCCAACCACTCAAAGACCTGAAGTCATGTAATTGACATGACAGGGAGATCAAAGTCTAGCTTGCCCTGAAAGAATTATGTTTGTAGACATATCTGACGTAATGTTCTCCATTTTAAGCAGAGGAAATCTGGAACACATGAAGATTTAAGGCCCATTTTGAAACCATATCGATATTCTAATATCACTAAAATAAAATTAACAGTAGACACTCAAATAATTCAGATTAAAGACTGATAAATGAAACCATTTGGCGCATTTCTTTGGTGTCAGAGAAAACATCCAGGCTGATGTGAGCAAGTTTTGCCCCTTTAATTCTACTTAAACTAGTGTTAACTATTATTTATTTGTATTTTGGTAGACTGTAGAAACACCAAAAGGCAGCTCAGGGCTACACTGATGCAAACACACCAACACATACACACCCACAAACCCCCATAAAGATACTGTGAAAGTGCTAAATGGTGTCTAAAAAGATCTTGATGTAGGTGTACACAAGGTAATAGCAGGAGACTAAGGATCGATTTTTTTTTTGCCATTTTCAAAATACAGATTATGACTGCTCAACTCCGGGAAGTAAAAAAAAAAAAAAAAATCTAATAGTTGTGACACCTTGGTTTGGTTTATTTTTCAAATTTGGTGGGTTACTGTTGCCCAATGGCAGATATAAATAGGTCAACAAACGCCGCAAGGCAAACTTTTGCTCGGATAGCTTATTTGCTTGAAAAATCGTTTTAAGATACACAAGGAAAATAGCTGTTTGGCCAGTTAAAGTAGCATTTCCACTAGGGGACTCTGTGAGTTAACTATCCCACGCCTTCACCCTGAAGAACAGGCAAAGTCTCGGTCCCCTCCTTTACACAGGAGACGGCTTTGCTTCAGTCGCATCCCATTCACAGCTTGAAATCAAAAGATCAAAGTACCATTAGGAAAAAAACCCAACTTTATAAAGCTAAGGGCATTAACCATTTCACAGACTTGCTCTCGTGAAACCGTGGTTAATTCAACAACACTGCTACCACGTATTCGTTGTTTTTCTCTCTCCCCTCCCGATTGGCCACTGGCATTGTTTTATCTTTGTCATTTTATTTCCGCTTTATTATCTTGGCCGCGGTTTTCCTGCTTTAACAGTTTTGAATTAAAGCTCCTAAGGCTGGATGCCGTATTTACATTCACAGGGGATTATATTCCTGTGGAAGTGAGTTTTTCAGGAAGCAATCTTGACAGTTCGGGTGCTGCAAACGGGACACTGGGTCGGGGAGGGGGGTGGGTGCTGCCGGGCGATTTGTTTTGGGGAATGGGCTTTTATTTATTTCTTTGAGGGTGGGTTTTTTTGACGAGAGACCGATCGAGGGCTGTGCTTGAGGGCGACCACGGGACAGTCCCCTCCTCAGCCCGGCCTCCCCGGGCGGCGACCGTCGCCGCTCCCGGGCTCCGCTCCACCCCTCGCCTCAGCACCGCCCCGGCCCAGCCCTCAGGCGGCCCCGCGCCCGGCGAGGCCACACTGGGGAGCCAGAGGCCTGCGGCAGCCGGGACGACTCACTACCTCTCCAGAGGGCTCCGAGGAGGGCAGAGGCGCAGGATCGCTGCCTCCACAGTGCGGGAACGGTCGCATCCGACTCCCCTCTCAGGCCTGGGGCCTCCTTCCGCCACGGCGTCTCAGAGGCGCTGCGCGGCCACGGCACCGAAACCCTCCGGCGGGGCCGAGGCAGAATGCGGCCGGCAGCGGCCCGGTGAGGCCCCGCCGCCCCCGCGCCTCTCACCTCAGCCATCGCCTCAACCCCCCGCGCCTCTCACCTCAGCCGCTGCCCCCGCGGGAGCGGCGCGCTGGCCGCCGATTGGCTGCAGGTGTTCTCCTGCCCCTTCCTCCCTCGCTTTTGATTGGCTGAGACGCTCCTACTCCCCAGGTAACGGTTCCCGGTCTATGATTGGCCGTAGGTGGGTGGGATCCTTTTGGGGATTGGCTCCAGGTGAGTCGGAGCTTGCTATTGGCTGACAGGTAGTGTACGAGGTGTTCTATTGGCTGCGGGCGCTAACCTTCTTAGGCCGCCATGTTCGGCGCCGTGGCGCCGTTGCTACAGGCGCTGGCGAGAGCGGAGTGGTGAGGCGGAGCGGCGGGTGGGCGGCTGAGGGGAGAACCGCGGGGAGGCCGCCAGCTTCTCACGCCCTGCGCTGCTGCCGCTCGTTCTCCGGCGACCCGCCTGCAGGGAGGGCGGCGGGGAGCCGATAGTCCGAGCCTAAACTTCCTCACGGGACTTTGAGCAACTTCAGGCCGTGGAGGTGCAGCCGGGCGCCGCTGGGGCGCAGGCGGAGAGCCGGGCCCCGTCCCCTCAGGTCCCGGGCGTCCCCTGCGCCGGCGGGTTCACTGAGAGAAGCGGCGCCGGTGGGACCTCCCTCGGTCGGAGCAGGTGAGAGGAGGGGGCAGCCCCTGGTACCTATGGCCCTGCTTCCCTGACAGGGGGGCTAGGGGGCTGTCTGAATATGTATATATACGTGTTTGCATATATATAAGGGAAGGAGGTGGTAATTTTGAATAAACAAGATGTTTGTCAGCCTGTAAAGTTAACCTAAATTACCCCTCGGAGTCCCTCTTCTGCATTTCTTGGGTAAACTTGTAACCAATACTAATTGATAGCAGTCTCCATGTATATGAAAACTATTTTGAACAAAAATACTCTACTCTTTGGAAGAAAAGAGCCAAAAGCTGTGTTGATAAATAAGTAAAGATTTCTTTGGAGTATTTTTGGCCAAGAGTGAACTGTTGAATGTTTTATAAAAAAAAAATAAATGCTTTGGGTATTTTTGTAAAACTAAATCACGTAGGGTATTATTAACTGATGTCATTTAATTTCTGTGTATGTCAACGGTCTTGATTATTTTCCTTTGGGTTTCTTGCTGTTCTGTGTAAAGCTATTTGTGTTTATAGAGTTTGACACAACTCACTTGTGTAGTAGAGTGTGTGTATATTCACCTGTATTCTGGTTTTCTTTCTATGCAGCTGGATTGAAAATCACCTGGAGGAGAAACGCATATTTCACGTGTGAAGCTGTTCACTTTGAATTAGATGAGTTATCTGTCTTGAATGAACTTATTTCTATATAACTACATTTAGACTCCTAAATACAGACCATGCCTAGCAGAATGGGCTCAAAAATTGATTTGAACAAAGACTTCATCAGAGTAAAAACACACTACAGCGGGTAAGTCAGCATGTTCTCTCCTCTATATTGTGTTCTGTCTAATTTTGAAGCATATTGAGTATGAGTTCATGAGTTCATAGTCTAATCTAGTGATAGAGTAACAAGGGCGTTGGTGGCTCTCTTAATTTACGGTTCATTTATCTACAGGTTAAATTTTCATATGAAGACTTGCATAGTAAAAATATAGATAAGCTTTTCATGGTGAGAATTCACGTCAAAAATTATGTATTAACAAAATAGAGAAATTCACTACTTTACTTGAAGTAAAACTTACTTCACAAGAAATCCATGTAAATGGGATTGGATGCTGTGGTTCACTGTTACTGCTGCTCAGTAATTTCTGAAATTTGCAGATCAATTGGGTTTTGTTATTAATCTGCATTATGGTTATGGTTATTGAATAGATGCACGTAAACTCCTTTATTAACTCTCGGTGAAAGATTTGTACGTTATATTTGCCATTACTAGTAATTATTTTCTGCTCTGTAGTTTTTTCCTGCACGTCTGAATCATGTCATGTATAGGCTCCGGTTGAAAAGAACATCTGAACTTCAAATACTTGTGTGATGTACTTCTGAGACACATGGATATGCATGCTTCTCTGAAACAGGAATAGGAGAGCTGCCTTAGCTCTGTAAGGGAAGGTGCTATAAACATAAATAGAACTTAATGTAAGCCATTTGAGATAGCTTGCTGGCAGGTACTGTTGATACTGAAGGAAAAGAGCGTGTCTGTAGAACTTGCCTGCGCAGAAATGGAGGCGATGATAATACTTGTGTCACTATTAGAATTCATGTGTAATTATTGATGTCTTACAATAAACTACTACTGTAGTTTCTCTTGCAATGCTATGTCCAGTAACTTCCACTTTCTGTGAAGTCTGTATGATGTCAATTTACAAAACAAGAGTTCTGAACTCAATGAATTTTTGTTTTGTTCTACTGATCAAATTATGTGAGTAAGAGCTGACTAGTTTTGGCGTTACAGACTGTATAACTGATTATTTCAGTATGTCCATTAAAGTACTACACTCATCTTTTGAACAAATTTGACAAAACTGCAGGAAGTCATTGATGCTGGACAGCTTCAGAATTAAGGACAAGCTCATTCAGGCAGCTGCTAAAAAATTTAAGTAATAGTATAATGTATCATTTTGAAATCTCAGTTAAAAATCTAAGCATGAGGAAGTTCTGAAACATGTGAATGTTGAGTCTGTCTCTGTGGAGTCCTAGTATCTTAGGTATTCGCGTTTCTGGGTGTGACAGGGTTCCTAACATAGCATAGTATAAATAACTGCATAAGTAGATTGCAAAAGTAAGTAAACTTGTGTAATTCTCACTTCATTATTTCAGTTACTTAGTTTATCTGGTTTATACCTGGTTACTTGAAATCACCTCATTTAAACAGAGCAGTGATACCTCTGGTATATTTATTGTATTCAACTAAGAGGGGAAATAATTACGTGTGCCAGTAACCATTAATTACAAAACTGTTTTCTAATTATCCTCTAGAATGTTTTGAATGCACTGAGATGACTGAAGTACATCTCCTCTTTCTTCCTGCACTTGTTTAATCATTTGGTTTCCTTAAGCTTGTCACTTGAAAAGTATTTAGAAAACAGGAGAAAGTCAAGTTTGTATGCTCAGTTTTTGTTTTACATAATCTTTTTTTTTTAAAATCTTTGTCCTGCTTTGACAGTACTATGTGGGCTTTCATTACATCAAGAGTTATTCTCACAAATGCCTGAGCATACACTATGGTTTGCATGAGTGGAGTTGAGTACTGTGTTCATGTTCTCAAAACACTATAAAGGTAGAGCACAAGAACGCAGAATTTGAGTAAGATATTATTTGAATTTTCTTGTAATGATATCTTTTGAGAATTCACCTCATCAAAGCTTTCACTCTAGCGCTGTAGTAGATGTGAGGAAAAAAACTATGTTTTAAGGGGATTTTACTTATCTCCTGATGGAAGAAGTACCAGGATAAAATTTAATTCTTACAAAATCTTATGTTTTTTACAACACTTCAAACACTGAGAGTTATAATAAGGGAACCTGACTTGCCCAAGTAAACGTGCATTAAATATAGATCATTAACACAGTTAATTGCTCCATACTGAAGTATTTTTAAGACGTTAAACACTGTGAGATGTAGTCTTGTTGGCTTCTGGTAACTAATTTGCATTAAGGGGAGCATTTTTTATGAGGAATGATGATTTGTAAGCGTCATTTTGCAGCTTAGAATCCATAAATGGAATTGTTGGCATATGCAGGCTAATGCAGATATTTTTTGCCAAAAGCTTATGATTTTGTCTCATGCAGGGACATCCTGATAACGAACTTGGATGCATCAATGAGCTATGATGAACTTTGTGATGAAGTGCATGAGATGTGTAATTTACAACAGGAACAGCCAATTACCCTGAAGTGGATTGATGATGAAGGTGTTGTACTGAAATATTACTTAAGCATTCTTGGGTTTATTGTTCATTGTGGTACAAAGAAGGGGCACTAAGGAAACTTGTATAAACAAGCTTCATATT
The DNA here is from genome assembly GCA_013398915.1 of Dromas ardeola. Classification (NCBI taxonomy): domain Eukaryota; kingdom Metazoa; phylum Chordata; class Aves; order Charadriiformes; family Dromadidae; genus Dromas; species Dromas ardeola. The sequence goes on from VYZM01006409.1 coordinate 179,712, forward strand.
GTGGACATACTTTTCATTTCTAAATACCCGGGTTCATTGGAGAAATGAGCCTCAAAACATCAAGATTACCTGTACAACCCTTTTTCTAATTCCTCATTCTAAGTTGTTAAGTTTCAACTAATCTGCTGTTTTGGCTGCCCTTGGTCCTCATAGGTTTTATGAGTTATCCTATTTCTGCCTATGAGTGGCTGTTTCTGTTTATTGCCACATGTAATTTACATTAGTTTGATTGCACAAATAGATGTTCTCTCTGAACTAATTTAAAGCAAGCAATTGCCAATGGCTTAATGGATAAAGCAAGCCTACCAAAGAGCTGAAGAAAATGATTTTTTCCCTTGGGTTTCTTTAGTATTTCTCTGTTTTTGACAAGATCAAAAATGTTTGAGCTATGAATAACTCACTTGTAATAAAATGCCATAAACATATAAGGAATATGGATTGTTAATTTGCAGTACAAATAATTCTTTTGTCTTTCATGTTGCATTATTGCCGTATTTATAGATCAAGAGCTGTGGTCTTCAAAGAGGGGTAGATGCACCCTGGGGTGCATCTTTTTAAAAAGAAGAATGTTTTTTTAAAACAAGAAATTAAGCTTTCCTTTATTTAATGTGTAAATTGAAACTGGTGTTGTCACTTGGCCCATATATCTTACGGGCATGTGTCACATATGGTGGGCAGAGTGTGCTGAGAGAAGAGTCGGTGTTCCACAAAGTTGCAGGGGTTGAGAGTGGCACCCTTGCTCATTTGCTTGCTTTCAGCGTATTGTGACGTACGGCAGTTTACGTGTGCCTGGTTAAGTGGATTTATGGATTAATTATCTAGTTTTGACTAAAATAACCCTCACAAGGTAATGCTGCTAATGTGAGCACGAGCAGACAAGAAAATGCTGGAGCTGACACTTCTGCTTCTGAGTATGGACTCTGTCAGCCACGCTACAAGCTAATCAGATCTGACAAGAAGTCAAAATGATTCAAAATTATCAAGAATAATATTTTAAATGTTTGTCTTCTCCGACTGAATACTTGCATTTCTGCATGTTTTATTAATATGAAACTAATAGCATATGTCACAGATAAATGGTAATGAGGTGTGGATAAGGCATGGTGCTTGAGCCCAGGCTTAGTGTGCGGTCATGTTTGTGTCTCCATTTATTTTATTCTTTTCCCTATGAATTTCATCCTGAGTGATATCTTGTAATTTGGGGTGGGTTTTTCTGTTTTATCTATTTCAATAGTTAGGCTTTTTAGAATATACTTTAAATTGCAGCTGGCATGCTGCATTTTTGAGAGCTTTTAAAAGCTCACTTTGTTAAATCTGTTACTACTGAATGTGAGCACAGAAGACAAAGTCATAGAAACTAAGGCTTAACATATCTTTTTCTGAAAGAGAGGATTCTTTGTGGCTAGGCAGGTTTAATGATTACTCTTTTCCTTCTGTTTACTTTTCTTCTTCTAAATCTAAGTTAAAAAATGTGAACCTATTTTCCTCAAAAGATACAGGCCAACCCTGAAAACTTTAGAGACTTTTAGAGGGAAATTAATTTTACATTTATTATATTTTTACATCACTGATCACATATTCATATCCCATCTGTGACTTTTGTCTGTGTATCTTATTTTTTGCACTTTTTAATCATAGATTGCTTTTCTGTCAGTCTAGGAAGAGAGACTCAACTCAAACCTGTGTGTACCTTCATGACTTTTCATTTATCATACCATGATTCTGTAGTCAGTGAAGTTAAGGTAGTAAGATAACGGGCCACTTAACAAAGGTTAAATTAATTTTGAATTAAACTTAAATTTTGAGGTTACTAGAAAGTGATCTTGCTTTTTTCTGCTGTGTGTTAAAGATCTTTAAGCATATCTGTTCACTCTTGTATTTTGTTGTCCCCTTGCAAACCAACGTAGTATATTTCTATCTACTCAGTTTTGATAAAATTAGAAGGGGAAAAAAAATTGTGTTGCTATATTCTGGCTTGATAAAATGGCAGCTTAATATCAGATGATTGAAAGAAAACCAATCCTGGAGGCTGGTACATTTCTTACTGACTAATTGAAATTCTCCACTTTATTTTTCAGTCATAAACTTGTCTATGTATTGCTTTTTTGTTAGGTGACCCATGTACCATCTCATCTCAAATGGAACTGGAAGAAGCCTTCCGTTTGTATTGTCAAAACAGAGACGAAGGGCTGATTATTCATGGCAAGTATTGCCCAGTTCAAGAACCTGTACGCATTTGTTGATAATCCTAATAGCCTCTTAAATGCAAGAGTGGAACAACTCCTTTGCCTGTCTAATGACATTCTTTGTGTAGCTGGTGCCTTACAGTTTGATGTTGTAAGAAGGAAGTATTCTTTTGGGAGTGCAGCCCAAAGCTGAAACTGTACAGTGTGCTTTGAGGGGGGCTTCAAGTTCTAAACTGCACAGATTTGTTAATGCTGTAGTCAAGTGTAAGATCTTGTCAGTATGGACCCAAATATTATGTTATTTCTCATGCAGAATAATTTAAAGGCTTCCAGAAACTGTGTAAATAGAGTCAAGAATCAAGGACAAAGCACCACTGAGAGTCTTTTCACTTAAAAATCTAATGTTTTTGTTTCAGTTTTCCCAAGTATTCCAGAGAAACCCGGCATGCCTTGTCCAGGAGAAGATAGTGAGTACTAAAACACTATCAAATTTCAGCTTAATTTTTTTCAGTCACATGGAAAAGAAATATATTGAAAGATTTTCATAAGCTAGTGTTACGTACATGTAGGCCTGTTTTGTGGTTTCTTAACAGGATGTAAAATGGTATTTTGTCAACAGAGAATTTACGTAAATCAACACTGTAGTACTGTTTTTATGTTTCTGAGGATTAGTACTGGTTTCCAGTAGCTGATATATTGGGAAGAAAAGAGCTCAGGATTTTAGATGCCTATTTGAATGTGGTCCTTTGCTTTCGTGGTTCTTCTGGTTTCTTAACTTGCAGGGAAGAGAAGTGATGTACTGAAGAAAAGGGAGATACAGCTTTTTCTTTTTTTTTTAATAAAAAGGTTATTAATCTCTAAAAAATATCCCATGAAAGGTAGATAAACCTCCAGAGGAAGCATCACATGATTCTTACTAATCTTGCTGAAGTTTCAACAAGGACATGGGCAACTAGTCCATCTGGTTATATCACATAATGTACAGTGCTTTTATTAAATCTGCAAGCAAATAAGACTGAATTTCAATACTTGTTTGTCCACGAGTTAAAACTCAAGTGAAGACTGTAGTTATATCTTACTGTATGTTGAAAATACGTTTGCTGTGAAATAGTATGTTGAAAATGTTTTACTATGCTGTCACTTTCCAGTTTGGCTTAATAGGTTGAAAATATCTATGGGAAAATATTTTCAGGCTCAGTTTTCTTGATCATTCTGGAAAGAGTGGTTTTAGTTTAGTAGGTTTAAATAAGTTCTTGATGTCAATTGTATACAAGGAACACTGCTTTATTCTGGGACCTGAGTTATAGAAGGTGTTATGTCCTAAACTGAATCTTTTCCCTGGAAAGGTGTCAGGCTTGCGTTGGCAGGCAAAAACTGAACCTCTGTATCTACAGAAAAGATTGTTAGCAACAGCAAAAGTTTTGGTTTTTTTCTTGTGTCTTGTTACTGTTCTCAAATCTTATTGTAGTAATGATGCTTGAGGATGTTTGGGTAGTTCAATGTCTTGTGTGCCCTTGACTGTTGTGAGAATTGCAGTAAAAGAGAAGGTGATGGATTTGGGGATTAGCTGCCCTTAGAATGCTTCTAGTGTCCTGCCAGGGCAGGTTTTGACAAAGGTAAATATAAGTGTTAATATTCCGTCATAAGTCTTCAGACCGTGTTCTGTGAAACAGCTGTCTTTCAATGGAGACAGAACGGTTGATTTTGTTTAAATTTCTAACTCTGGGATGCCTCCCTCCTTTAATTCTGCAACTAAGAATGGAACAATCAAGTCTAGCATCACTACAGTGTTTGGGGCTATTTCACAACATGCTGAAATCTATTTTGTTTTCTTTTTCTATCTTGCTTCTAACTTGTTGGATGAGAATTGAGGGAGTGAACTCATACGGGCATCTGTGCCACTCTGCCTTCCCAATATAAGAACTGAAAGAACCAGCAGACTCTAGCTCTGCTTCCATTCCTCTAGCTGTTAAAGAAGGAAGGAGGAGATAGTTGTGTTGTACCCACCTAGACTGGTGCTAGTCCCAAATAGAAATATTTGCCCTTATTCGTGAAAACACAAAGCAAACTAATGTGAAATACTGACAAGAAAAGTAAGCTAACTGGAGGAGGGAAAAGGCTGTTGCTTGAGGGGTATTTCTTCAAATATGTGGCATAATAAAGTTCACTGCAGTTTAATGATCTCATTAAAAGTGTAGATATTTTAGTACAAAAGTTTTTTTGTGTTAACTTGTTAGATGTTTTAGTTATTTCAAGCCATGAGATAAAGTACAGAAGCACATAGATTAGTGTGGCTCAGATGACCTGGTTATTCTGTCTGTAGGGTATTTCTCCGGACGTGGTTTTACAGGTTATGTTGAATCATACTTAGATTGTTTAAAAAGCCTGTTCAGTAGGATGTGCTCGGGAAGTGTTTGTGGTCAGGTTTCTTGTAATTTAATGAATTAATTCTGTGCGTATTACCTCTTTGAATCCATGAGACCTGCATGGAAATCTGGTGTTGTGGCCTAGTTGTAACTATTTCAAATTGTTTTACAACAGACTTACTAAATGTATTGGTGCTAATTTAGAATGAACTAATGCATTCAGCATTATTGCATGTTAGCTAAAGGCATGCAACAAACTGCATTGCACTTAGACTGTATGGAAATGTTATTGACAGTGGTGATATAGTTTATTTAAAGGACTATTATTTTGAGAGGATTAAAATATTGTCCTTTGTTCAGAAAAGATTTGTCTGTTTCAAATTCTTGTTTTATTTTATGTGGCTTTATCACTGAGTTACATTCATAGGAAATCCTTTTAAGAAATGAGAATATTACAAATTCCCTTTTCTAGAGCATCATGCTTACACTATAAAGGAGCTTCTGAGTTTGCCTCAGGTTCTTTCCAGAGACAAATAAACAGTTAACTAATTGTTCTGTCCAAAATGGGCTTCTACTTAAATTAGCAATCTCTAAGCGTGGACCTCTGGTTTATTACAGAACTGCAGACAGTTTGAAATGTAATTTTTAAACAACACTGTTGAATTGCTAAGTAACTTGTTTCAGTTGCTAAATAATTTCATTGGTCAGACTTGTTCATATTAGGTCATGGAGGGGCTGTTTCTAATAGTATCTGATCTTCTGAATTGCAAATATTTAGTGGTGAGTTTTTTATAGAATTGTAGGTTTTTTTCTTTCCAGTTTCTTCAAAAACATATTTTTTTGGAAGAATGTGCAAAAATACATACTGAATGTTTTGCATTTATGTTGAAATCTAATAATATAATTGCTAGCTATTCTGGACCTTTGTGAAATTGATACAGTTTTGAGATTGTACCAGTGAACAAAGCTTGAAATAAATGCGTGTAATCCATTAATGGAATAAACCATGTGACTAATATTTGATTTCTATTTGCATTCCTTAAGAAAAGTTGGGTTTTTCCTGTGCTTGAAGAACCTACCTTCTTATATTTATGTGATGCTGTCTGCAAGATAGAAATTGCACAGTCTCCAGCGTCTGAACTTGTACTGTCTGTATTCCTTTTGCTTCTGAATTCTTGCACTTTTTGGTGGGTTTCTTTTGCCCCATACCCAGCTCCCACTATAAATGTGCGACTGCTTTTGCAGAAAGGGTACCTTTTACCTTCAGCGAGACAGTGAGCCCGGCCCTAGAGACTGGGGTGGCAGCACTGCTGTGTGGGTGAGGTGGCAGGATTTCTAAAATATCCTGCATCTCTTCCCAGACACTGAATGTGACCTCTTGGAGGCGTTTCTAGCATCTGCTGGCCTGGAGCCTTGGATACTTTATCGCAATGTTTCCTGATAAAGGTGGCAGACTTTTAGGCTAGTCTTTTGTATTTAAAACATGTTTTTACTTTTTTAGTAGATTAGCTATTCTTTTGGAATTGATATTAAACAAGATTGTTTTCTGAAACGTTTAGGTGTGTATCTCTTTTCTGTGCTTTTAAGTGATAGCCTTCCGGATACCCTGATACAAAGCGTGGTATCTGATTGGCAGTTTTATAACTTAGTTATGTCGCCTCAGCTTATTTACACTGACAGATCTTGATCTGATTTATCACTCTTGGTGCTGCAGCACGTTGTATAACAAAGCATGTCCAGCTGAACAATTTCTATCGATTTGTAGGACTTCCCTAATGGAATTGCCGGTTTTATCAGAGAAATACTTGTTTTTGTGACATCAGCTCCTTGACATCCATGCCATGTTTTAGTTTGTGCCTCAGCTGCAAGCTACAGCCTCTCAAGGGAGCCAGTACCACCCGTGCCTGGATACATGAGGCAGAGATGTGAAAGGGAGAGACGGGGGTAACCAGTCTTCCATTAAATATTTGCTCTTAATGTTCGAGCTGATCCTGCCTATTGTCCTTGGTATCTAATGGTATTCAAACAGCGGCATCAGTGGAATAAAGGGAAAATGTTTCGTTTCATACCTACTACATTGTAAAGCGTAAAGAATTTGATGCTGAAGAAGCTAAAGAATAAAACCCAGTGAGTAATGCATGCTTTTTCTATAGATTTTATGTATCATTGTGATTGCTGTTATGAATTGAGGCCGTTGATGCAGTATGTGTGTACGTGTGGTGCAGTAGATAATAGAACTCAGCATTTTGGTTATGATACAGTTGCTTTGCCTACCACCCTCCTTTGCAGCCATAGATTGTTACAAATGCAGAGATTCCTGCTGCCTCTTGTGCGTAGGGATGTGGCTGAGAGACCTCTCAGAAATGCTGATAAAATTGTATTGAAAGGACTCTTGGGGAATGTATTTTAGGAGGAAAAGAACAGAAGAGTGAGTGATGCTGCTGCTAATAAGGGAGACTAATGAAAGAAATGTATCCAAAAAATCCTGATGGTATGTGTTCAGGGCCTGTTTATTGTAAGACTGCTGATGTAAAGCTTAACGATTTAGAAGCGTCATTTTCTAAGGCCTTTTTGTTTAATTGTGTTTAGTGGGTTGTCTTAGATGAATGTATTTTAATTGTGAAATAATTGTTTTGAATTAAGGCTTACTTAGTTTCTAATATTGTCAGAATAAACTGTGCTAATATACTTCTGCATTTTTACATCTGAACAAATAGATATGTGAATTTAATGTTAAAATTAATCTTGGATTTGGGTAGCTAGTGCTAACAAATTTTAGGGTTGTTTTGCTGTTGGCTTGATTACATAGAAGAATGCAGACTAGGAAACCTTTAAATTTCATGAAATAGAATGAATACCTTTTTGATGTGTAAATACTTATGGCATTAGTATGACAGTAGACTGTATGTTTTTATCATCTAATATTTCTGGCTGATCTTGCTGCCTCTTCTTTTTGGTGACGATTACACTGTGTTGTGGATGTCTCTTATGCTCTTTGTTTATCTGCTCAGTATTTTAGCATTAGGTGTTTGGACTTCATTTTACCCCAAGCCATCTTTCTTGAAAATTTCATTACAGGATTGAGTAAGGGTATCTTACTAACCTAATTATTGTTGTGAGCCATTTTTTTAGGTATATATATTTAGGTTTGCTTTGTTTTCTGTCTGATACTACAAAATAGCTCTAAAAGGCATCTTGCTACAGTAGTGTGGCCTGTAAATATTTTTCTAGCTCATAAGGCAGGTTTTTCCCTTCATTTCTTACTGTATTGGCAGCAGTGATTAGGTTATTCAGAGCACGTGAACCAATTTCATCCCCCAATGAAGAAAGGAACTATTGCGACCATAGAGACTATTCTGAAAACATAGATTGGATTGCACTGGATAATTAGGCAATTTTGAAACTGCTAGTAACCCTTGCCTGGTTTTTAGTAATTGAACTGAGAGAGAGGAAAATTGTACTATTTTTAATGCAAGATATATTGTTGCCTAGGAACTGAAAATAGCTGTGTCATAGTTTCTCAAGAATACCTGAAATCTCTTCCTCTGTCGTCTTAAGTGTGTACCATGTTTTTTCATAATGGCATATTTGAAAAATATACATACAAATTATGAGACAGCGTAAGTTACTGAAAGCAGAATTGTAGTTCAAGGTCTGTTCTGCTTATAAACAGTTAATGTTTTTAATTCTAAAAGTCAACATTTTTCTTAGCTATGAAATATCCAATGAAGAATAAAGAGCTAGGCCTCCCCTTTGATAACTGAGGTGTGAAATTATAAAGCACGCATCTGATTGTGGGGTTTGATATCTTCCCTTACTTTAATATACTGGAGGTCTTAGCAGATGTTTGTACACCAATTTGTAAACTATAAACACAGTGGAAAAAGGAATACTTGAGCTAGTTTGTAAGGTGTCATAACAAATAGCGTGCATTCTTTTTTTTATTTATTCCACCCCCTGCCTTAGCTATTGCTCTGAGTGTAGTATAATCATGCAGGACAGATGTCAGCTGGTTTTAGAAAACTTCAAGTGTCTAGGCATTACTCTGTTATCTCTCATCCTTCCAAGCTATATACTTCTCATAAGTGGGTAAATCCACTTTTGATATAAATAAAGGCATTTGGGGTAACTAAATTGTCAAGAAGGTGATGAAGCTTTTTGTGTTATTTTTTGGAATGAGTGGACATCTGTGAGCCTGTTAAACCTTTATTAGGCCTGTCTGTTTCAGTAGCTTGAAAGAGCTATTTAGTGTGTAACCTCTTAAATGATATGGTCGAGGTTAATTATATCTTATACTTGGGATGCTGTGTAATACTACTTAAAATTAGTTGCTCTATGCGAGTTATGGTTCTTAATGTTTAACTGAGACCCAGAAATAGCAACAGAGACCTGCAGGGCAGATAAGTGGGCTCTTAAAAATTTATCTCTTGGATTTTTGAGTTGCTATGTGAGAGAACAAGATTTTGTGGGAGATTTCAGGTGCTGTTAATTTGAAATGGAGAACACTTCAGAAGTGAAACCTTGTGAGTCTAAGTAGTGAAAGCAGTTGGCTAGCCACTGAAGAGTTGCTGTCAGGACAGATGTGGATGGTAAGTAAATCTGAAGTAAAAAAGGCAAAAAGCAGCTAACTTAAGGTGTGCTGAAAGGGTGGTTTTCAGAAGACACGTGAGAGTCCTAATCACCGCTGTCAGTGCAAGAGTTAAGTGTTGAATAGACTCTGCAGTTCTGCCCTTAAACCACAGGGGGAAGGTAGTGACTTGGCTAGTGGAAAAATGAAAAACTGAGAGTCTCAATATTGACTAGAAAGCACCTCATTTGTAACTCTGAAGTTCCATTACTAATTCCCCTGCATCTGTAAGTGCTTGTCCTTTAATTATTAGCTGGTAAAATACTTAAAAGGAAACCAGAAACTATTTGAAGGCATGGTCCTCTTTACTTTTCCAGTAACATGCCTGTTCTATTAATAATAATAATGCTATTATATGCTTCTTCCAAAAATTTAGGTTATCTACCGTGTTCTTCAGTAAAGCAGGTATGGATGCCCCGTGACTAGCACAGGACTCCCAAGTTCTTTAGATTGTCAACTCTGATAAAAACTATTCTTGCCCATAGGGATTGCAAAGGAAGGAAAGCCTCAGGCAGGCAGTGATAAAATTGATATTATAGAGCCTGAAACGATAGGTTTGGGATTGGAACCTATCCATTAATTTCAAGGTGCAATCATTGTTTTTAACAGTAGCACTACAAGCTATCTCAATGTTACTTTAAACTTGTTAAAAGGAATAGCTATCATAAAATGACTTTACACAGCAGATTTTGTATCATACACAGATGATGGAGAGCACAGTAGAAATCAAAAGGGGTTTAGGTGGGAAGCAGTGTGTAAACTTTGCAAGTCTGCTATAATTAGCTTCCTTTTGCCTATGGGGTGAGTTGAAAGCCCCCTTCCAAAAGCTGCAAGACAAATACCATCATTAATTTGAAATATTTTAACATGCTTTCTTTAACATATTAAACTACAATTTTCCATTAACAGACCAGATTAAAGGGCAGGTACATAAGACTGTATCCTGTGCAAAATTTTTCCCTATAAGGATGAGAAGCTCTGGGGTAGAAGGTTGCTTTCTTGGGAAACAATCTCTGCATCATAAAAGAATTAGCTCAGCTGGAAGACCTACTCAGTTTGCTGTTAGTGTATAATCATTAATCCAGAACGTAACAGGTATGATGAGTAACTCCTGAAACTATTCAGTTTTTTTTTATTTGGCTGCTGTCACTAAATAAATTTAGTGATACTTTACATTGCTGCAAACTCTACTTCTTATGTTATGCTTGTGAAATGTATAAATGCTATATCCATATAGTATATGAGGAAGCTTAGAAGGAGTAAAAGTACAAACGGGAGTATCTCTCATGAGTTTTATTGAATGATAAAAACTGAGCACAAATCATAGAACTCAAATTGTGACATACGAATATGGACGTTGTGTGAACTTAATTTCAGCTTGCTTTCTTCCTGATACGAAGCAGAAGAAAGTACTGTGAGGTACAGATTTGTCAAATCTGTTGGACTGAAAAGCGATAGATCTGGAGAGTTCGTGCTGCTGCAAGGTAATTGTGGCCTCTGTCAGACTGAGGCATTGCATACTTTTCCAGGTATGATAAGCAGGCGACTGATTAAATTGGAAGGAATTCAGAGAAAGACGCTCAAGAGTCTGATTTCTTAGGAAAGATAAAGTACACCTTTATGAAGCAATAGCTAAACTGAGTTTCTGTCATTCTGCTAATACTGGAATGATATAAATATTGGGAAGGGAAATGGAACTGTTTTAGAGTGGGACCATAAGCTGAAGTAATGGAACCATGCTGGGAAGGAAAACAACCTGACTCGGAAAATGTGTCCAAACACTGAGACTGCAGGAACCAAATGATGGTTTCAAGGGCATTGTGAAGGCCAGCTTATAAAAGCTTTATGAATTTGAAATAAGTGTTAGATCTATTTTGAATAGCTTGTGGGTTTTTTGAACAATTTTGCATTTTTCGTGGTGGTGTAATCAAATAGGTGGTGATGCCTGTCACTTGAGGGCAAATCAAGTAATTCAATATGTACTGGAAGAAAAATAACATCAATTTAATACAAAAGGTAGCAACCTGAAAAATAGGAACTCCATGCTTTTCATGAGAAATAGGCACGAACAGCCCATGGTAAATGTATTGCTTAAGTTGGGTGGGGGGGCTTTAACTAATCTTAATTTCGATTTCATTCTAAGCAGAGGTTCTGGAAACTTTTGGTAGTTCTTTGATCATCAGCCTGATGTTCAACAGCAGTTTGAAATACAAACAGAATTGTACAGGTAAGGAAGGATGAAATAAAGGGAAGACGAGGTGTACAAGATGGGCCCTCCTTCCAAAGCAAATGGAAATTTAAGTTCAATGTATCATTATATATTTAAAACAAATCAACACTTTTCAGCAAAGTCTTGATGCATGAACACCAAATTTATTATCTCTTAATTGACCAAACATTTTTGCTTGGACTAGATAATATATGAGTAAACTCTGGGCTGTTAGTCGCATTCTTAACAGTTCTTAGTGATAAGTTAACAAATGGTTAGTTTACCAAGTGAAAAAGAGAACTCAAATTCTGTGATTGACCTCACAGTTGGGGTTCTAGAACTCAGTGTGGCAGTGAGTAGATCACCTGAACCTGCTACAATTTCTCTACCCAGGTCGTTGGGAGAATCCTATTTTATAGTAGTTTAATCCCAGATTTATCCATCCTGGTAACATTGTAAGTGTATTCAGTTGTTCAACTCCTATGTGTACAGCAGTCTTTAATGAAAAGAAACAAACTGTTGTGTGTAACTGTATGTGGATAGGTTAAATTGTGCAACCTTTCTTTGATGAAGGTGATGCTTGATTTCGTGTGAGGTTCAGGTTATACTTGTCTGTTTGTGTGCATCGCCCCACTCGTGTGCAAGCTTTAGCCATGGGGCTTACTGCACTCAGCAGCCTAACGAAAACAATTACAGTTCTTACACTTGATATCAAGGCAGCCTGGATCAATTAAAAATGTGGGGTTTGCTATACCTTATTATGAGATTTTTTTAAAAATCTCTCTCTTTTTTGTTGTTTGTTTGCCAGAAACATGCCAAGTTATTGCATGCAATTGTTTGCCGTGGCTGTTGGAGGGTTACATTTCCATTACAATTTTCAAGAAATAATTCTGCGAATTGTTGGCTACTAAATGTTTCAATACCTCTTTTAAAATATCAGTTGATTTCTTTCTTTTGCTGAAGAGCTATTAAATCAGATCCTTGGACACCTCCTGGTTGTTTGCTAGCTAAAGGAATTACCTTGCTTGTTATCCTGGTAGGATGCATCGTTGTCTTCCACGCTGGGTGCCTCTGTGAGGTGTGTCTCTGAGGCCTCATCCACAATACTTTTCCGATTGATCAGTGCCTCTGTTGATCACAAGTACAGGGAAATTTTCAAGACAACTTATGTATTGTCTAAATGTTTTATTTCTCATATTTCTGTGAATAGAAGGTATTATTATTTTTTTGTTTGAAAGCTTGATCTGTAAAAATAGGTCTTTTAGATCCCTTGTTTCTTAATTTCCTCTTGTATTTTGAATGCAACCAGTATTTTTAATGACAAGGCAATCCAGATTTGCTAATTGCCATGCATATGAGGTTTTTAACTTAGAGACCAAGAAAGAGCCTAAGGTATTACCAGGTGTGATTGATCTAAAGGGACATACAGCACCAGTGCAGCAGAGACTTTCAAAATGAGATGTTACCTCATTTTTTATTGGAAGGCTTTATCTTTGTAAATGTGACTTACCACCTTTCAATGGCATGGAGCCACTTTAACAGAAAGATGTGAATATGGGCAACCGAGAGACAAGTGCTTAATTATTTTTTTTAATAGAGGTTGATCTGACTTTGTAGTTAATTTTAGTGTCTCTTGAAAAAGAAAAGAAGGATGGGGATACAGTTCCCCAACTGCTAATCAGTTTTAAATTAAATAAAACAGTATCTTCTGACCATTTTAACAATGGCAAGAGGTGAAAGCACTTAATACCTATATATTGTTAAGGATGCTTTCTTCCTTTTCTAATTTCTGAAAAGGAATGGCAATTGTACGTAGCAGCTTACTCATAACTAAAAGAAGGGCCAATTAACGGACCATACAATGTATGTCTGTTATGTGCTTCAGAAAGTGGTTTTGTTATTTCAGTTTAACTATTTGGGACATACTAAGTAACAGATTTGTGAAACAACATACTATTAAAGTTCTGTAGAACTTGCTTTCCCAAAGATTTATTCTATCTTTATATTTAATTATTTTTTTATGTTGTTTTATCTAGTTCGGAGTCTATCAGAAATACCAGTATCAATTTCCTACTTGTAATTCATGAGTTGGTTTTGAAAGAATGCTCACTTGTCTGCTCAGCCAAACATTAAAAGAACAAAACAAAAACTGGGCATTCTCGTACTGTCCAGCTGGGAGGCAATGTAATTGGCCTGTAAACAAGTTGCATTAATCTGAGAAGTGATTTGCAGCAATAGCAAATTATCTCTGTGCTTAGTATAGTAAAAGATTATATATTATTATAGAGTAAAAGATTTCATAATAGTTTGATCACGTAAAAGCGGACTTTGGGATTGCATTTGTAAGTCCAAATGCAGAGGAAATAGTTTTTTAGTGACCATCTTACTGCCATTGGTGTAAACCACACTTTCAGACAACTGATGAATTCTCTTACGTATTCTGGAAAATACAAGCATTTCTAAACTCTCAAATGGAAAAACAGTGTTTTGGGCTCAGGGACAGGTTGGGCCTGTCTCTCATATTTTTTCTCTTCCCCGGTGCTGGGAAAGTATGGTGTCATTTAAAAAAACTAATTGTGTCGCCTTCTATTTCTCCCTGCTTTACCAAAGGCAAGGTTCACATCCTTTCTGTGAAGTTCTGAAGATGTTTTGAATTGGGAGAGTATTTTCTGTAGATAAATTTATTTGGAATGAACACTGAACAATAGACAAATTGCTCATACACTTATATCCACAATATTTCTTTGGTGTGTGTTGTTTTTTCCTTAGGTTTTTTTCTACAGTTTTTTGAAAGATGAAAAAACCCAACCCTAGGGAATGTCTTTGAAAAAAAACTATTAAATATATTTACAGGGTTCATTGTGCATTACTGCTAGGGATGTAGTTGCACAGCTTGACAACAGAGGGAAGAACTGCATGACAGCAACAGCCAGTTGTTTCACACTGCTTTTTGTTAGAGGCAGCTGGTTAATTTTGTTTCAGGCATTCAGTTTGAGTATTTTTATTTCCCCTGTAATCTTAACTTGAAAAACAGTCTTTATTTTCCTCCAATTTTCCGATCTTGGAAGTAGATAAAGTTCAGTACATTCATTGTAATTAAATTATGTATTTGTGTTCCCCAATAAGAACTTGTCCCTGTTAGCGGCTTGAAATATCTTTTGATTTTTTTTCCTCTAAACTTGTTCACATATAAAAGGAATACTTAAAAAAAAAAAATATTTTTTTTTTGCTAGGCAAAGGCTTGTCTTTAATATTCATGAGAGACAAAAGATTACTTTGTTTAATTAGGGATATGATATCTCCTTCAGCCTCCAAGCAGCTAACTCAAAGTCCTTAATGAGTTAACTGATGTGTACTGTAAAATAAATGAAGAAGTAGCCCTTTTCATTAAGCACAGTAATTAATACTCATGCTTTTCTGATGGCATTCCTTTTTCTAGGTGGCTGGCATCAATCATGGCTGTAAAAACTCATTATAGCTTCTGGTTATCAAGAGTCACGGAATCCCTTGCTTGTTCTATTCTAGTGTGTTCTAAAAACACGTGTCAAAACATCTTATTTCAGGTTCAGAAGTATCTTTTTCCCATATAAAGTGTAGGGGTGAAATGCATACTATGATTAGAGCCTTGTTCATACATTACACAGAACACTGACAACAAATTGTTTGTTTCTTATTTCAAGATACATACATACTGCCATTTTAAGAACCTGTTTATTGTTCAGGATGGTTTCTTTGATCTAGCATAGCTCTAGTTAGGATTTTCTGAAGCTGATAATGCTTCAAAATAATAGTATTAAAAACCAAAACTCCTTTTTATAATCTGCCATTATCCTTAAGTGAATTTTTAGGGAGGATGTCCTCATTTGATGGGTGCATTACTAGATACATAGAATACCCACTTCAGGCCATTTCTGTAGGTTATCCCAGGCAGGTTGCCCAGGATCATGTCCAGACAGATTTTGAGTATCTCTGCAGCCTCTCTGGGCAATCTCTTCCGCGGCTCAGTCACGCTCACTGGGAAGAAGTGTTTCCTGATCTTCAGATGGAGCAGAAGAACCTCCTGTGTTCCAGTTTGTGCAGATGGTCTCTTGTCCTGTCACTGGGCACCACTGCAACCAGTCTGACTCAGTCGTAATGATACCTTCCCTTCAGGTATTTGTATTCATTGATGAGATGTCTTTGAGCCTTTTCTTCTCTGGACTAAACACTCCCAGCGCTCTCAGCCTCTCCTCGTGTGAGAGATGCTCCAGTCCCTTCATCTTTGTGGCCCTTCTCTGGACTCTCTCCAGTAGCACCATGCCTCTCTTGTGCTGGGGAGCCCGGAACTGGACGCAGTACTCTAGATGCGGCCTCACCAGTGCTGAGTAGAGGGGAAGGATCACCTCCTTTGACCTTCTGGCAATGCTCCTCCTAACGCAGCCCAGGTCATGCTTAGCTGCCTTTGCCACAAGGGTGCATTGTTGGCTCATGTTCAACTTGGTGCCCACCAGGACCCCCGGGTCCTTTTCTTCACAGCTACTTTGCAGCTGGTTGGCCCCCAGCATATACTGGTACATGGGGTTATTCCCCCCTGGATGCAGAACTTCGCACTTCCCTTTGGACTTCATGAAGTTCCTGCCCCCTCAGCTCTCCAGGGGTTGAGGTCTCTCTGGCAACACAACTGTGTGGTCTGTCAGCCACTCCTCCCAGTTCTGTGTCATAAGCGACCTTGCTGGGGTTATGCTCTGCCCCATCCAGGTCACTGGTCAGGGTGTTGAAGAGGATTGGAGTCAGCGTTGTCCCATGGGGTGCTCCGACAGTCACTGAACCCCAACTAGACTTTTTGCCAGTGACTGAATATGGACTACAAAAATATTATTGACAATACTAAGAACATACTGTTCTGTCATAGCAATTTAATCTTATTTTGTAATAACAATAATACAACTTGTGATATAAAGGTGTATTTTACAATGATCACTATTTTCTCATTCTTTTTTTTTTACCTTGGCCCCTTTTAGAGACAGGGAGTAGGAACTGATTTCCCTTAGACGCTACACTGAATCAGTGGCAGTCATAGTGGGAAATTGTAGGGGTTCCTACTTTTTAAAGTGATGCTATATTAAGTTCAGTTTTTGTCAGACTGTTGCCTCACAAGTATATGGTACAAAACCCTGACTTTGATTTAATATTTATCATTAATTAGGTAGTGACTTGCTCCTTTATTTACAGACTTCATCATCACAAGCTGCTTGTTAACTTACCGTTCACTTAATATTCCTCATGTCAGTGATAAGCTAATGTTCAGAACACAGATGTATTAGGTTGCCTCCATATGGTGCTTTGTCTAATGAATCAATTAGCTATTTTGGAAAAAATCCTCATGGATTTTTTTCTCTTGGTGAAAAGTTACCCTACAAATGGTGGAACAGGTTTTCAATGATGTTTGAGCATATTATTAGGCAAAAACTTTGCAGTAGTTTTGCTAGGTTCTCATTTAAATTTCATTTGCACTTGGGAAAAGCAGGGGGTTTTGTTTACTTTAGAGTTTATATTTGTCAGATTTTTGAAGAGCTATGAGTGAAACGTATAAAGTGATACCCCTCTATTCTAGTAATTTTTTCTTTGCTGCTTCTATGGTGTGCAGTCTTTTGGCTCCTTTGAGAAGTTGGGTTTTTTCCAAATTGTTAACAATTCATTTAATAGTGCTATGTCTGTTTCAAAGGCTTGCAAAGTAAACATTTGCACATGCAAATAGAGTAACATATGAATGTTTGCGGATTTGGCACTGTACATTTGTGGAGTCACAGAAACTTCAATACTTTTATATGCCTTGTTTTTGAAGGACAAAAATAGAGTATCTAAAATCAGAGCCAGTATTAGTCAGTGTTCACACATCGTATGTCAGTAGCCTGTGATTTTGGCTTGCTCAATATTAAGTTAAAATAATGTTTCAACAAAGAAACTATTTATTACTTGCATTATCTTTTGACTGTGAAAATGTTTGGGTTTTTTTAATAAAAAAAGACTTAATCTTTGAGGTGTGGATATTTAAAACGTAACTGTTTAAAACTTGAAAGACAGAAACATTAAAGATGATTTTGCATTAACTTCGGAGGATTATAAATGTACAGTTTAATATCTTGTCAGAATATAGCAATGTTTATCAATCAAGAGTGTCAAAGTTTTTATATTAAATGTTCTTTGCTGTATTGTCTGGGGCATTTTAGTTAACATTACATATTTTTCTACATACAACATTGGTTGTTATAGATTGTTTCACTTGCATTAGGCTGATTAAAGGACAGCTTCAACAGCTAATGTAATATTAGACTCTCAGTTTAAAAGCAAATAAGAAAAACAACCCACCACAACCTGCCTCCCCTATTCTATGTCCTGGTTGAGATTCTTACGGAGAAGCTGCACCATTTTGAAGATGAGAAATAAAGCGATGTGATAGACCCTGTTATGGTGCAAGGTTGGCTGTCACCATTCCAGCTGTGAGCTGCTCTGAACAGGAGTGGTATTGCACAACACATTTTTCAACACTTACTATTAAATATCAAATTCTCTAATTAACCATTCACACAGAAACTGCACATGTGTATGTGAAAAGTGACAACAAAAGTAACCTGGAGTAGCTGCTAGGTACTGTCATGTGTTGCATCTTGGAAAGTTTGTCTTAAACAGGTTAAATGATTGCTTATTATGTTTAGAATATATTAGAAGTAATTGCAGACCTGCGCTTGTTCTGTTTCCATAACAGAAGAAATACTTTAGTAATGTTTAATGGCAAGATAAAAATGAGGTCAAATAATGTAATTCTCAAGACTTGTAAAATCTCTAATATTGCATATCTAAAGCATTATTAGCACACCAAACATCCATTACATATTTACACACGAAGGTGACATGGCGAGATCAGCATCGTCATTTTACAGAGGAAGCTGTTTCTTTAACAGTTATCTGTCCCTCTCACCTGGGCTTGAGCAGTGAGCAGCCGAGAAGCTGTAACAAGATTATCATCATGTGAGGAAGGAGACAGGGACGGAGAAAAGGGAGAGGCAGCAGTGAAAGCACATCCTGCAGGAGCTGTCATTTACTGCTGCCTTAAAAAAAAAAAAATCAGCAGGGATTTTAGCTGTGCGTTGATATTTGGAAAAGCAAGATTGTTTTAAGTCACAACTTGCTTAACATAGTGTGTCTGGTATCGCTGTGCTACCATGCTGCTTCCTTACACCTTTTTAATTTCTTTCTTAGAATCAATCTACCGACGTGGAGCCAGAAGATGGAGGAAGCTGTACCGAGTGAATGGGCATTTGTTTCAAGCCAAACGTTTTAACAGAGTGAGTACTGTTGCATAAAATGTTGGGTTTTGGTAATGTCCTGTGGTGATTGTTTTCTCAGTCTGTGCTTTTTCTGTATTTGAGCATTGAAAAGAAAGGAAAAGCAAGATGCTTATTCATGTGACTTCTCAGTCTGTGCAGTGTTATTCAGGTCGTAACAATCAGAAAAAATTGAAAGTCTTCGAATCTGAGGTAGAGCTAATAATGTATGATTGGTGGAAATGATTTATTTTTGAAGCCTCTAAAAAAACCCTGGTTTAGTGACTGTTTAAACTGATGCATATTTAGATCAGCTTTTCTCCATCTCATTCTTGATGTGATTTTGATTGCTTGTTAGTGTAATCTTTTACCTTCAGTACGTTTTATGATTCTTAAAGACTAGAGCTCTTGCTGTTAGCTTTAACTCTTTTGAATCTGAGGTATTACATAAACTTACTAAGAAAAAAAAGCCACCCTGGTTCATTGAGCTAAAATACAACTGATTAAGAATCTGAGTTAATCCACATAAGCAAGTGAATGTAGCTTTAAGGCTGAGACACCTCCTTCACTTATCCCATTATGCCTAAGTATTGCAGCATATATTCAAATGTAGTGTGTACTTTGGGGAATTCCATACAAAACTGAGTACAGTGAGGTGAGGTAACTTTTGCATTCATCAGTAACTTTCTTTTTTAATGAAATCAGCGTATTCTTTTTTAATGCTCCCCACCCCAAAACTGCATTGAAAGAAGGAAAAGCCACTTAAAACTCAGTATCTTATCACTAGATATGTGAAAAATAAGCCATATATCGGAATTAAACATGCATTTTTATAATGTGGTGTATCAACTCAATTTTTTAAATTTATAGTAGGAAACATACACTTTTTTGTGCTTATTTGCTACATAGTTAAAGTCTTTGAAACATTGTGAATGCATACCTGCCACATTAATAATCCATAATGTTACAGATAATGGTGTTTGAATTCACTATTTGCCTAACTGCCATTAACATGTAAACATTTGGAAACCTCATTAGCATGCCCACTTGTCAACAATTCTAAACAAGACTACTTTGTTATAACTGTATACGAATGAAATTACATACAGCCAGAACACAAACCATATCCAGCTGAAGTTAGTAATGAAGTTGACATGAACTGTAAAATGTATAAATTAATAATACATTATGGTCTTATATGTATTACTGAATTAAGTATAAAATTTTAATGTTGTCTGAAGTTTTAAGACTTGTGAATTCTTTTTTTTTCAAAATAACCTTTTAAAACTTCAAGTAAATGAACACATGCAAGAATCTAAACTTTAATCTTGTTGAACATAATGTAAAGGCTACTCTTTTGTTATTGCTGTGTTTGTTTTGGAGAGGTATGAGAGGGATACCTGTATTACTGCAGGCATTTGGGAGCTGCCCCTACCTATGTCCTTTTTTTTTTTTCTTGCTTCCCTGCATCTGACTGAAGTAAACAAGATTGTTTTCTTGTATGTCACTTCTAGGGCCTGAGACACTTTATTTAGTCTTAATCAGACTGAAGGAAGTCTGACGGACCAGGAATTTTTGGAAGAAATGGCTATAGATGTCCAAGGCTTCCTCTCTTGCTAGGCAGTATGTTTTTCGGGTCTTTTTTCCTGGGCAATGCAGTTTGGGTTTCTCCTGATCAAGGACGACTGGCTGTACAGATGAATGGGATGTAATTAAGTTTTGTTTTCTACAACTATCGAAATATAAGAAGGGAGATATAGAAAATATTTTTTTAAAAATGATCCATTCTTTGATCATTTTTTTTAAACTTTTTTTTTACTTTTTCTAATGCTATGGGTAAGGATTTACAGTAGCGTAACGCTTTTGGGCAGGACACCGTGTGTGATTCGTTAGTCTGAGGATCTGAATAACCGCACTCTAACTTGCCGTTTGCTGGGAGGAACAGACTTCCAGTGTTTCGTGGCTTTGGGACAGTTGCAGGGTTCTGCCCAAGCCTGGAATGGGGGATGAGTGCAGGGCTTCATGTGCTGCCTGCACAACGATGGGCAGTGGCCCAGCCTGGTACACTAATTACTGGAGAAAATTTGCAGGTTGGGAATAATGAGTAAGTTTTCTGTTGGCAACCTGTGCACTGTGTAGAGGGATAACTGAGACTGGGTGACTTCTTGGCGTGTAAGAACCTCAGATTGCTCTTTGGCACTTGGGGTAAAGTGGGTAAAATGACCACAGCACACATACACTGGAAAAATTATTTAAAGACGTGCCCTGTTAAACTCGGCAGTAGGATGCCTGGCTTCTTAATTTGTCCTCATTTTGATTTAAGTTATTCAGATGCCATTTTGTCCTATGTCTAAAAAAGGCCATATTTTTTGATATTAAATAGTGCAATGTACAGAGGTTTTACATCAGACTGCATGGGTGAGTTTTAATTATGCAAAGTTTCTACTGATGTTCTATCACTGTTAAAGTATATGGGTGCAGATATAGAACATTCTTCATACTTTAACTTGGCTTTTGTAACTTTTTGTGCCACTCTTCTCCAATGCAGTCAGTTTGGGTACTTTTTATGTGTAATGATGTAGTACAAATTCCTGTCAGTTTTGTTTGGATAACCTATGTCAGAACCTGAAATTCAGAATAGACTTATTCTCTATGAATGAATTGCTCATGTTAGGCTGTAATGTCTCCCATATGCTTGAGATAGTTGTTTTCTTAACATTCATTAAAAAAGGACTGCATTTAACTGAATTGTAAGTGTGAAGTGTAACCTTCAGTTATTAGGGAAACCCTGGATATTCTAAAAGAGTTGTTATTGACCATTTGTTAGGAGGTGACTAGGATGGGTTCTCATAGGGTGGGTTCTTGGATTCTTAAGTACTCACCTACAGAAAGCAACTGATAATTGAATTGATAATATGCATTTTGGCTTTTAGAGAGCGTATTGTGGCCAGTGTAGTGAAAGGATATGGGGCCTCGGAAGGCAAGGCTACAAGTGTATCAACTGCAAATTGTTGGTCCATAAGCGTTGTCACATACTTGTCCCACTGACCTGCAAAAAGCATATGGTAAGTTTGCATTCTGTATAAAGCTAAGATGTTTCATTGTGTCCTGTGTTGCTGTTTCTAGATGTGCATCTGAAGTAATTAAATATAGCACGTGGTTGTAGGTTTATAATACTCAGTGGTATTTGGTTTTCAGTTTCTTAAATGTCTATGGAGGACAAGCCTTTGGATCGTGAGCAGTAGAGACAAAGTGAGAAAAGAAAACTTGTGATATGACTTAAGTTTGAGGAAGCTTGAGTTTGACTTCTCCAGTAGACCTATTGTATTTTACAGATAAACAAAGAATTGTCATTGACAGTCCTAGTGTTTGTTCCTTTTAGCCTATGGGAATGTTTTAAGAACTAAGGCACTACTGTGGTCTTTGCACTACTGCTTGCAAAAAGGCTTGTAGCTTTCATGTTCTTCTTGCCATCTCAGTTTCTTCAGGAGTGTTCTCATCCTCTCCATTCGTATATATTCCAGTGGCAGCTCTAGTGTCTTTCCCAGGCTTTAAACATTAATCTGTATCCCTGAATTTTTTAGCCCTTCCCCATAATCATCATGGACTGTAGCCAGTATCTCGATGGTGGTTGCATCATCATGTTGTCTCTAAATCAAACCAGTATCTTTCTTTATTGGGATTGGATATGACTTGCCTTGAGATGACTAGATTCTTTGCCAATTTATTCATGCATGTTGCCATACCTGTTGGAGTAGTCCTACATGCCTCATTAGCTGCTTATTCACAACTCATAATCATATGATTCTATGATTATCAGTTGTGAATGAGACCAGGGTCCAAATGTACTACAAAACTAGTTGGTATGGTGATCTTTACCAATTTATGCAATACTCTTGCAGAATGAGTAACAGTTCGTGTTTTTTAAACAGGAAAGAAATATGCCACTGCTCTAAATAGAGTGTGTAACATCATGCTGCAGTGTTTACTTTGTTGCAGTTCCATGTGGAACAGAATCAGAAGTCTTAAATAGAATTAAAGTTTGAACTTTGCAATAAAATACAGTAATCTTACTTTTAGAAGACAGCTAAACATCTGTGGTAGGGAACGGTTGGCATAGCGTTTAGGCTTTTGGTAGGCTGGTTTTATAACGCATTACAAAATGTTAATATTCAGAAATACTTTCTGTAAAATCCAGTTTTCATTCTGGAAGATACAAATGTAAGGTTCTCATTGTATTGTAGTTATATAGCCAGACATGCTCACTTAAAAGGGACTGCATAAACCGATGTTTTTTTCTTATGTAACTTATGTGTTTTGCAAGGATTCGGTCATGCCTTCCCAGGAACCTCAGTTAGATGACAAAAATGATGAAGTTGACCTCCCTTCAGAAGAAACTGATGGAAGTGAGTACTTTCTTCTTAAGTTGGAATTCATGTGTTTCCCCATTTGGAGGCCCGGTTTCCATTCAACCTGTTTGGGGTTTTTAAAGCGTACTTTGGAATAGCTCTAGTTTAGTCCCGTGGACTAAATGCTTATTAGGGACTCAGTTACAGTAAATGTACTTCTGAAGCATATCATCTGGTTTGGTTTCATCCGAAATTCATATGTTCTGAAACCGTTCCAGAAGGTCAAGTTAAGCACAGAGCAATTGGCAACAAGAGATTTACGTTTTAAAACAAACAAAACCCCTGCTCTTCAGGTCTGAACTATGATGCTGATACCAATGCACCCTCAGACTTTTAAGTATTTCTTAATTTTGTGCAGAGTATTCTTTCTAGGTTAATATTTTTGATGGTTTAACCTGTCTTGTGTTACGGGCCCACTTATACCCATTCTCCAAAACAGCTCTGGCCTTTGTCAGATTCTGTTCTGAGCTCAAAGGTTCACTGATGACTTTCTTAGTGTCTCAGAGTTGTTTCTGCAGTGCCCTTAGGATGCGCTGTCAGGATTACAAGAATAAAGTTGTAAAACTTTATCAACTGTCCTGTAGTATTTAAAGCAAACTGCTGACCCTAAGCTGCTAAATCATCTTTCCATTTATCAATTTTTAAAATTATTTCTAATGAAGGCCTTGATAACCATGCTACTTGTTTGATTCTTTTCCAGTTCCCTACATCCCTTCAAACCGGAAACATGATACAATTAAAGATGACTCTGAGGTATGTTTTATAAATATTTTTGTAATTCACACTTATGTACTCTTAATCATACAACTTTTTATAAAATAGCTAGGTATTTGTCCTATTTTTTTGGCTACCTTTTAAAAAAAAAGTCTGGGTTTTCGGAAAATTGATTTTTTTTCCCAAGCATTTCTGTTGGATTTTTCAGAAGTCTTCTGTATACAGCTCTTGTTATCCCAATCATAATGTGAGGGACTTTTTTCTTTTTTTTTTTCCTCCCTTTCATTCATGTCGGAACAACAGTGATTTAGTAGAGGGTTTGACTTTATTGGTCCTTGCAACAAATGGTGGCTTTGACATTGTCCTGTCTGCTCTCTCTAATGGATGTGCACCCTTTATCACCCTCAGGCTACCTCCACAGGCTATCATTATGAAAGTTGGTTCAGTTTGATGATACATTAACTATCCAGCTCTGAGATGTTTCATACAAATAATACCTAATAATTTAGACAGCTACTGTGGGAATACAAGTAGAATAACATACACTTAAACTGTGTTTTTTCAGCTCTTTTGTAGTAGACAATCTGACCCAGTCTCTCTATGCCAAGAATGTTACTCCCTTAAAGCAGTTTGAAAAATCCCGATACACTAATTCTAAAAGGCTTCCAGACATTTCTTTTAAAAATGCTTCTGGCATATTTAATAAATAGGCCGCACTCTACATCCACTAGCAGTTAGTTTGATATCCCACTTTCAACAGGCCTGCACCTTTTTTTCTCTACTTCCACTACAATACTTGTCACTACCATTATTTCACACTTGAGTAGCTCTTGCTCTTGGGTAAGCGACTGCCTTATTTTCAGTCACGTGTTTTTAGATTTTATCTCAGATTCAGACATGGAAGGGTATAAATCTAAAACACATCAGAGAATTTTATCTAAAATTGCTGACTTGTGCTATGGTTAGTACTCAGGTAGATACTGTTTGTGTTGAAATTTTGATAGGTGCTGTTTGTTCAACTGTCCTGAACTATGCTGCTCTGATTTTCCCACCTTGCTTTTGAGCTTTACTAAAATAATTTAAAGTATCCTACAGAGAGGAAGTGGCATTCTGGGAGCTTTGACCAGAATCTTTAAGCTCAGAACAATCTCTTCTAATAGCAGTCAATCCTAGATCAAGATTCTTTATATAAGTACTTTCCATAGTTCAGCAGAATGCTGATCTGTCTACGAGTGTAGTAGTATGAGGTCAGATAAAAATAGGCCACAGAAGTATGTCAAAGCATTGTATATATTGACAAAAATTAAATGTCAAAGTACCTGCTGTATTCGTCTAGTTCAGCTGCTTGATCTTCAGTCTCACATGTTCTGATCTAATTCCAGCAAGTAGTCAAGACAAAATTTATGTTTTTAAGTAATGAATTTTAAAATAACATTCTTCATAGTGGAGTATTTCCTGCAAATTTTCACATTTGAGAAATTGGCATCTGCTTCTGTATGTTCCCTATTAGAAATATTCATTTTCACTAAAACTGTAATGAACTTGATACAGACAGCTGCTGCCTAAACTGAAACCAAGACAGGTGTATACATTAGCAAATTATTGTTTCCTTGTCCATCGTCTTTTTAGATAGCCTTTATTAATTTGGACTGCAATATATGTCAGAACATGAAAGATGCTCTTCACTTAGTACATGGCCTGTGGTTCAAGAATTTGAATAAAACCTCATTTCTTAAGGCATTGCCCTCTGTTTTCTAGTAGGGAATATTTAAATGATTCATCGAACGAACTACTGCCTTGAAAAACACAGTGACTATACTATATTGTAACACCAGTAAGAGCAAAACCAATAGCGACCAAATATTTCTGAACAAGTGTGTTATAATCGGCCAATCAGCCAGGGACGATGGGAAACAAACTCAGCAAATTCTGTCCAGTCGTTAAAGACCTCTTTGCTTTAATAGTTACTTGTTATGAAAGTGTCATCTGTTTCTAGCATTTGTTTCTTTTTATACAGGATATCAAACCGGTCATTGATGGAATGGACGGAATTAAGATTTCTCAGGGGCTTGGACTACAGGACTTTGATTTAATCAGAGTTATCGGACGTGGAAGTTATGCCAAAGTTCTTTTAGTTCGGTTAAAAAAGAATGATCAAATTTATGCTATGAAGGTAGTGAAAAAAGAATTGGTCCATGATGATGAGGTAAAATTCTGTGTTAATTGTATTCTGTTATGTATTGTAAAAACTTAACAAAAACATTAAATTAAGAAAGCAGCTAAGGTTTTAGACGACATTTCTGTAATAGAAGTTTTACTGACTTTTGAACTCATTTGTCATCAACTGTCTGCATGAAGCACCAAGATTAAATCTGAGAGATATGTCCCTTATTTTAATAACAATTAACAACTATTAACAGTCTTAGTAGAATGCATGTGAAAAATATTCCTACCTGGCTGTGCTAATCTGTGAGTGAGATAAATAGGGTGGAATTTGGGCACTTAATTTTGAAAGAAAACCAAAATATTTTCCAAGGCAAATGAATGTAGCTGCAAAGTGTTGTCCCTATTTCAGAACAGGAGCTGAAACTGATCTTACAGTCACGATTATAGAGGTTACATGTGAGTGACACAGTGCTCTGGAATATTTTTTTCCATGGGTTTAAAAAAAAATTATGCTACTACCATTTGAGGTCATTATGGTTTAACTGGCTTGTAAAAAAAAACAAAAAAAATCTGCCACAGAAATCAGTGCTACATTTCTCATTATTTTCAAAATCCTGTTGAAATTTTTTTTTAATACAGATCTCAAGTAAGTTTGGAGGTGGAAAAAGGAGGGGAAAAAAAGCCAACTCTTTGTGTTTTTCCTGTAACATTCATACTTCTTGAAAAGTATAGACTTTTATATCCATTCTATTTTTTATAAAAGTGATGAACCAGTCAAGCGCGCAAGGCAGGCAGATTTGAACCACCTACACTGCCATTAGACTGGAACCTGACATGTTAAGTAATGGGACAGGGGCTGGGGTAACTGGAACATGTGTGGTCAGACCCCAGCCTTGATAAACCAGTGGCGAGACCTGCTGGAGCGATAACAAGCGTTGTCAGGCTCGACTGGAATCTGCAGTGTGACATCCCACTCCACGAGTGGCAGTGTGTATGACAGGGTACCTACAGTGTGACACCTTCAATATTTGAAGAGTGAAGAAGTGCTGTGTCATCCTTGTGGGTGGAATTAATAACATAAAATAAAAAAGGTGGACAATCAGTCTTCCCATATAGGGAACTTCTTATATAGCTGTTCTTAAAATAGACAGTGAATTTTTCAAATATATTGCAATTTTTAAGTCGATGGTGTTATGTTGATTTTCTGCTGTTAGGAAGACTGGATTTCTTTAAAGTAGGATGTTGGAAAAAAACCCAACACATTATTTTAAGTACTATTTGTGTTGGTAGTTTCAGTCAGTTTCTCTGTCTGCCGTTTTTGTCATTATTCCAGAGGCTAGTGTTAGGAGACTCAAGTTGTAAAGTTCTTCTGAATTCCTTTGGCTTGCTCATTTATTTGATGTTTCTTTTTATGACTGGAGATTAGACTGTTGTGTGCTTTATTTGATGTTTCCTTTTTAACGTATGCTTTTCCAAGAAGGTAGAAGCTAAATAAAAGTATTATTTAATGAGTTACGCAGTTGTTTCTTGGAATCAGAGGTAGATGAGAAAAGTCCATCTTGAATAGTGGCTCTCATGGATAATTACATAGAAGATTGAGCTAATTGGCTTTTCTTTTCTATAAGATAGACTTTATAATGAAATTCTGGGAATTGATAGGAAATTCACTGAATTCTGTGAATGCATGAGATATTGGAAGTAATGGAAATTTCACCTAGTGTTTCGAAGAGGAAGAAAGTTAGTTACATAGCTAGTATCAGTATGTTTAAATCAGTGCTTTCCAGGTAATGGTTGATATGGGAGAGAAGTAAATACTTTTTCATAAATGAGATTGAAGCAAATCAAATACCTGGGCTTCTGCTATTAAATTTTTCAAAGTTTAATTTTGTTAACAGTAGTGCACTAGTATAATACTAATGTACTAGCACACAAGTGCAATAATGGAGTTTAACGACTCTTTAAAGAAGCTCATTTGGTAAGAACAAAGAAGTGGACATGGTTAGTGTTTTATTCAAAACTGGGGTTTTGGCTCATGTTTGGACCCAGGTGTTCCAAGGTGTTATGTTTTCAGGAGTGCCTGAACACGAAACCTAACAGATTTATTTAATTTGATGGTGACATTTCTTGATTTCCTTTGAGACTTCAGTTTCGCTAACTATCCTTGGCAGGAAGGCCTGGTTTCTCAGTGTCTGTCTTTGGTATCTCCAGATTGGTTGGGAAGCTGGAGCTATCTGTTGGAAATGGAGAATTTTTAGAACAATTGTATTTCTAGTTTGTTGGCAGGGTACTGGGTGTTTGCAGGGTGGACCATGATCAGTGTATTGTGTGAAGAGTGAATATCTACTGCTAAACCCGGTTGTCTGTAAGGTTTAAATTTTGTGTGGTTACATGAAAAATGATTAAATGCTTTGTTACGGATCTGAATTTAGCAATACTATGCTAGTATTATTCGCATCTTGATAGGTTTTTATTTTATGGTATCGCACTAGGCATTCGGGACTTCTCCCTGTTGAAGTATTCAAGGTAGCCTGTGATACTTTTAAGAATGATTTTCGTTGGACAAACTAATCAATTTTGGAAGTTTCATTGACTTCATTTTGAGTTTCAGATGAGAAAATGAAGTTCAGTTTACTTGAACCTTTTAAAAACTGGAGATTTGCATTGCCTGTGTTACTGGCATGAGTTGCTTCAGCAGCCTTAGGATCATTTATCTAAGATAATAGAATTTATTTCTATGAAGCAGTATGAGCAGTGTATCAAATGGTGCAGATGTGTGATATTTTTAAATGGCTTAAATTTTGTGCAGACCTTTCCAAATGGTTAAGAAACTTCTGAATATATAATTGAATTAAAATGTTTTATAACTACCTCCAGATTTTAGGGGGTTTTGTCTTTCTGAAGCACATATGTAACAATGTCGGTATGTATAAGGGAGCATAGATGTTCGCAATTTCTTTTCTGGGAATACCCACAGTGGTTATCCAGCAGGAGTTCTGATTGTTCAATTACTCTATTTCAGGATATTGATTGGGTACAGACAGAGAAACATGTGTTTGAACAGGCATCCAGTAACCCATTCCTAGTTGGTTTACATTCATGCTTTCAAACAACAAGTCGGTAAGAAAGATCTGAAATTATTTTGTTTTGAAAATCTTGATCATTGTACTAACTGCTTCTCATAAAGCAAACACAACGACTGCCATCACATAGTCGGTAGTTTTTGGAAGGAAGCATTAGGATTTTCAGAGGTTGACTACTGCAGCGAAGCTGGTTATAGTGGGGCAGCCTCACCAGTCTGGTGCGGAGAAGAAGGCAGGGTTTCCAGGTCCAGATCCAAAGGGACAAGATGAATGAGAAGGAGCTGTGCGCTGTGTTCCCAAGCGCAGGCCGTGTGGCTCCAGGAGCAGGAGGATGGTAGCAGGGTAAAACAGAACAGTTTATAATCCCCAGTTCTCCTGAGGAGGGCTGAATCAGCGCTGAGGGACGAACTGTAGTTCTGTTCTTCAAAACAGTGGAAGAGTTGGGCTGCTCAGTAATAATAGTTCTTCATAATAATTTAAAAACCTACATGGACATGAAGTATTTCTAACCTATATGAGGCTTATGAGCCCTTAGCACGTATTGGTGAAGTAAGTGATTTCATTTGAAAAATACTTAATAAACTCTTGGCTACTTTGAAATACTAGTTTTTTTGTCCTTGTGTGCACAATCCAAAGTAGATTATTTGCTGCTTATTTTGCAATTGGAATATAAAGAAAATCCAGAGAATTTTTATGCCCACGCTTATGTATGTCACTGGGGAATTTGGCGGGGGTGGTGGTGGTGGTGTTTGTGGTGGTTTGGAGTTTTTTGTTTTCACAGGCACCTCTTTACTGTTACACTTTCATAATGTCTAGTGCCACATGTATTGTAATCAGAAGATAAAAGTCATTCTATCCGGCTTCCTTGAATGGCATGCAGTGTAGAGCGCAACAGTTTTAAGAAGTTTTCATGAATTATCTAGTCATCCTAAAGAATAATCGCTTGTTCATTACAAAGCGTGTCACCAATCTTTAAAATACGAAGGCATGCAGTGTACCATTTCTTCAGTCCCCAAACTTTCAACTTCTTAACTTTTGGCTATGACTATGGCTATAGTCATAGGAAATAGCATTTTTCTCGCAGGAAAAACAAAGCTGAGATAAAGGAAGTAAAGAAGGTGTATGAAGAGTGTTCTGAAGGTACATGGACTGGGGAGTATTTTGGAGCAGGGAGAATGAATGATCCCCGAAAGTTACTGACTAAGGATTTGACCAAAAGAAACTTGTCTTGCTGACCAAAAAAAGATAATCTTTAGACAACTAACAAACTCTTGTGAAGGGCCCTTTAAGTTAAACCAACATTCACAAACACCTTCTCGCCAAATACTAAGTAGTAATAAACATCTAATATAAAAGTACAAGTGGTCGGCCAGGGTGAAGTTTTGAGAATGATCTTTCTTACAAATATTGGAAACGAGAAAAAGGCTGAATTCAGCAATAGAAGGATCCCTTGCATGCTACTTTGGGAGTTATGCTGACGTAGTTGAGGAGCAGAAATAGAAAAAAAAAAAGCTGAACACGGTCAAAGCTTTCTGTATTCCTGTTGTATCTTTAGGAGTCCTGTTTTTCCAGCCTAGCTGCTCCTTGCAGTGAAACAACTATAGTTTTATGTTTATAACTTCAGGCATTTGGCATGGATAGAGCCATGAGTAAATTAATCAACATCAGATTGTGTTAACTGGCCCAAAGAAAACAAATTGTAATATGCAGAGAACAGTTTGTGTATAAGTGTATTAATGGGGGGAAAGTTCCAAAGGAACATATTCTTTCTCTTGAATAGTTTTTCTCTTAAAAATTTTAAATACCTTTTTAAGATAAGAGAAATGTGTACTTAAGGGATACTAATTGATGCTAAAGGTAGCTGCTTATATTGTTTCAGACACTAGTGATGCTTGCTTTATTACTGTAATAAAATATGTCCTTGGGCTTGCCCAGGATTGCTGGATAGGTGTCTTACAGGGATGGCAACAATCAGAAACCTCCATCCTGCAAACCACTGGTGTTGGAGTAAATCCTTCTAAAACCAGCAAGGATGAGCAGTATTCCCACCCTTAGGTGCTTCAACATGACTTGAGACAAGCAACTTTAAATTGCAGGTTCTGAATGGTGGTAGAAGCTTCTAAATAGCATAGGAAAGTTGGAAGCAAAAAATATGAGTATTTTATTACAGTATTTCTCATGGCTTTGTTATCTATGTTATTATTGTTTATTTAATTTTAGTTTAGCATTTACGTTCTTGTGGGGAGGCCACTGAAAAACTTGCAAGCTGGGTTGTGTCCAATAATTTTTCCTGATTTTCCTTTAAGTTTTTAACTTAAGTTTTTCAAATGTAGAATCCTTTTCAAAGGGGAAAAAAAGTCAGCTTAATTGTTACCAATTAGAGTGGTTTGAGAGACTGGAACATGTGTTTCCCAAATGGAATGTTTTCCGGTGTGTGAATATATGGAAAGGAGTTTTCAACTCCTGGAAAAGGAGGTGTATAAAGAAGTACGGCTTCCCAGGACAGCTGCCACCTTCATCAGAAACTCTCTCTCAGCGTGTTTCTGTCCTGGAGGTGTCTCTGACCTTGGCAGCATCGCCTGGATCATATTTTCCCAAGGGTGAAACCTTTCCTGCAAACTGTAATAGAAGTCTCTTTATATGCCTGATTCCACCTATATTTCTTTCCCCTGCTGACTTTTCTCTGGTTTGTTTTGAGAACACTGTTTCAAAAACTTGTTCTACAGAGGAACTAATAAGCCACAATGCTGCAGCCTTTCTGTGCCCACATCTTCTGTTCAGGGAATACTCTTGGTAGAGAGGAACAGAAGTGGGTCTGTTGCACCTTCTTTTAATTCATGTTTTCCTACAGATAAAGAGGTCTTGTCAAAGTCAAGGGAGAGTGGGATTTCATTATCTGTCTTGTTAGCTCACCAAATTTAGTTTTCATCTGTGATAAAAGATGGACATAGGTGAATTGAGTCTCTTAGTCCTCATATTCGTTAGCCTCAGTCTGTCTATAGAAAGAAAACAGAACACTTTTTTTCTTCTAAGAATGACAGTATGTTTCTTAGTAATGTATCAGGAGCAGTTCAGTGATGATCATAGGGTTTAACAGAAATAATTTTGTATGTGTATATTAATAGTATGTTAGATCATGTAACTTTAATTGGAAAAAGATTGTTGTGTCATGCTATTCAGATAAAACCTACTTTTTGTTGAAAGTAAATCTGGGTTACATCCCTCTGAGTGAGTCTTAGGTCATCTTGCTCTCAATAGATGGGTTTGAGCATGTCAGGAACTGAACCATCACAAACAGCAAGCTTCGTAGTTATATATTTAATTACTATTGTAAATCCTACAAAACATTGATCTCTGGAATATTGCCAGATACTCATTAATTATTGTTAATGATGAAGTAATTTTTAAAAGATGGTGGCCTTTTAATGGCAAAATTACATTTCAGCTGCAAAGCTGTTTGGATTTGATGCTGCAGCTTTGCTATTAAAAAAGAACACTACTTAGTCAAGCAGAGTAACAATTTAATAATTATTACATCAGGGAAATCTGTGTCAGGTTACTGATTGATTACCCTTTAATAAGAAGGGTTTGAATTCAACTTGATGCATGTCTTAAAGTATTTTTTTTTTTAGTCTTCAAACCTTTATCTTAATCAGTATTGTTTTAGGCAGGCTTTTTTTCAGTCAATCAAGGGTTGTTATTGAAAGCAGTGCACTCACTGGGCAAATTTTATGCCATGGAATTTTATTCCGTAAAAGTCAGAAGAATTAACATCATTGAATAAGAGATAGTCATGTAGCTAGGTGGTGGCTGTTATGTCTTTTTTCAAATGAACAACAATTTACCTTTTTTGGATAAACTTTCATTTTTGCCATATGTCATCTTCTAGTGTACTTCTGTGGTTTTTCTTATTTCTAAGTAACTCTTTTAAAAGTCTGTGTATCATTATATGCTATGGGGTTTTTTATATCTATCGCCGAGTACCTCATTAGGGAGACGCTGTCGTCTTCTGTACTGTTTCAATAGCTGTGCAGGTTTCACAGCAAACAGCAGCCTGTCCTATGCAGCTGCCTCTCCTTTACACTTAGTCTGGCATTTAAATAAAGGAAGTGATCAAATAAATACCCTCTTTTTTCTCTTAAGTAGTTTCTGTAACTGTAAGAAGTCTAGAAGTCTAATTCAAGAGTGGAAATGAAAATGGCTCAAATTAGATGGATAAGAATAGCTTTGCTTCTTGAGAGTTTCCTTGGAATCCATTAATTGTATTATATACTTTCAGATTGTTTCTTGTCATAGAGTATGTAAACGGGGGAGATCTTATGTTTCATATGCAACGGCAAAGAAAACTTCCTGAAGAACATGCAAGGTATTTCACTGGCACAGTTATAGTGAGGTTCTTGCATTGTAGTTGTTTAGTGTTGTATGAAATGCTTTCTAAACTTTATTCCATAAAAGAATATGAATAGCAAAGAAGGAACGAAGTTGATTCTTAAGTTTAGAATGTACTGCCCTGGGAAGAAATGTTAATTTATTTTTTTTAAGGATATATATGTTTTTTTAAAGAAAGCAAGCATTTGATAAGTGGTAACAGTTATTCATATTTACTTTTGTTTATTGCTTGATATTTGGGTAATGCTTCCTTGATAGAAGACGTAACTATTCCACTTATTTTGGTGTTACATTGAGTTAATATAGTGTTGGTTGGAGAAGACAAATCTGTTTTGCATGACTTTGCACTACATAAAGTCTCATCGTAAGTCTTGATAAGCTCAAAATACAGATTATCTATGTCCTACTTGGATTTTTCAGGAAAAAACCCTGTAGGATAAAGAATAAACATTGTCTTAATTAGTAGAATGAAAAAACATAGTTTCCCATATTTAGTTTAAGGAATGGTTTTACAATACATGAGATCAGTGTCCTTATGAATAAGTGTAGCTTTTTTGGGATGCTGTTGATAGAGAAAAGCTGACTCTAAAGCGATGTTTTAAGAACAGATGTTTTAATTGCACTAGCTTTTGGACAATCTTAATGCTAATATGAATTTTCTTCTTTTTCATTTCAGGTTTTATGCTGCTGAGATTTGTATTGCTCTAAACTTCCTACACGAAAGAGGCATAATCTACAGAGATTTAAAACTAGACAATGTTCTTTTAGATGCAGAGGGTCACATCAAATTAACAGATTATGGCATGTGCAAGGTAGGATTTTTTTTTACCTTTCTTTGTCACTTTGCCATTCAGTAGCATAGCTCTGGTTACGCTTTTAAATCAGCTGCTGCATCCAGTGATAGTAAGAGAAAACTGAGAAAAGTTATCCTTATTATGCTAGTGTTACTGATCCTGGAATTTGGTTGTGGAAGAACAACTTTATTCTGAAAAATGACTGTTGAATTTATGTCTGCAAAGTTAAAATGCCAGACATGACTGGTCATAATCTGACAGGAAACCTGATGTCCCCTTAGAGCTGTTGATTTGACCTCAAGTCTCCTTGTTAGTGCCACACTGTTTCTGGCTAGTATGGGAAATGGGATTAGAGTCCAGCCTATTTCTTGGTGAGAATAAGTTTCTGAAGCCAAAACCGCAGCTGGTGATGTGTTGATTTTCTTAGAAGTCCAGGGATTGAGTGTATAATACAAATTTATCTAACTTATTTCAGTTCAGAACGTGGTTAAGGCGTGTTACGGTGACGTACTGAGGAAAGCTTGTCTCGTTCCCTCCCTAGAATAGGTACTGCACCAATTTCTAAGAATGCTGGACTGAAATGTTTCTCCACCACCAAAGTGTACAGGTTGCAGGGATGCAGCAGTTATGTAAATGGTTGTTTCCTTTATTCATAAAAATAGAAGGTTTTTTCCCAAAATCTATTTGAAAAGAAAATCCAAGTTGGTTTTGATCTGAAACTTTTTAAAATGTATCTGGAAACAGTAAGCAAAATGTTGTTACAAATGTGTTGTGACTCAGTTTTAGTCAATTAATTTGCTGAAGATAAGCTGTAAAGTCATAAGCCACCTTTGAGCACTACAAGTATTTATTTTGGTCTAGCACTGCCTTTTTTTTTAAAAGGAAAGTCTTTTGTGTCTCTAAGTAACTTGGGCTTTGTAAGTCTAATTAAGGGAAATTCCTGGAAAAGGAGGTCAGCTTTTAATGTATGAACTGATTTATGCATGTAGGAAGGTTTGGGCCCTGGTGACACTACAAGCACTTTCTGTGGGACACCAAATTATATTGCACCAGAGATCCTCAGAGGAGAAGAGTATGGTAAGCTGTGACTAAGCAATTTGTAGTTATAATAAATCGCAAAGCAAAGTTCTAGTTGTAGGTTGGTTCAAATCCAATTATTTTTAGATTTTCACATTTTTGTGCCATGATATGTTGAGAAAATTGAATGCATGTTGTACAGTTTAATATTTTCTGAAATGATAAGGTTATTTTTGTTTTTCTCTTGCAATCACTCATTTCAGCTTCTTTTAAATAATACTTTTCTTGAAAAATAACTACTAAATGATACTGTAGCAAAACCAAGTCCTCTCCTTGAAGAACTTGACATCCCAGCAACTGTTGTCATCCAGGCAGGGTTATAGAATGCTACGAAAAAGTTATTGCTCGTGTGGAAGTCAAAAGTATAATAATCTTTTCAACTGGTGTTGGTATTTGTGAACTGATCTGATCAATAGGTTGAATCTGTCGTTTAGTTAAAGGTACTGTAATGTTCAACTCTTTCCAAAAAAGCCTGAAGATTTTCAGCTTGAATACACTGAATTTTCATTGAAGAATTGCTGTCTGGCAGAGGCCTACAAACTCCTGTACAGATCACCTTTGTAATCCCGATTCAGAAAACTCGAGCCTCAGCCAGTGCTAGTGGAAGTCATGATGTCCGTGGCTTCAGTGAAAGTCGAAAATTTCAGTACTCTGTAGAACCAGGCCATTAATCTTGACTTGTATGAGAGAGAACACCTATATTCAAGGAGTCCTGGCTGAAAATCTGTTCTGCAAATATTTTCAGGGTTCAGCGTGGACTGGTGGGCTCTCGGTGTGTTGATGTTTGAAATGATGGCAGGAAGGTCTCCGTTTGATATAATTACTGACAATCCAGACATGAACACTGAAGATTACCTCTTCCAAGGTAGAGTCCTTTTGATTATTTTTTTTTCCTTGGTGGGAAAAATAATGAAAATCACTTCCAGTAGGACAGTTGGGTTTTCCTTTTCCACTCTTATCCCATAGCTGCCTGTAGATCTACTGTAGATAAGGGGCTCCAATATTTCCAGTTCTTCATCCCAGGAACCGATTTTGTTCAACTCAAATAAAATGGTCTGGAATTAGGAAGCTGCCTTCAGACAATAAAATATTTTTTAAAATGTGCACAGTTCAGAAATAACAGGCAAAAACTGCATGGAATGGTATCTTTGTTAGAAAGCAGTCCACAGGCCAAGAATTAATTTTAGAACTCAGTGCCACATGAGAGGATAGAAGGATCTTTCTTGACAGAACTGTAGTTCAGCCTGGGATTTTGCTCCAGGTAACTTTTGTTTTTATTTCTGATCAAATTAATAGAACTATTTTTTAAAACAGCTTTGCCTCTCGGGAGTAGTGATGGATGAATTTTTCTAAACAAAAGTAGTAATATTTGCCGTATTTATTACAGTAGAAACTCTGGAACAGTTTGGGGAATTGCGAGGTTGCCTACTCCCTGATGGGCAGAACGTTCTTTAAACGAATTACTGCCCTTACGTAACAGAGTCTGCCATTGTTGTCTTGACGAGCCTTATATTAAATCAATTCCTGTTTAAAATCACACTTTTCCATATACTGAGGACACTGAAAAAGTTTCATTCCCTGTTTACATTACAAACAATAGAAAAAAATAATCAAGCTAACATTTCTTTTAGAAAATCTTGAAATGTCAGTGTAACAGTGCCTTGAATTACTGTAGCTCTTGTTTGCATTATTTTAAATAATTGCTGTATCTTACCATTTTCCAAATGGTAACATATTTAAATAATACAGTGTTTGTATTGAAATCATGGTCAATGTCATAAACCAAAAAACAATATTGCTGTTTTTAAACCTGTAACAGTTATTCTTGAGAAGCCAATCCGGATTCCAAGGTTTCTTTCTGTCAAGGCTTCCCATGTGTTAAAAGGATTTTTAAACAAGGTAAATAACATTCTCTTATTTTTAGCATCTAAGATCTGGAAGTCAGAGCTTCCTGTTGAAAGCAATACAGTTAAGACGTTAATCTGCTTACTATTAAGAAAATCTATAAAACCTTGGTATCCTGTATGT
Organism: Dromas ardeola; assembly: GCA_013398915.1. Lineage (NCBI taxonomy): Eukaryota > Metazoa > Chordata > Aves > Charadriiformes > Dromadidae > Dromas > Dromas ardeola. The sequence goes on from VYZM01006409.1 coordinate 217,061, forward strand.
TAAAAAAACCCACTTCTTAGTTGCTAATTTACTGAGGGAGTTCCACAGCACAGACTTGATTTAATAGCCTGCACCTAGTGGAAAAAAAAATAACTGTAGGCTTGTTTATAAAGTCTTTTCTATAATAGTTATTACTTATTTAATTAAGCTGATTGAAATCTGTAGAACCATTATCACTTTTAATAGAGAAAAGAAGGATATGAATTATATATTACTAAATAATTCAGATTTTTTTTAACTCTAAGAAGTTGTAAAATATAATTTTAAAATGAAATTTCAAACAAACTTAAGAAAAAAGAACAAAAGTCCCTTGATAGCCATAATATGTGTAATTTAGCAGCAGTGTGCGCAGCAATAGGGAGTGCTGGAATCACGTATGTGGGCTTCTGACACAGATGGGCTGTAGCTGGCTTAGGGTGTGTAACATGAGTTTCTGTGTCTTCTGCAGGATCCCAAAGAAAGGCTTGGCTGTCAGCCCCAGACAGGATTTTCTGATATCAAGTCTCATACGTTTTTCCGCAGCATAGACTGGGATCTGGTAAAAATAATTACTTCTCTTTATATGTGTTCAAAAGGAATGGATTCTTTTTCTTGTTTCTTGTTAATTGTGTGTATATGTAAAAACCCCATTAAAAACGGTGAAATTCAATTCCAGAAACGTGAAAGCTGTTTTGCTTTCTCCAGGTGACATAACATAATGAAAACGAACTTGCTTTCATGACCAAAAATTTGGCTTGCTTCTGAACTGTAAGAATGGTTGCGACTTGTGGGGATCACTTTCAAAATACATGAATTTTAGAGAACATCTTGAAAAACCTATTAAACCATTCTTGGTAGTCATTTCACGTAGTCCTATTAGTAAACATTTCAAGCTCCATTGGAAAGGGAAGTGCGGACTAGCAAGGACAGCCTGCTGGAAGGAACACTTTCCAGTACATCGTTCTCTGCTGATAGAAACCTGTCTGCCTTGGCAGGAGGGTGAGGAGTTGGTGAACCCAGCCAACAGCCTGGGTGGAGGGTCGTGACACCAGTGTCGATATGACCATGGAAGACAAGGTGCTACAGATACAGGCAGCATTTGTGGTCCAAAAAAAACCCAAACCTGAATTTACAAATTATATCATTTTTGAAATCAGTAGGATTATTCAGGTAGGTAACAAGGTTTAGCAACATGAGTAGGTGTGAGTAGGATCAGGTCTGTTTTTGAAGGATGTGGCTTGAAAGCAGTGTGGTTATTTAAAACGATTCCGATCGTTGTTTTCAGGTTTTCTTTCTTACTGCTGGTGTGAGGGGAATTTTTAGTTGGAGTACACGACTTGCATTTCAGTGGTTTTGCAGGCGTAAAATCTTACTGAAATTGTAGGGTTTTTAAACAGTTCAGTTACTTGGTAATTGTGCCTACGTCTGTCTTCATCGTAGAAAACCATCACAGAAATGACATTGTTTATTGACACTTGAGCAATAAAACAATTAAGTCAGGAATACTGCCTTAACAGCATTACATTTTTTCCACTGTTCAACTAGGTGTTAAAAAAAAGTGCACATAATATTTTCATAGTGGTAGGAAGCATGCAGGGAGTGTAGAAACAGGCAGGCAGCAGTGCTTGTAATAACATCAAAGAAGTTCAGAGGAGGAGAGAGAACTGCATGATTACATTTTGCCTTTGAAGCCCGCTGTTCAGACCTTCGTTGCTTGCATTCTTCAGAAATCTTCACTACGCAAGGAGCCAGTGTTTTAAAATACCCAATGTTTACAAAATTATTCATATAATGAAAGCTGTCCTAATTTTGTCAGACATGCTTTGTTTTATTCTCCCTTAAGCCTCAATGTTATTTTCCGTTGTTAGCTGCCTAATGGGGCTATAATGCAACTGCCTTGAGTTTGTGGTAGAGCAAAACCGCCATGTACTGCAGGGTTTCTGTTCAGTTCTACAGAGTTTTTTGAGAGAGGGGGGAAGGGAAGACTATTGGATTTGTATTTTGTAAGAGAAACTTAATTGCAATTGGTACTACTTGGTCAACATTTATACTGATTTGAAGTTTGATTATTTATATATTTTTTTCAACCACGTTTTTGGCTGACAGCTTTGATATTAAGTATGTTTTAAAAGTAATGGAAATATTTAGGTGGTTGTCTGCTCTTTTGTGATGTGATTAGGACCGTGCTGTTCAGGAGGATCTAAAATGTCGGGTAACTTTTAAGCTAAATTTCTAATAAGAGTGTTGGGAAATACATTCAGGAGACAATGAAAAAATATTTGGAAAGCTTTTCTAATTATTAGAATTTTCTTTGAAATGCAGGTGATGAATAGAAAAGATTTCGACTTAAAAGCTTTTCCAAATCTTTTCAAGTTGAAACACAAGGAAGCAAGAGTCTAACGCTGACTAAAGTTTTTTTTTCCTGTGTGAAGCTTGAGTTAAATGGAAAAATAAATAATGGTAAAGTGAACACATATCCCATAAACATATTTATTTTTTTCCCTAGTGTTAGTCATCTGAGTTGTTTATGGCACAGCTAAGAACATTTTCAATTACTCACTCTGCGTCTAGGATGGCTTGACAGCCTTCGGGGAAGTACCAAGACCACCTTTTTTGGATTGTTTCAGTACACGAAATCTAGTCTTACCCTAGTGCCTGGTTTTATGGTATTTATCCATTATATGCTGAAAAAAGAACTACAAAGCCATGGCTACTGTTAGCTGCGTACAGAAGCAGTAAGGTTTTTTCTAGAGCTGTACCAACATTTTTTTTCACTCATTTTTCTCATGTTAAAGGCTGCAAGTTCACTGTATGGCTTATTTAAGAGTGCTTTTGTGCTTTACTGATTATAACATAAGAGGCAGTTTGATGTTTAACATCTAGTTCAGTGCCTTGCTGTTGAAATGTTAATGCAACTGACTCACAATGACAATCTTACCACCCCACTTCAATTTTGAAATACTCATTTTGCTGTTTCTTTCATCCTGCCATTCTTGTTTGGGAGGAGCTAATTTTGTCTTCCTTACAACTTTCCTTTCATGAGGCTTTCTGGGACCTGATAACTGTCGGGATGTTGACATATTGAGATTCATTACCCAGTTACAGTTTCACGATTTCCTCACACCTCCATCTGTACTCATCATGTGCTTCTCTTAAGCATGGAATGCGTGGTTTTTCTGGGATTGATCACCTTTTTGTTGTTTACTCCATGCCAAGTGTAATGAGAGGTCCTGGCTTAAAACCAGGATTCCTGCCCATGTTGGTAATGCAAGTAATCATTTTGGTCAGTGCTAACTACTTCACTTACGTTATGCTTACCTGTTTGGGTTTTTTTAAGTTAGATCGTAGAGATTGTAGCTTTGGCTTTTTTTAACTGAATTTAAATTTTAGAATTAGAATGTTAGTATCTGTGCTACTGCAAACTTGACTGCATGACGTTCATGTCCCCACTGCTGGGGTGATAAGACCTTCAGGTTAAAGGCTAATACAAGTAAGTTACTTACTCTGTATAAACGTGTTGCAGTTAATCTGCCATAAGTTTCCCTTCCTGCTAAATATAATCATAGCTTTTTCCATACTTGTATGTTTATATTCCTGAATGGCAAGGTTTTTTCGCAGTCTTACGTCCTCTACAGCTCTGTAGAACATTAAACTCAAAATCTGAGTCTTAAGATCTAAATTGCAATTGCAGTTTTTATTTATGACCTATGATATATCAGAAATAAATCTCCCCTAATTGCACACAAATGCTATTCCTCAGGAAGAAAAGTAAATGTATTGTGGTAACTCTTGTATTGCAGCAGTAAGCATCTGTGTGGGAAACTTTCAGTCCGGAGTGTAATCTACTGAGGTAGAGAAAACTTAAATGGCTGAATTATTTATGGACTTCTATTTTTAAACGCAGAGCACTAATTATATTGGTGTCTGTTGCCTGGCTTGTAATGTATATCACTTAGGTATTTTGACATTTCTCTCCAACAGCATTTAATGAGGTTGAATTTGTAGAGCTCTTTTGTTAATTATTACAGAAAATGTTACTATAGCAACTTATTTCAGGTTTGAGTACACAATTTTGTTATTCATGCAATTTTGGCTTCTGCTGTTAGTATTGTTTTGAAACGCACAGAAGCCTTCCCTTTTTTCCTATAAAATACATCAAATTAAGAATTTTGGAGCCAATACAGTTTGTGTAAACTCCTGGTTTAAATGGGGAAAAATCTACAGTTTACTGTTGGGTAGTAATTGCCCATCATCCATTACCTGCTACCTCTAGGCTCCAAAGGCTGGACCAGCTCGTTCATTCTCAGTGCTACCGGATGACCCTCATGAGCTCTGAATTTGTTACTGAATTTCCTGTGCTCTGACCAGACCATTCCATGTCATTTGTGGAGTTCTGTTACTGTCTTAGTGGGACCAAAGACTTAGATATTGAAAATACTAAGTTTCTTACTGCAGAAAAGTTAGTACTTTCCATAAACCAAAGTAAATACTGTAACTTGGTGAGACAGATCTCCAAATGGGAAGTTTTAACCTGAGTCTGTGTTGGAAGTTCACTCATTTTTAATTTTTTTTTAAAAAAAGGGTGGTGGAGGATGCGTATCCATAGGGGATTTCTTTTTTATATTGTTCGGGTGCTTTAATTTGCCATATTTGGCTCAAAAGTAGATCAAGTCTGGAAATTGTTGGTAGATTGCTGGAAATAGTAATGTAGAAAGTGAATGGAAAACCAAACAGTGGTGAGTTGTTTAAATCTCAGAAGAAAAACTTCTGTTCAGTGTGGCTGATTGAGGCAGTTCAGGTTTAATCAGTGGAGGAGAATGCGGACACCCTGCATTCTGCAGAGCTCCCAGTTCAGTAAAATGGATCTCCCCTCACTGGCAGCCTCACAGTAATTAACGTTAACAGGAAGTCGGGCTTTGCTTTTGCATGAGCGGATACCAACCACTGTTTCAAAAAAATGAAGAATTACAACTGGTACTAAATACTATCTAGCATTTAGTATTTCAAAATTGTGAAACAAAGGGAAGACTTGTCTGCTGCTCTCCCAGCAAAAGGCGTGCAGTGGTTGGCTAATAGCCTGATCGCTGTACTTGAATTTTTAAATGAAAACTGTGACAATGAAGCTTTGTAAGGAATTCCAATCTCTGTACAAAACCACATAGTAAAACAGGCTTGTCACTTTTCGTTTAATACTGTTATCACCGATGTGTTGCATGAAAACAAATAGTGATTTTTGATTTTCCATTAGTGTCATTGGGTCTCTTCTGTAGGGAGTTTTGAATGTTGATTTTCTATCTGATATTTCTCTAGAGGAACGGTGACCTCCAGTGGCCAGCAAGGCTAACCCAAAGTGTATGTCCCACGTAGGCCATAGCAGATCAGAATAATGATCAAGGCTGGTAGCCTGTCTCTGTCAAAGCCAATCCCTGAAGCTTCAGAGGAAGGTAAAAACGGTTCCAAACACTCGTAGCCTACCGTGTTTCTGCTACAGATAACTAACTCTGATTCATACAAGGGTCAGGTTTACACCCTGCAGCCACGAGTATTGATGTAGATTGTATAGATGTATAGCTCAAAAATAACGGTCAGAACATTTTGTAACACTTTGCATTTTAAACACGGGTTTTAAGTGCAAACTTCTGTGGTGATAAATTCCTTAATAGGAATGTGGGGAATAGTGGGGATGTAAGTGGATTATGCTTCCTGTGAAAAAAAAATCTCCACAATTCAGAGAAGGCAGGAAGAATTCATTTAATCAAAATTTCATTCTGAAATAACTAGGCATTTATTCTTGAATCAATTGAATGCCTATTGGAATCATTACCAAAAGGACAATTTTTAGTGGTGAATGAGTTACGTGATGTAATCAGAAATCTTGTCCTTACTCACCCTGAAAACATCTTTTCTGCACATACATAAACCCACAATTTTGCACTAGGTTGAATTTAATTTTTTTTACAGAATTTTCAAGGAATTTAATGAGGATCTTCATGTTAAAGTTATTAAGTTTAGTAATGACATAGTCTGACTTGCTGTTATCAGTGAAGGTGAGGCTCTTGTTTTTGCTGAGTCAATATATTTGTGAAATGGTCTATGGCCTGTCTAGAAGTTTTGAGTATCGGTAGTACGACGGCGTGAGCTCTGTTACACAAGTTCTGGCTGAGACTCTGTGTTTTTATCTTTAAGCCACATGGATTTTTTTTTTTTTGAAGAAAGAGAGAAAAATAAACTGTTGCTATGGCATCTTTGCCCTTTCTGCCCAAAGGATTCCCTCCAGCAGGAACAGGAACATCACAGTTATCCAGTGCATTCACAGATGTCTCTGGGCCGTTCTGTTACCCAGAATTTACAGCTCTCCTTCCTTCGGTTTGCTGTTGGACCTCTAGCTCTGCCCCAGCACCCCCTCTACTGCCACAGGATCTGTGCAAGAAGCTTTGTACCTCTGTTCTGGTAGAGCTCTGTGAGATTCTTCTTTACAAAGCCAGTGGTGGTGGGATGCTGATCCTGTTTAAGGTCCTGGAATTTCTGCTTAGGCGATCCCCTAAACAAAAAAGGCACACAATAGTGGCAATCAGACTCGTGTAGTATTGGAAGCCTGGATTTATTTGCCTTAAACTTTCCTTTTTCTTCTAATTAATGTTTCATTCAGTAATGTTAAATGGGAAAAACAGATTCCTAACTGCATCATACCTAGGAAATCACTAGTGTTTAAGACTCTTTCAAACAACTGTGGAAGCAAAGAATGTAGCTTGAGAGCTCCGCTCTGAAAATAGCAACGCTGACTAACGTGTTATAAGCAGTATTCAGAAAGGATGTCAAGAGATGTATGTGCCAATGCTGAAAAACAGTTTGCATTCTTATCCAGAAACTCTTCTATCACTTTCCTTCTACAGGCTAAGTAATGAGTTGAATCCATGTGTGGGTTCAGGATTGGTGTACGTAGTCAGAGCTTCATTAAATTAAAGGAGCTTTGTGAGAATGCAGCATGCCAATTAAGCAAACATTTTGCAGAATTGGTGTTCTAGATGGTCATAAATAGAAGAATTGTGAAAATACATGGTTATCTATTATGTGTAATACAGTTACGGTTATAACAATTGCTAAATTGGCAATCTGGGGCCAAATTAAAAATTTTCACTTTCTTTAATTTTCAATAACATCTCTTGAAGTGTTACCGCAAGACTTGCGTTCTTTTTACAAAACATACAAAGTTTACCAGCATCTATAAATCATTATAAAAAAGATAAAACTACAGTTGATAGAAAAGCACATTTTATGAGGCAATATATGCTAGCATCTTCATTGAGATGGTCTGTTTAATTGCCAGTTTAATGATTTGCCATGCCTTGCTTTGTAACGAGCCTGCTGGTTTTCCTGTTGAAGTTGGGTTTCTAATGAACCTCTGTCTCAGTCTGATCTGTGGCTAATGAGAGCTGCCACAGTCTGATACCAAAATAATTTTGGAGCATGAGGCTCAATGGCAGAATTTTTTAATAGAGAAATTAGGAGACTCAGTCAAATATTTAAAAAAGAAGTAATAAGCATTGACATTTTGGAGATGAAGGTGGATTTTCCAGGCAATCGTACTGTTTCTTGCAGTACTCCCAAAATCAGTGTCTTGCAATCGTGAGTCTCCCAATGTCATTGCAGTGGCTTTTTCAAAGAAACAGGTGTTCTCAGACCAAATGGCCGTGCAATACTGAGTAAACGTAGAGTGTTCAAGAAAAGTTAATCAGTTGCTTGTAATTTTGGACTTGATGGTCCTTATGGGTCCCTTCCAACTTGAGATACTCTGAATTTTTAATGTCAATTTGTGAGCTAATTTAGACTCCAGTGTACGACATTTTCTTATTTAATGCTTCGTGAATGTGATGGTTCTTTACTTATTGAGCTAATAAGATTTCCTCATGGAAAAGAGTTTTGCCTCATTATTTGCCTCTCATTAATATGTAGATGTGAGGATATTGTATTTAGAATGAAAGATCCTATTAATTGGTTTTAGTTCTACTGTTTTTCTGTCATCTCTTACTGCAGCACACAGATACTGTGGCTTTCTTACTATTTCTAATAAGTGAGGCATTAGAAGTGCATAAAAGCACAGCTTACACTTTCTAAAATGTTACGCTTTTTCATCCATAGTTCTTCCCTAGCATTAAAGCATTCCTTGCTACCTTTGTCATATTCCATCCCTGAATTTCATATTTTTGGTATAAGGCATTACCTCAGGATACTGGCAACTATGGACATTAGTATTCGGTCAATCATCTTTCCATAAAACACCCAGATGTTCATAGAACAAAGTTAACTAAACCCATATGCGTTAAGCAATGCAATGTCTTGGAAATGCTGCGAATTTCTACTTAGACTAAAAGTGTTTGAAAAATGAGGTGTTCTGGTTGTGTTATCGGCATGGTTCAGTTCATACTGGTTTTATTACTGAAGTTCCAGTCCTTGATGTTAAGCTGAAGTGTTTACCTATTACTGATTTTCCAGAATATAATGCTTTGAAGTCGTGTGTTTGCTTGTAGGAAGGAGCTGAGCAGTTGCTGTCACTTGGCTGCTGCGTGGGCTGCATAGCACGGAAAACTTAGTTGAATGTTCCCCAGATGGTCTGGGAGGGAGAGGCAGATAGTGCCGATTTGCGGCCTTGCAGGGAGTTTAAGCATGAATTGAAGCAACGTGTTGCACTTCAGATTTATTTTTTTTTTTCCTTCCCTCTTTCTTGTTGTGAAGCAGAAGAGAGCTTGCTTTGGCTTGTTAGAGAGTATTTATATTAGGGTGCAGTGTGAAATTGCAAGTCATGAGGAAGGGGATTCTGTTCACAAAAGCGAGTGGTGTATAATTTGTAACTTCAGGAAAAATGTGAGAAGTATGAATCCATTTGAATGGCTCTAGTCAATTCTACAAGAGCTCCATTGGTTTGTTGTAATATAAGATGTTTCATATTCTGTAATATTTCAACTGGAAGACTCAGTAATATGATAGATGTAACATGTGGAAAACATAGCATTACTTGTCATTTGTGGTTAAAAGCTGGCAAGAACTTAGCTGGCCATGCAAAATCACGAAACGTGATTATCGACTGGCTTTGATATACTGGTTTCCAGTATATCACCTGGATCGGTTCCTTGGGCTTCTACCAGCGTCCCAAAGTTAAAACTTGTATCTGTGATTTTCCACTGGACCTGAAACTATGACTACTTGAAAACAAGCTGAAAAAGGTGGAGGAGTTCTTGTTCCCTTTTTGGAACTGCCACAGGTAGTGATTTAAACAAATGATAACAATTACTGTGTCATCAGCTCCTGGGTCACTCAGACCTGGGATAAAAGCTGGAGGATTGTAGGGATTTGCCTTCAACAGAAAGCTATAGATAACTGATGAACGTGCTACTGGTATGGCAAATGAGAAAAGGTTCTTAATGGCAACCACCGTGTTATTTGAGTAAAAAAAAAAAAAAAAAATCCCATGTTTTATTGACTGTCCCTGGTAAGGAAGATAAATATGGGGTTTCGGTTCCTGTAACAGGAAATACTGTATGTAAATGTATTTATGGTTAAATTTTAATTGCAGAATAAAATTCTGGGCTGCTTTAGCTATTTTGTAGATTAGCACTACTTGCTTTTAATGATTGGTTACCCGTGTGGCTAGTGATTGACTGGGATGTAACTATTGCTTACACTTTGTTCTGTGCAGGAATTAACATTAACAAATAAGTCTGGTTATGTTGATTTGGTGTAATCTAAGAGGCAGCCTTTACAAGAGGTAACTTTAGAGGAGCTTATCAAAGGGAAAAATGAGTTATATCCTGGGAAAGCGTCTTGGCTTGAATGGAAACTTAGGGAATATGTTCTCAGTTTAAGAAACGTTGAGCCAGACGTATGTAGCAACAATGCTTTTTCTTAATACACAGGCAAGAGACTCAAGGAAACACCTTTTTCTATGGTCTTAAACTTAAAATTTTAGTATTTTCTGATAATTTTTGAAGGTTTTATATTTAAAATACAGCAACAGGATAAACAGGATGAGCATATACTGTTTAGTGTCAAAATCTACTAGTCTAAAACTTCATGTCACACTTTATTGTATTTATATTTTCCACCAATATTAAACTCAACTGTAGTGGCTTTTCTGTGCACATACTCTAGAGCTGATGTATGCTGTTCTTAGGGGATTTTGTAAATATTCAATATTTTAATTTTCCCCTCCCCTGTCTTTTTTTTTTTCTTAGCTGGAAAAGAAGCAAGCAACCCCTCCCTTTCAGCCTCAGATCACAGACGACTATGGTCTGGATAACTTTGACACACAGTTCACCAGCGAACCTGTGCAGCTCACCCCGGATGATGAGTATGTTTCTCTTTGCCCCAAATACAACTGCATATTAAGAAATTAATTTATAAATTATTAAGAAGAGACTATGTAGTTCGCATTAAAACATAGTCAAGTTACAAAGGATTTCAAATTTACTTTATCCTATGTATCTTGCATAACTTATCGTGCAACTTCTATATTAGAAGACTGCCCGGTACTCAAATAAACAAGAGGAAGCTTTATGTGATGGGGGAAAATGTCAGAAAAAAAGTGTCTTGTGGATTTCATTTGTCTGGGGAGCATTTAGCATGTGGCTGCTGAGAAATGTACTGCCAGAGCTAAGGGGGGGGTGGGCCAAAGGACACCAGTGTGAGAATTCACTGTCGCAGGGTCTTCCTCTTGCTGCGTGCTTGGGTAGCAGGTCTTCATCCTCAAGTAACTACGTATTTGGAGGTTGGTGTGCCCAGCTGCTCAAGTGTGAGTTTTGTAAAAGTGTTACCTATAGATGCTAGATCCATAGTTCACAACCTACGCTCTCCTGGGAAAGAGCCCAGTGTATATGAAGTGAGGAGCTGGATGGAAACCAGAGGGTGAAGTTACTGCCTGTGAGACACCCAAGAATTGCGAGGCGTATTCATGCTTTACAGGTTCTGACTGACAACAAAATTACAAATAGCAAGTATACACGCACCGATAGTGGGAAGTTTTATGAACATCACGTGTTAAAAGAAACTCTCTTTTACATACATGAATTTATAAATCTTTCCTTGGATTTTGGATTTCCTGTGCAGACACTATGTATTTTTTAAAAAAGGTATTAGCTTTGTGCTCAACTCTTACGTAGTATTTATCTTACGTATAACATTAGCAGCCCTTTCTGACAGCAAAATATATATTTCTTATTTGTAAATCGGTATTACAAAAAGATCTGTCATTTATTATATGCTGCTTTTTAGGGCCTCTGTGTGTTGCGTAACTGGAAGGGCAGAAGAAACTTTTTATCAGATGTTTCAGAATTTCCAGTCATGTTGCTTTATCTAAAAACATTAGTGTTAAGTATTTGTATGTTCAGAGACTTTTTTTCCCCATTTATTGTTGTTTCTGTACAACTTCCTATACATACATTTCTGTCAAGTATTTTGTTTAAAGAAAAAGTACAGCAACAAAAATAGTATTTGCAATTGATAAAACTAAAACAATGCTTCTGTTTTGTTTTTCAGAGATATAATAAAGCGGATAGATCAGTCGGAATTTGAAGGATTTGAATATATTAATCCATTGTTGCTGTCAGCAGAAGAAACAGTATGAAGGAATGACATCTTCGTTGTGGACAATGTGAATGACCTTTAAATTTATCCTTAATACAGTATATGCATGCGAGGCTGGGGAACTGTAAGATTTTGGACGGAGACCAATGATTCCAAAAAAAAAAAAATTGCTGCTGAAAATCAAAGAAGAGAAATAATGATTTTGGTGGGTGTCTTCTGCCACTTAGTGATTCTTAAGTTCTGGGCACTGACACAACTGCTTCATTAATGAAGGAATTTGCATTTTGTGCCTGTTTCATGAAGGATTGAAATGTTCATTGCATCCCTAGAAAAGGAGATTCTGAACGACTTTGAGAACTACACACTTTCTACAAACATTTGATGCAATGAGCTACCAATTGAAGAATATTACAGTGTAACATCCTGAAGAATAAAATATATTATGGTGGTGTTTGAAGCTTATTTTTGATGCCTTTTTTCATAAGTGGTACCTGTCTAAACATCTCAGATATATTTAAAAGGAGTTGTGTTTTATTAGCAATCAAAACATAAATTTGGGTACAAGATTTAAGTGCCTAAATGGATAAACTTCATTGAAGAATTGTTACATATTTGGAACGTTCTTAAACCTGGTAAGTTCTGCTTGTTAATATTAAGTAATCATTTACATATGAAACATACAGTTCGCAGCTGCAGCCTAATGTTCCTTTGCATCTTTATAGAATTTGAAATGCAGAGTGACTCAGCAATATTAATTCCAAATTAGAATTTACAGTATCAATTTCAAAATCTGTCGTTTTGAACTCCAAATTTACCAAAATGTGTCGATTGAAGAAAACTAAATTTGCACACAAAGGATTTCTGAAAATACTTAAGCAGTGCCTACACCTACAATGATGTTGTGTTGTATATTAGATTTTCGAAAAGTATTTTTTATCAACAATACGAATATTCAGAAATAGAGCAAAAGCATAATGAAGCATAGCCTTAAGTTTAAATAGTGAATCTAGAATAACCATGGTATAAAATACAGTTTCCTGATAAAGCACACCTCCTACTTACGATAAACTGTCTGCTTACAATTACTCAGTGTGTACTAATAACTAATCATTCTACATAAGAGAATGGGATGTTTTGGTAAAATGATTTGCATCAAAGTAGTACTTTTTTTTAATGGAAGAAAAATGAATACCTAAGAAATCGGATAAAGCGAAAGATAACTATCAAATCCCTTCTCGTGGAAACTGGGGGGGTGGGAG
>VYZM01006409.1:237493-249058 GCA_013398915.1 Dromas ardeola
TGGCGGCGCCTTCCTGGGCTTGAGGCGCAGCTTGGCGGCTCCGTCCTGAGACATGGCTGAGGCGCGGGGCCCGCCCGGACGGGCGTTCTACAGCCCCGCGCGTGGCGGCGCCACCTCAGAGCTCCTCCTCGCCCCACTGGCGGACGGCTCTTCCTGCTCCCGCTCCTCCTCCCGACTGGCCCGCTGCCTCTGGGAGGGCCGGCCGCCGCGCCGCCAGCTCCCGCTCCGCCCTCCGAGCCGCCCTGACTGAAAGGCGCGGAGGGCGGGCAGCCACGGCCTGAGGAGAAGCCCGCCCTTTTCCTGAGGGAAAGCCCCGCCCTTCTCCTGAGGGAAAGCCCCGCCCTTCTCCAGCCCCTGCGCCGCGGTCAGCGCCGCGCTGAGCTCGACGGGGCCTGTAGTACCCTCAGCTGATGGGTGCTTGTTTGCCGCGAAACCCACCCTTTTACTATTAGTATTATTACCTTTACTCCTTAAACGTTATGTATTTGTAGTGTTTTGGTGTGTGCGGGGCTTGGATGTGAAGCGGCCGTCGCGGCAACGTAGCGTTCCCTGTTTGTGTGCTGTGGTTTATGGTGTTGTCCTCAGGCTGGGCCTGTGGGTGAAGGCAGAATGTTCCAGGCTTTGGCCTGAGTGGGACAAAATGGCGGCGGGCTCGGCTCTTTTCATCATCGCTCAAGTGGGTTTTGTACCAATACCAAGGTTCTGTTTACTGCAGTGTAAGGCTGAAGCCGAAGATTGTTTGTCCAAATAGTAAAGTAGATTGGGAGTGCACCTCTGATCTAATTTCTCTTTTGGGAAAGGATGTGTTGAAGTGATGCTGTTTGTCTTTTTTGGCAGGAATGTCACTGGGTGAGTTTGTTAGAGCCAGGCCGTCACTGGTAGTTTTTGAAATGGACAGAGGCACTAACCAGGCTGCAGCCTTTTCACAAACAGACGTAATAGAGAAATGATGACAGACTCTTCATAATTCTGCAGCAGTTAGATAAAAGGATCAGAAAGTAACTCTGCTGATTAAATTCTTCACAATTGATATGAAAATAATTGTACAAGGAAATAAAAAATTCTGTTTGTCTGATAACCGGCATTTGTGAGGAAAAGCAGGTAGAGTGCTTTTTTTCATAAAACCAATTTATTATTGGTAAAAGATGAATCCAAGTTCACGTTCCTTTTCTATAACTGCATTTTTAGGGCGCTGAATATCTTGCGGACTGTTTCATCCTTGGACTCCTTCTTCAGACTAACAAGGAGGTGTCAGTATTGACCGCTGCACTGTATTAAAAGTTATGCCTGTGAATTACTCTGTTTGGCACACAGACCACAAAAAATGTGTTAAGTAACAGTTAACCTGAGTTTCTACATGTCTTGAACAGATCTGAACCAGGAAAATAGTATTAAGCCATCAGAGTTCATAGATTCACATATGGAATAGATTGGTAGCTTTAACCTGAGAAGTGACAGGTAGAGCCAGCCACCTCCAACTGTGTTACAGGCTGAAGATGATTCAGTTCGAGTGCAGCCAGAGATCTGGGAGGCTCAGTCCAGCTTACAGCTTTCCTATGTTAACTCAGGTAATTCGTGTTTTTCTGAATCCGTATCTGTAGTGATGTAGTGTCTTTTATTAAAGAAGCATTAATGGGTTTCTTTTTTGTGTAGGAATGAGGATAAAAATCTTAGAAGTGTAAAGTGTTTGGTTGCTAATGGGAACTGTGTAAGCTTCCACACAAGATAGCCCAGCTGAAAAATAAAAATAATAAAAATAAAAAACAATAGTCATACTAGAGTGATAGGCATTTCTGCTGTGTGATAGGCAGACTAAAATGAGAATGAAATTCAGGAAGAAAGAAATGACAGTGGAAAAGCCAATCACTGTCATGCAGACTTAACATTTTCCCCTATTAATATTTGTTAAAGCTACTGCAGTACCTGAGAAATACCGGGACAATTACAAACGGTTTTCTGCTTTTCATTTTTGTTGCTATTTAGAAGCTGCTTCCCAGTGAGATGCTGCTGCTTCCAATGAGATTCCAGGAAGTAACCTTTCCCTCTTTGGTCCCACGTCCTCTTCTCCCTCTGTGTCAGGAAAGGCATTCTCCCAAAAGTTCCAGGCAGAACAAGGTAAGCTGAACAGAGGCAAGCGGCAAATTTAAATCTGAAGATTTTAGGCCTGCTGTGGAAAGAAAGATGATGATGGCAGCAGACACAGAGCAAAGAATAGCAAGAGGAAGTGTATATAAATAAAGCGAAAGCGTAGATTGAAAGAGGGGATCAGCCATGTAAGTGGTTGAAAATGAGATGTCGGAGGAGGGGTAGAAATTTGATTTCCCAACTGTTGATGCTAATCGAAGAAGACAAACTGAAAACTATTTCATTTTGGGTTTTTCATTTGCCAGTCTTAATGACTGCTATGAATTACAAGACACAGCACTGATTATCGCCACTTGGCGGCAGCAAACAATATAAAAACCTTGCTTTTACAAAATCTGAGGGGCAGTGAGAGCCTCTGTATGTATTTCTAGGTATATCTATGTTAATGATTGTTTATGCCACAGGGTTTCTTCTTCTGTTTCTGTGATGTTTGAGTTAGTGTTTTATATGTCTTATGACCCCTTGGATACTACTTTGACAATCCTCTGCTCCTAAATCATGCATTGTACCAACAGATTTATTTTGTTAGATATGACTTCTGAAACAGCAATCATAAGTGTAGTCTGTTTTTCATGCTGAAGGTGTTGCTGTGTGATACTGTTAGTACTGTGAGTCATGCATTATAGCATTTGCAAAAGCTTTATTATGGGTGAGCATAAAAAATGGTTATTGTGCAGTAAGGGCCAGAAATGAAAGAATATAATAAAGAGAACAGTGAAAATTGTTACTGCAGCTGCTGATTGTAAAAAGCAAAAGGGAAAAACCTTGCTTCTGTAGCAACTGTAGCTTGTAGGTGTTTTTGTATTTTGTGAATTTAACTGAAAACTTGATGCTGTAAGATTTTTTTTCATTGTTATCTGTTTAGTGCACACCCATTATACCCTATGAGGGCAGGCATGTCAGTGGATGTTTTCATTCTTGCTCTGTCCGCTTCTGTAAATACCTGTGGATTTGAAATTAGCATTCTAGAAATCTTTGTCACAGTATGGCAGGGGTTGGAGGGACCTTCACAGATCATCTAGTCCAACCCCCCTTCCAAAGCAAGTTTACCTAGAGCAGGTTGGACAGGAACACATCCCAGCGGGTTTTGAGTATCTCCAGAGAAGGAGACTTCACAACCTTGTCCATTATGTACTTAGAGTTTTTCATCTGCATTTTTCCAGAATTAATAACATACTTACAGCATGAAGGTGAAGTACAGAATAGGACCTATTCTTGATTCTGCCATGTTGCATAAGATCTTAGCTGCAGTTTCTTCCACTGATACGGAAATCCTACTACTTCTTGCTTGACTTTGGGTCTCGCATAATTTAATAATTCGAATGTTTTGTGATCTTAGAAAAAAGTTCTTATAGAAATGCAAAGAGTAGTCTTTATCATCAGCAGCCTTGACTGGATTTGAGCCAGTGGTCAAGAGATTTGAGCTTTTGGAAGTAGAATGTTTCCACAGATTATCTTTAGGGATTTCCTTGTAAATGGAGTGCCAGCATGTGTAGTTATCTATTCCCTGTAGAGTCTCATCAAGCTGCACATGCTTAATCTTCACTTACATGGTCCCTGATTCTTGCTGTAAAGTGGGCCTCAGTTTTAACTTTTGCTCTCAGGAAGAAGGGGCTATTATAACAAATTCTAATCCTTTCGCAATTCCACAATCACTAAAGCCTACAAATTGCCTGCCAAACAAACCAAGTGATCTTTTCCTGGGCTGAGGGAAAGAGGAGAGCGTAAAACGCAGGTGCCAGCATTTGCTGGGGAAGAACTGGTACATTATCAACTAATCCGCCTTCTGCTATTTCTGATTTCCTACCCAACAGCTGCAACATTGAATGAGAGCTTCTGCATTTGGGAAGAATTAGAAAGCCTGGTAATGCAGGGTCTCTATTACAGATACAACAGCTCACAGACAGGGAGGAGATTTTTGCTGCCGGTGTAGAATTTGGAGTGCTAGGCATTTTATAGCCTGGAAAAATTGTAATTTTCAGCTGTTGTTATGGAGTAATCGATGAAGAAGAGATGCCATAGTTTCTGCTAGCTTTCTCTCAGAGCCTGATGTAATTGCATGCATGAGCTATTATTTTTTTGAATGTAGCACTTTGAGGCTAAAGCATATGCAGTTTTTATTATAACTTTTTTTTTATGTCAGCTGATGCTTGCAGATAGTTTTAGTCCTTCTGAAATATCTTTGGTTCTGTAGTGATAGCTCCTGTATCAAATAAGAATGTACAGAATAAATTGTGCCCTGCTAGAAAATTGAAACATTATTATGTTTTAATTATTTTATCTAACCAGTTTGTGCTTTAGGAGTATATGTTGATAATTTTTTGTCCTTGTCAAATAGTCTGTGACTTCACTCAAGGATCAGGACGTCCATTCTGCTAAATGTCATAAGGAAAATGTCCCCAAAGATACCACAGGAGACTGAAGTATGTGTAGAGCATCAGTGAAAGTTCCTGCGGCAAATGGACTGTATGGCATATCTCCTCTACAGCCTAGTGGCAGCGAACGTAGCACTGGAAAGAGTAGCTCAATCCTGTTGGCTCACTCAGTATAGTGCTAATCGCTGTCTGTAGTGAAATGGGAAAGTCTGACTATTTTCATCAACATAATGTATTACCATTCAAGCCACAAAATTATGAAAGCTGTGTAAGACTTCCTTGAGCATAGTCAGGAGAATAAAGATGACATGCAGTTTCAATTTGAGAAGTGCAGGCTCATTGCTGTTTCCAGAGAAAGTCAGTTGAGTGGAGACAGTTTTGCAGGCTCTCTCTAATTTAGTTGTAGGTGGCAGGCTTTTCAATGAAAAGTCATTGGCTTTGAAACCTGCTTCCTCTGATAGCTTACCAGAGCCTGAATTTGTTAATATGCAGAGTCCAGTGCACAGCTCATATTTTCAATTCATCCTTCTGTTTTCAAGTATAAGGACAGATCAGTACCTGTGTGGCTGTATATAGAAAATCAAGCCTTGTGACATTTATATGCCGAGATGGGAAGACCTAAAAAGAGGACTAGGGAGACTGGCATGGCATTTGTGGGTACCAGGTTGCCAAGGAGGCATATTGTATTGAAACAGTTGCCTGGGAAACATTTAAAAATACATTGAATGGAAAAGCATATGTGATGTGCCCACAAGTGTTCTGTGTGAATGAAATGCCATGGCTGATGATGGCACCAAGACACTGTTACTATTACATGTAAAGATGCTGCAAGTGATGGTTTTGTGTTTTTTTCTTTTGTGGTTTCGTGTTTGGGTTTTTTTTCACATACCCCTGTTTGCAGGAGGTACGCCAAAGGAGTATTGTTTTGCTCATGGCCAATGTGCTAAAGTAAATGTAGAGAAAGTGGTACATGCAGTCAGCAGCAGCAGCAGCTGGAGATAGTAAGAGTAATTTGGCTTCATTTAGGCAACTTAAACCAATTGACAAGAAGCCTGCACAATTCCCCCTCAAAAGTAACAACGGCACTGCTGAAAATGGTTCTCTGACCATTACCACTTTAATTTGTGCTAAGATTGTATTTGGAGGCTCTGACATCATTACAGTAGGACTTATATGTAAACATCATATAAAATGCAAAGAGTTTATGATCAAAGCAGGTTGGACAGCGTATATGAAAAAGTCTCTTGCTGACATAGCTTTTTGTTTGGGGCACCCAATTATTGAGGGATGGTACTGGCAAAGAAGAATGATGAAGGAAGGGAACAGTGTCACTGGAAGTAAAATAAACAACTAGATCCACTCTTTTAGTTCACAGAAAGAAATTTTTTTTCCCATGCAGTCAGGAAACAAGGGAGCTACCATTCGTAATCTGTATCCTACCTTGGACAAAGAGGTTCATCTGCTAGTAATTTACAGATACTAAAATGCATCTCTCCTTCACCAAGAGTGACTGGCAAATGTGAGGCTGGTTAGGATTATAATCTCCCTGCCTAATCCTCCTTTGGAGATTTAGAAACAAGTATCCTACTCTTGATTTGCTAGAGGCTTAAGAAGCCCGTTTGGGAGCCCGCAGATTTAGTTTGGTCCTGCCTTTATGTGGTAGGGACTGAGAGGGTAAATTTGTTGGAAGAGAGGCACAGTGGAGCAGAGTTGATTTGCTAAGAAGGAAGGTCTAGAGGCCTTTTTGTTAGTAGTAGCTCTGCAAGGATGATTTGCCTTATCGGGAGAAGGCCCCAGGGGCTTAGCTTCTTGAAGATGTTGCCTGTTTGAAGCTGTGAAGTTGCTGTTTATTTGGTAATGTGCATGCTTTTCCCCAGTGAGGAAGCATTTTGACTGACAGAGACTCTGCTGACTTTGCTGTCATTTTGGCCAGTGAGGGGTTGCTTTTTGGCTGGCTATCTACTTTGGGCACAATCTGCTCAAGGGTCTGAGGTAATCCAACAATTGTGTTGAAAAAACATGAATCAGATGAAGTCTTCTGTGTGTCAGTCAAGTCCTAGTATCACTCATCATTTTTCTGGCCCAGTGTGTGCTTGGTTAAATCAAGTCCTGATGTTTCTAGGCCCTGGGGTTAGTGTGAGAGAGGCGGGGAGAATCTGCCTTTCATCTTCCTCTCACAGTTTTGCAATGTGACTGAAAACTGTTGGAGAGAATGTTTCAGATCTCAAACAAAGATTAGGTTTGATGGCATGAAGCCGTGGGTTCTGTGGCCCAGCCTAGAATTCTGCTGAGGGAGTTGTATAATCTCCCCATACTTTAAAGGATTTCAGCTCTGAATTTAGGATCAAATATGGCTTGAGGTTTTCGTATTTCTTGCTTGCTTGCTTTCTTGGTGTTTTTTTGTTGCTTTTTTTTTTTGCGTGTCTCTCACCGCATTATAGCCTATAGTGGTTTGAGTTCCTCCTGTTTGCTGTGTATTATGCCTTCATTGGAAATCAATATACTAAAAGGCTCCACCAAAAAAAAAAAAATCCATAAATAACAGCTGTAGTAATTACAGAAGATCCCATGTCTTGTTTATGGGCATGAAACCACAAAACAGTGGTGCAAAATAACCAATACTAGTTAATGTGGTGTGATGGTATCCATAACTAGAATGGTGTATGAAATCAACTTAAAATAGAATGTAATTCAACAGATGAGTATTTATTTATTGCTTCAAGAAATGTGGATAGTAGATTTAGTTAGTTTTGCAATTTTTTTAAGGACTAGCTAGCATTTTAGAAAGGAAAATCTAGTAAATCTGAAGGTATAAACAAAGCTGTGGAGGCAAGTATAAATTTTTCCCTGAAAAGGGTGTATTTTAGTTGCGATCTGGTGGTGTAATAATTTTGTTGCATTATGGAAATGTCTTGGAAATATGCGGTATGTCCCTGCTCCCCTTCCTAAATTCTTTCTTTTTTTCATATTCATTCTCCGTCTGTCCTTCACTAATGCTCAAGCTGATAAAAGAAATACAAAATGGGACTAATTGAGAAGACCTGACAGTAAAATACAATGAAATAAATGGCATATGGAAAAAAAGAAACTATAAGTCTCCTGTATCACACACAGGCTGAGTTTGGTTTATTTATATTGTCTCATACCCACTGAACTGAAACTATCTTGTGACACTGTCAATGTGAAAGGTCATTATGCCTGGAATATATCTTGTTATGACAGAACTGCGACACCTAGTTAGAGCTATTAAAGTTAGGTGTTTGCCTTGCTTTGCTGCCAGCTTATGGCTCCCAGCATCTGTAAATAAAATCCATTTAGACTTCAATACTTCAATATAAACAACTGATGCCTTCCTGCCACATCTGAACAATACTGCTATCAAACGGTAACTTCATGCTACTGTTTCTTTCATAAGTGAATTTATAATTGGCTGTTCCCCAAATCCACTTTGCCATTTCTTCAATTTGTCTGTGCTGCTCTTGTAGAAGTTTGCTTGCTCCCTTTTAATCAGTGGAAAGTACTCTGAAAGAGATGTGTAGTAGCTGAAACAACACATGATGCCGGTTTAGGACAGGAAGCATTTTAGTTAGCTAAAGTAGTTACTCTGTTTTCTACCACGGACTGTTTCCATTATTAGCCTATTTTTTATTAGTAAATATAAAATATTTACTAATATAAAAATGTTAGTAAATCAGTCCTACCATACTGGCATCAGATGTTTTATCAGAAGGTTGTGAGGTCAAGTAGCAGCTTCATAGCTCTCTGTGGCTGTTCTGTGCCCAGCATAAAATGAGGTGGTTAGCTTCCATCCAGATCCCACTGGGCAAGAGTCAACATCATAAAGAGCTGCAAAAAAAATGGCACTGCTAAACCTTAGTGTCAAAGGAAGAGCTGAATCCAGGTCCTTACAAGAAGCTGTTTTGTCCTAATTGGATTGGCTGGACATGATGAGATAAGATCTATGACCAATGCAGCTTCATAGGCAGAAATGGCAAATATAGATGCATTTAAGTGATAGCTGCCTTGTATTCCCTCTAAAACCAAATGAGATTTAGAGGAGCCTGTTTGATGTATTCTGCTATACAAGGTTCAAAAGGCAGAAGTCATGAGCCGGAAATTGTCATCAGTTCTTTTGGGAGTAGGTTTTGGGGTTTTTTAATTACAGAGAAACTAGAATTGACAACCCCATTTGCTAGTCACATTACTTAGTAAGGGATGGTTGTTTTTCTGAAGAGTTTATCTGTTCAGTGATGATTTAATTTAGGAATTAATTCAGGGAATTTCTACTGCCTGTAGTGTGATGCAGTAAGTCAGAATACTTAATTACAGTGGTCCCATCTGGCCTTAAAGTAGCCCGTTCTTATCTTATTTCATGCATATACCTGTTTATGAGATGGAACGCAGGTGCGCAAAAATTAAGTATATTGCCTGAGATAATGCAAGACCTGGGAACTGAACTCTGTCCTGTTGTTCACTGGGTCGTTGATAGGCATAAGACTAATCTTCCTTTCAAGCAGTGTTTTCCTCCCAAGGGCTTTCAACACAGTGTCTTTCATCAGCTTTGAATTCACTAGAAAAAATAAAAAGATGGGACGTCTTTCTGAAAGTCTTTGCCTAATAGCTCGTGCCTTCCAGAGTATTGATAAACACGAGTGCAAATATACAGTCTCCTTTGCCCCAAAGACGTGCTCTGGCTTAAGTACCACACTTTAATGACAAACATTCACCTAGTTTACCATATGCATTCTTTTATCTTAGCTGTTCTCTGTACATGTTAGGAGATTTATTTCTACTCATAATGTATTTCATGTGTGTTAGTTGTAAATATTGTGCTCATAAATCAGCCTGGACCATCCAGCCCCAAGGATGGAGACAACTTACAATAGGTCTGTCTGCTTCAGATTGTGAGACTGTACTCATTCTCTGTTTTTTCCATTGCTTGGCTCTGTTAGTGGCATGTTGCCAGTCTCCTGTCTCACATTAACAGGAATATTATATATTACTGAATTTAAAGTGTTTTTCCTTCAGGACTAGAAGAATGTAATGGAGCATGCATCTGGCAGCATGACATTATTCCTATGGTGTGCCGTGTGCCCTCCATACAGAGAATCACCACCGTGGATTTCTGCTTCAGTCCTCTAGGCATGAGGAGTTTTACGGTGTGCACTGAGGTAGGTCTTAGTCCAGGTTGGGAACACATTATGTCAGGGATTGCATGCGTATATATACATAATGTGTAATGAAAAACTGATCCTCCTCCCTTCACCAAATTCTCTAAATTAAATACCACAAAAACAGCAAGTCTGGAGTGTAATCCCAGAACTCCTTTTTTTTTATCCCACTTCTAGAACCAGCTCCATCTGTATTCACACCTAATGACCTCACTTTTTTCATCTAGAAGATGGAAATTTATTATACTTGCCCCATAAGATGTTTTTGGAGAATTTATTAGTTCATAACGTGTATCTATGAGGACATATCAGTACTACGGAAGTACGTATGAAACTGCCCCAAAGCTAGGATTGTTACTTCTCATTGTCAGGTAGTTTCATTTGGCCTCCTCTCCATTTGTCCTCTTGTTGGAAAGCTTGTCTGCTTGGCGGGAACTGCAAGTATTTTCTGCAGTACTCCTGTTAAATTAGTACCCTTTTTACTGATTTTAAGGATCTTGTGCTCTCAAAATTCCTGTGTTTGCATGAAACAAGGCTGCATTAAATTGCATGGTCTAAAGCAACCAATATTCAATAAGCTTCTGGTATTTTAGTTGGCTTGGTTTTGGAAGTCTGAAATGGGCTGAGCTGCAGGTCTAAACTAAGTAGAGTCTGTCATACAAAAAATACTCTGAAGGAGTATATTTCTTCATGGTAGTGCAGCTGAAACCCCCACATTTACTGTAATTAGTGCATATCACACGTGTGCCTATGCTTCCTATCTTATTTATGTATATTTAAAAATGTTTCTAGGTATCTAATTCTTTGAGGCCATGTTAAACCAATGTCTTCTGTTGTTTATTCTGGTCTAATAAACAGACCCTTGGTTTGCCTCACACGGTGCATCCCAAAATTATAACCCTACATTAAAAAAAAGTTCCCCAGAACAGTCTGTGACCCAGAGCACATGATGCATTTCAGGAGAGCCGGAAAGGAGAATGGTGTCACCACCCAAGGGGAAACAAAAATCAGAAAGAAACGAGGAGGGGAAATTTCGGTGCTTATTTTTAGACTCTGTGGGTGAGTATTATTTTCAGCTTTGTCTATATTAATTTCTGCAGAACATAGTCTTAATGTGTGATTAGGCTATCTACGAATAGAGTATCATAATTTCTAGGGAAGTAATCACTCACTAGCAATCCCTGAAGACTCAATATACCCATTTGTACCAGGATAAGGTAGCAAAGACGTGAATACAGACGGCATAGATATGTCTGAGACAGCTATAAGCTAGCTAGTTGAGAAATAAACCTTACACATGGATTTACACTTAATGAGTTCAGAAAAATATATCCATGACGCTGGGTCAATCTTCCATGTAGCTGAAGATGCTCTGTTACTGGTATTAATGTGAGTTAGTTTAAAGCTAACTTTTAATACGTTTATGTGGAGCTGTTCACATACTGGTGACTGCATACCTTCAGCATCCTCTCTATTTAGCACAAGCCTACACACTCATAAGTTTCATTGAAGAACATGCTGCTTGTTAATCAGCACTTTATTGTCTCAGTATGCTTAAAATAAGCGTTTTGTCACATTCAAGAAGAAGAAACTTTATTGGTTTGTATTCTGGCACCATGCTTCATGTTGTCAAGTGCTGTCAGTTGGCTTCTTTCTGTAACTTATTTACAGAGAGAGGCAGCTTGAGATTGAAACATTCTGGTAACAATTTTCACCAGATACATATTGGATGTGTTATAGAAGTATCTCTAATGTTACAAAGAACAGGAGACTTAATGGGTAATAGTCTGATCTTGTGGGCTAGAGAGGTCCCTTTAGAGCCTTTAATTGCTGTATAGGACCGGGAACACAAAGCTAAAATTCTCCTGTTGCAC
>VYZM01006409.1:252110-262127 GCA_013398915.1 Dromas ardeola
AGCTGTACAAATTACTCGGCTTTCCTGTGTAGAAATTCAAACAGAGAGAAAATAATCCAATCCCTGGATTTCTAAATTCAAGTAGCTTTTAAATCAGAAATGGTTTTGAAGCAAGAACAATAATCTTTCTGGTAGTGGGGGGCAAAAAGAGACTGGTTTTCCATTCAAGGCTTTTTCTTTTAAATGTATTTGATTTAGATTGATTTAACTTGGTGTGGGAATTGAAAGTCTGACTGTGAAACTTCCTGTTCTGCGTTGTGGCTTAAGTGAGTTGCTGGATGAATGTATCTTACCATTCTTGTGTCCTCTTTCTTGCATAATGATCCTTGATTCTGATAAGTTTCCATCACATGCGTGGGCTTGATGAGGCAGTGCACTCACAACTGGTTAAAAGCACAGGAAATCTGCGTCTCTATCCACACCTCCTATGCCTTTTGAGAGAATTACTTCGTTTCTTTCTTTTGCCTCAGTTTGTCAGTACACTGTAACTTTTGTAAGTGCTTTGAAACCCTCACGGAGAACTTGTTGAAATCCTTAGATGGAGGTTATACATTAAATTCTTCCAGGTGCTTCTTTACTGAGCTGGTAAATAACCTCAGTACTTGGAACTGGAAATATTCTACCTTGCTTTTCATTCTTAGAACCCACCTCATTGTTCTTCCAGTAAATTGGTACTTTTCCTTTTTCCAGGCCTTCTTTAAAGATTTTGTGGAATGTTGTAACATGTCTGTGACAGTGCAGACAAATTTGTAATACAGATCTACGCACAGTACCTGGAATATAGAGGAAAAATAGGTAGCTTATGTTGATTGTATAATCCCATTCATATCAAGTTGTGTTTTGAAGCCCATGTCATAAATATTTCTAGATTTATTTTTTGATACTAAACTGATTACTCATTTACACTGAACTTAACGGTTACTACTTTCTTATGTTTTTAGGAAATTTTACTCTTCTTTCCCTGAGTCAATTAATATAAACTAGAGGTCAGAACAGCTCTTCGTGATGAAAATGTGCTGGTTTTATCTGTTCTCTGACTCATTTTTCATGAAGAAAATAAAGAAGTAGGAAAGAGTCTTTGAATCTTTTTAGTGTAATGAAAAGTATATTGAAAATTATTCCTTTATGTTCTTGAGTGTATGCTGTTTTCAAGGCTCTCTTACTTTTTGAAGAAAGTTTTCAAAATCTTACTGATTATATTGACCTTCTGGATTTCTTTCTGCACTTTAGATTCCTAGTGAGTGATACCTGGGAGCACTAAGCCACAGAGTCCGTTGTTGAGAGCATCCAAGGCAAATCTTTATGCTTTTCAAATAGCATAACTTGTTAAACCAAATCCAATGTCTGTGAAACATCACCTTAAAAATCCAAATGTTAGTAAAGACAATTAGCATGGGTTTAGTGAGCACAAAATTCAACCTTACAAGATAAAGCAGGTAACCTTTGACTTACTACAGAGCTATATAACCTCCTCTGCTGAGGTGCATAGGCCTTTGTGCTCAGCCACTGACAATACAAATACTAAGCATAACTTTGTGTGAACTGCCTTTCATTGACTGATTTGTGTTCAGTTTAGCAATCCCTTGGAGTTAGTTGGCCACCGACCCTGTGCCATTGTCACGTTTCTAGAGATTGTACGCTCCCTTTGTGTGTGTTGTATCTAACCAGTCAGTACAGTTTTGCTCCTTAGCTCCCCTTCCATTACTCTGTGAAATATTTGCAGAACCTGTATTTCATGATTGTCCCAGTTACTGATTTATCTTCTGTACTGTTTATCCCACTGGGATCATGTTATTTTTTCAGACGTGACCTCCCTTGCTCACAAACCACAGCTAATTTGGTCTTATTTCCCTCCCTGACCCTCCTTCTGGCATGCTAATAGTGATTCTAACTGGCTGTTAACTTCTATTCTGCAGTTGTCACCGAGCCTTTCCGAGTTAAATATTGCAAATGAAAATTAGAATATGCTTGGCACTGTCTTCAGTTGGAGGTGCAGTCTGCACTTTAGGAGGTGATGGTCATTACCAAATGTCAGCTTTGGAGAGATTCAACAGATGGGAATGCTCTGTTTTAGATTATCTGCCCATGTATTTGTTTAGACAGATTCACAGGCACTTCAAATGCCTTTGGAAGCCAGCATTCCAGTGCACTGCAATGCATAGCACTGGAAAGGAAGGGAAACATTGAGATATAAGGAAGTGTTTGTAGCACACATGAAGTGCTTTCAAATAAGATTTTGAAATTGCACAAACAGTGCATATTCCTTTTTGCTTAAACTGTGTAGCAGCAAAATCCATTAAAAAAAAATCTGGATGGCTGTTCACTCAGGTGACTGAGACCAGTGCAAGCAAAATCAACTCATTGTCCACCTCTGAAAACAAGGCAATCAGACCTTCTAGTTACTCAGTTATTGATAGATGTCTGTGGGAACAAAGTGTCAGGAATAGTAGCAGAAACTTTTTAGATGCAATTTTTTCTTGCTTGCTTTTCCTAGAACTGGAATAAAATGAGAACAGGATCTGTGGCCTGGCATATCTCCAGAGGAATTTTGGGGACTTTATTAATCAATTATATGAGGAAAAGCACTGGGGTAATGGGCAAAAATGGCAAAGCATCTACGTGAACTTGAGCTTTTCTAGCCAGCCCTTCTAAGGAACTCATTGTTTTTTGCTGCTCAGTGAGAAGAGTCTCTCTTCACAGCAGCAATTTAAATGGATAGCTCCTTTTGATGATAGGTTTAAGAAGGAATAAAAACATGGTGCAAAAACTTGCTTAAGGTAGGTAACGCAGTAGGTCATGACAAAGCTGTCCTCTTATTTCTAGTGCTAAACATGATCCAGTAGCATGTTTCCTCTGGTAATACACAGCTCTCTATGTTGCTCCATGTAAAGCTCTAACGAAGTCCTCTCAAGCATTTCCACTTTATGGAAGAAGGAAGAGAGAACTGATGAATTGACTTGCTGAAGATAGCCTTGCCAGCCTGGGGAGGAGTCAGAGATTCAGTT
This sequence comes from Dromas ardeola, assembly GCA_013398915.1. Lineage (NCBI taxonomy): Eukaryota > Metazoa > Chordata > Aves > Charadriiformes > Dromadidae > Dromas > Dromas ardeola. The sequence continues at coordinate 255,116 of VYZM01006409.1, forward strand.
CTGGTCCATCATGCCACGTGTCTTTGTAATTGCTTGCAACTGATAAAAATGCCAATGACCTAAGTATAGTAAGTAGGGATGGGAGGCATGAAAAAGATTACATAAGGATAAATTGCAGGTGAATCCTGAACATGCACAACTCCAACGTGGGTAAGACTAAACATTTCAAAGAAAGCATTATTATTGATATTGTTAGTCATTGAGCTCTTTTAGATATGAACAAAAAATGAAAGGCAGTGTAATTCTGTATCATATACGTCTGTTTTGCATGCTTTCTTTAACCTGGATGTTCTCCCCATGGAGCTTCTGTAGGCCAGCACAAAATAATCTGCATTGATCTAAACAGACTGTTAATTTTCTGTGTGTAAGAAGACTAAACTTGACATTTCTGTATCTTACTAAGCTTTTCTATTTAGATTTAAATGCAGGAAAGACTTCAAACTAATTTCTCAGTTTATCGTGTAAATAATATTCTGAATCATGGAGGATCATAACTTTTTGTATAAAGGTTTCCAGCTGTTTTCTGTTGATAAAAGACTTAGCTGGGCACCAAGAGAGAAGACTGCAGGACTGAGAAATTGCTGACTTAGTCTTGTAATCTTCCTGCACTGCATTCCCATGGGGAAGTTATGGATAGGTGTAACTCTGTACAAGTTAATGTTCTAATCCTTGAATCCCTCTCAATGGCTCAGCCATTGAATTTGAAGAAAATTTTGGGCACCTGACACATTACAGGATCCAGTTTTACATAAAGGCTTTAAATTTCTGGCAGATTGTCAGCATAGAGCTCAAATTGATTAACTTGGTGCTGTTACTCTGAATCTGAGTATGTTGTGTTCTGAGAGCAAACCGGACTGGAAAATTCAGTGACACCTTTTGGAAGAACTCTGAACTTTCAGGATCCAGATTAGGAAAAAGTGTCAGGATGAAACATGATTTATAGCATCAAGAACTTTCTTTAGTATTGCCAGCTGAGAATGGCAATGGAGTTTGTGATAGCCTAGAGCTTGTGTTCTTTGCTTCTGAGCAAATATGCTATCCATACACCTGCTGAGATAAAGGCTTGATGTTCCAGATAACTCTAATTATATAGACGGAGAGATAAAATTAAGACAAATTAATTGAAAATGGAAAATTAGTTAGACAAATGGAAAAAAATACATACAGATGGTTAGAAGCACCTAAAATCCCATGTGGTGCAATGACTGCTAAGCCAGCTAGTAATTTTTTATGAATGAGAAACCTAATAAGGAAGGGAAACCAGTTAAAATTTGCCCTAGAGCAATTGTAACTTCTACACCTCTTTTTTTTGGTTCATAAACACCTCTGTCTCCTGCAAAAATACTTGCGAGGATGCTTTTTAATATGGTTTGCTAAGTTTTGTTGCTTGACTTCATTGTTCCTGCAAATCAGCAAATGAATTCCATTTGCAGTTCAATTTTTTTCTAAGACAAGGAATGTTTATGCCAGATTGCTGTTCCTACCTTTACCCTTAAAACTCACACACCATAGGAACTCTCCCTCTTGCAGAAATGTACAGCTGTAGCAAAGTGTAATATGCATGGGGAAAGATCTCGCAGGGCCAGACTATGACTCATATTTTGCTAGTGCTAATCCATTAAGTAACTTCAGACATACATTGAATAGCACTTTTATCTCACATTTAATTGTTAAATACAATCATTGAAGTTGTTAGATGTATGTCACAGCCCCTTTGTCTCAACTTCACATGACAATCATTCTATTAATTTCACTCTAGCTGTCCTATATATGATTTATACCAAACATGGCAGATAAGACTCCCATAGAGTGATTATAGTCAAACCATTCCAGTTTGATGCTGATGTAAGACAAAACTGGGTCTTTGAAGTCAGATTTTTCCCTAGATAGGGAAGAAGAGAAGGTGTTCTCCTTAGCTGAGGCAGTTGGTGGAGGTTTTTTTGTTTCCTTGTTTATGCAGAAGTTTGTGACTTCTTAATATTCCCCACAGTAGAGAAGAGGCCACCGCTGTTGCAAAGTACATAAAGGAAATAAGAATCCCAGAGTAGAAAAAGTCTAAAAATCAGAGAAGGCTATGGAGCTGGTGAGAAAATGAGAGGTGACATGAGAACAGGAAGGAAAGGGGAAGGCTATGTCATTAGAGACTGGAATTCAATGTTTTGATGAAACTCCATGGATACAGGAAGGAGCAGGGCGGGTAAAAATAGCTAAATGAAAATGGTATGAGTTCCAAGAATTCAACTCTCTGAAAAGAAAGAAATATATGTTCTTGCTTAAAAACAGGCGGAAAAAGTTACGTGTTTTTGCGAAGCATTAGAAAGAATGAAGGAGAAAGGAAAGGAGCAAAATTTCCTGGCTGCAATTTCTTTTTTTTTCTCAACCAAAACTTGAAATTTTGTGTTTTTATAAACATTTCATCCAAATCCTCAGTGGCATGGTTCCCAAGAGAGGGAATACTTTTTCAGTAAAGTCGTGTCATCAGAAGCCCTTGAAGGCTGTCCAAATTAGAGGGTTTTTTTGGGCTGAGCACATGCTAATGCTTACAGACACAAAATTCTCTCACTCCCTGACTGATACAAAACGCTACTGATCTTTGTCTAAGAAAATGGCCATAATGTATAGAATAGTTTACTTTTCAGGACTTAAATTTGCCTAAAGCCAGCAGGCAATTAGATTGAAGTCTTTTTTTTTTTTCTGTACTGAATTGTATATGCTTACATCCCCCCCATAGAGATTCACGTCTTATCTATAAAACAGGAAGCTCTTACTACAAGAAAAAGAAAGAAACAAAGTCAACCAATTTACTTACTTAGATTTTGGTTTTGTTAATTTCTGAACAGATGGTAACATACCACAATGGAAGTTTTATAAAAATTTCCATCTTTTAACCGAGTGCAGGCCTGAAATTTTTCCCTGGTGAAAATGCGGAGTGTGAGTCATTAAACACGCTATGCACTATCTGTATGGGATTTTCACTTACTGTATTCAGAAAAGTCAGAAAGCCATTCCATTACAGTAACTGCTTCCCCCCCACCCTGCCCCCTACCTGGGCAAATGGCCAATTCCATCATCTCAGGCTCAGCAGTATGAACAAGGAAGGTACAGTCTGAGGAGGGCATGTAATGCACGGACAAGGGGAGAGGCATTGCTCCACAGTCCAAGAGCAGGAGTCAATTTCTAAAGCTGAAACAATTGTCAAAAGAAGTCGCCTGTGTTATTATTTCTCCAGTCCAGTCTGAATTCACTAATTGAAAAGTTATGGCCTGGTTTTATAAGCGAGAGGTTATATTGCCTGCAGAGTGTTCAGCACCTACTGCATCTTGGCCCTAAATTATCATTATGAAGGTAGAGTCTAAACTCAATCTTTGTTTGGACTCCATTTGAAATTTGGCACTGATTGTTGTGGGACAAATAAGGCCCAGAGATGCTGAGTGTGATTTTCTGCAGGTCTACTGATTTGACCTTGGAGAGCTAGAGGAGTTCAAGCTCTCCAGTCTACAGTACTGTTCATCTTAGTAAAAGTATAGAACTTTGCTGGGGGGTGGAACACAAAGGGAGTTTTACATTGAGGCTTGCAGGCATTTGTAAAATCCTTTGGTTCTCCCCAGGGCCCTGACTGCAGTCTCTGATGCCTAGTTCTCATTACACAGTATCTTCCTGAGGATTGCAGCGCCCATCAGTTTTGTCAGCCTGCTATTTCTTGTATTGGTCTTTGTAACACACGTAGATCAAAATTACCTTGGGGAAATCAAATCATGGTGTGAGATTTGCAGTTTGAAATTTCCTTTGTGTCATCTCAAGGTGGTGTCTACACCCATTTTGGCGTGGAGATGTGAAACAGGCATGAGATGTATTGACCCTTAGTTACTTACATTAATGGGTGTGTGAGAAATGCAGAAAGATGGATGGATGGATGGATGGATGGATGGATGGATGGATGGATGGATCCTCTTCCAAGGTCTCTGTCATTTAGGAAAAGATTAGTTAAGTATTCTCAGTCTGTGTGATGCTTAATGACATCTAGAAGAGTGGTGAATGGCATCTTGTTGGATGGCAAGAATAATATAGAACACAATTTCCCCTGAAGAAATAGCTCACATACCTTATATAATGAATGAGCTCATTTTGCCTGTGTTTGCCAGAAACAATAAAAGTTAGAAAATGTCCCAGTAATTAAAATAAAGTGTTACCCAGATTTATGGTGAGACATGTGAAATGTCAGGCAANTGTTACCCAGATTTATGGTGAGAAATGTGAAATGTCAGGCAATTGAGTGCAGCTCCACACTCACAAATAAGCTTCACATTCGTTAGAACAGGTTGCATTCATTACTAAGAACAGTGTGGGTCCAGTGCTAGCCCCAGAAGGCAATGAATGGTTTCTCCTGCTCAGGGAAAGAAAGCAGAGGGGAGGGAAAGGTGCCAGCTGGCATGTTAGCTGATGGATCTTGGGTCCTAGTGGTAATGCTGCAGTATGCACAGTACAGACATGATCATTGCTTCAAGATGAGCTTTGGATTACATGATGGATAGTAGGAAGAAGGGAGAGAAAGTGCCATTCTCAGGCCTGCCGCATGCAGAAGAGAAATCTAGTAGAAATTTTTGAAAGGGTGGAGACGAAAAAGGGAAATCTAAGCAAGGTCAGCCTTTCCTGCAATCCTTCCTCTCACAGTCACTGTTTAATACTTTTTTCAATACGAATGCTATAGCTATGAATAGTATAGAAGCTTATGAATGTGAGTTCATTGTTTGTTTAAAATAATCTTAATCCCTAATTATTCCAGAGACCATTTTTTTCTTAGAAGGCCGCATAAGACATGTGAAGCGTGTCTAATCTATGTATGTACTATGCATATAGACTTAGGAAATACTGAAAGCGTAGGACTGTTGGAAACAGAAGTGAAACTCACTGAAAGTCTATAGTGTAAGCTCATTTGAGCAGTACCCATGCAAGTTGTGCTGAAATGTTACAATTGCCTTTCTGCTCTGTATAGCTAGAAGAGGGTAGGCTGCTGAAATGTCCTTCTGCTGTGATCTGGGGGTTGTGATATTGAGAATCTCCTGCCCTAATATCTCTTGTTGCTTGCTTTTGCATTCTTCTTTTCTGACATAGCTAATTAAAAATTGAAGAAACCTGAGACATAAAAACTAGTCTGACAATTTAAGCTGTCTAGAACCTAAAATGTTAAGTGGCTTTTCCTGAAAAAGAGAATGGGACAATGTTAAGTCACAGACACTTCAGTGAATACGAGTCTTGTGGAGGACTTTAATTACCTGATTCTTCCAGACTGCAGGTGTCTGAAATGTCCAATTCAAAAATCAGCCTGTCTTGCCCACTGGAGTGTGAAAGAGGTCTTACAGACAAAACAAACCAACCCAAAAAACCTTCTATCTTTTCGTATTGGATTCTCTTCTCACATAAATTTCATTTGGGAATAGTTCTAGGAATATCAGTGGAGTTTTGTTAGAAAAAAACAGTCATTAAGTTAAAGAAGTTGATTTTAACTTGGTAAAATATTTGGATTCTGATGAAGATCTGCAGGGTGGCCTTAAGCCAGTTGTATATCCTCTCCGTTCCTCAGTTCCACATCTGTAAAATGATGGTATGAATTTGTTTCTTTTTCATTACATGCTTGTAAGAAAAATCACATTATGCTAATGAGGTGTGCTTGTGCTTTAATCACAGGTTCATTCAGAAAGCCCAGGAATAAAATGAGACCAACCCATAAGAATTTGTGAGAGAGGAGTAGAAATTCCAGATTTATAGGACAGCACGTTCTGAATTACTGAAGTAATGATGCAAGCACTTATCTCCAGAGAGTGCCTAGTGCTCTATGTGTTATTTATAGGAGACACAGGCCTTTAAAATAAATTGCAGGTTCATATGTCAGACCAGCAGATAGAAGATCACTTTACAACAAGGGGTTGATATCCTAAATTTCAAGCAGACATTGGGGCTCATTCCCTGCCATGATTTTGGATCTTAAACTGTTGTAAAGTATGTACCAAAGAACATGAGAAAAGAGACTAAAATCAGAAGCCTTAGCAATAATCCAACTAGCAGATAATAAGGTTTTACAGAGTCTTTCCAGCAAGGGTACACTTAAGCATATCAATATTATTTGCAAGATATGGATACCGTGATGATGAGAAATTATCTCAAAGATGGAAGAGACTACAAAAAAGATACGTGAATTCCCTGGAGCCTGTAAGAGGCTATTGAGGAAGGGAATGTTTGGCCTTAAAGTTGCACATGGGTTTCAGGTGAAATGGAAATGAGGCAGCATTAATCGTACCGTCATGCAAGTTGATACACGCTAGTTGTAGAGCCCAGCTCTGTTGCCCTTTTACTCACCACAGCAGCTGCAGCAGATCAAATCAGTATTCCCACAGCTTCTCTGCATGATAGAGTGTGTGTGGGAGGGCAAGGGAGGGGAGTTAACCCACTTTGTTTTGGTGAAGCTCAAAGCTGAGGTTTTGCTAATCAGTAACTCCTGTAGTGCAAGGCTGGCACACTCGTTTCCTTTGATACTGATTGCTTTGGGATGCACTAGATGGCTATAAGCCCTGAGATAGGGGAGATACTTTTCTTGAGTCTTAGGTTTAACTTTGTCTTAAATGTGTTGATTTTTCTTCCCTAGAATGGTGATAGTGACTATTTGGTAATAGCCTGTGTAAGAACCATACCAGATGAAAAGCTGCGGATGGATAGCAACAGTTCGGTTGCTCTTTTTACAAGGACAAGGCTTTGGCTTGAGATTCTTATGCTTTCCTCTATTGGATGTGTATGCTATGCCTTGTTTGCTTATTGCTGGATATACTGAGAAATTAAAGATTCTGTGTTAATATAAATGACAAAAAGACTGTGCAGCCCTGATTCACCTAACATGACTATTCTGTAAGCTCCTCTGGGAATCCCAAGAGTTCCAGCTTGTATTCCCCACTCTGACTTTTTCCAGTAAATTAATTTTTTTATTGGCAGTAGCAAGCATATGTCTCTTTTTTTTTTTTTT
>VYZM01006409.1:262169-277435 GCA_013398915.1 Dromas ardeola
TTTTTTTTAATGAGGTGTTTGGCAGCATCCACTGGGGCATGTAGGTACAGAGTGTGTGGGTGGGAGGGGCAGCCCTGAGCAACATACCAGGCAACTTGGGACGAAAAATTTCTAAAAGATGGAGAGCTCTTTCATGTGCTTTTAACAACCTCTCACCTCCTATATTTCCTAGGATGCCTGATGATTTCTTGCAATTTAAATGTGAATTTTAGGTGTGAGAGCAAGTCATGTTTTAAGCAGGTCATATGTTTATTACATGTATTAATCATGAATGCATGCCCATTAGTCAAACTGTGACGATTCAAGCCAGTTCTTAAGTTCACCAGTCAGACAGCTTTTGTTCTGAATAGCCTGCTGAATTGTGTTGGTGTGATAGCTGCTATCCTGGATGGCGCTAGGGACTTCTGGAGCAAAAAGCATCAGTTGCTGTAACCTGAGCTTAAAGGCCGAATCTTATCCTAGATTATTATCCCCTGATGATCAGGAATAGAGAGGAATATGGAGATGTGTATTGATCGAGAGGTTCTGTACTTTAGAAAGTAAAAGATACAGAAGGAGATAGGCTGTGGAGCTGAGCTGGACAGGAACTGAGTGCTGTGAACGGGGTTAAGAAAATAGTGATGACTTCTGAATCCATGGGATTCTCTTCTTAGCGGTGGCAGAAGCTGCTATGAACATGGTAAAATATAATCAGTTAGCTGAACCAAACCCATAAAATACAGCATAGCTAGCTGCCATCACTGAAAAGATCAGATATTAAACCAATATGTTTGGCAGAGAAAGGAGAGGCAAGACCCTGGAGAGGAGCAGCATTCTAGAGAGAGATTGCTTTATCACCTGTGCCCAGGTAATGGATACTAAAAGGGAAGAAGATAAGATCTCTTCTGTTTTACGTATGCCTGCTTTGTGCATATGCCTCAGAGTATGTTTCCAGCTTTCCCAAATTCTGTCATTGTGATTTTTTCTTCAGGTTATTCCTTGGTCTTGAGTTTCACTCAAACTGTATTGTATTGTATGTGACACAGTCAAGCTGGCTCTATCTTCCAGGAGGTAGAGGTCAGCCCTGAAGCTCCTTGGCCTTTGTTGTTCAAAATATACAACTTGGGTATTTTCACTGAAACCACATAGAATGGCTGGAGTGGAAATTACCTACGAAATGGGAACTTTGCTTTTCTGTCGTCATTCTGGACACAGAGGGTGCCCTGGGAACGCCACAAGAACCCAGATTCAGTTCCAGCCCTGCTTCCCATGTGCTTTCTTTAGGGTGGAATTCCCCACTGGAATGACCTCCTACTTACTCTGTTATCCATGGTTATCTTAGAAAATCTTCACCAACTGCCCACTCATGTAACTCAGCAATTTCAGAAAGTTTTCCATCTACCTATATACCACATCCCCACTTACAGTCTCATAATTACCAATTTTGGTTTTACTGCTCCCAGAATAGATCTTGCCACTACTTGGAGCACAGTAAAAGCCTAAAATAACCCTATAAACAAGCTATTAGTATGTAAATCAAACCTGTAAGCAGTCTGTATGAAATGTAGTGTACGGGGTAGATTTTCAAGGCTGTGCAGCATCCCAAAGCTCACCTAGGAAATGGTAGGACTTGACAGGTGGTAAATACCATAGAAGTGCCAGCCACCTCACCAAGCTCTTTGGCCTGAAAGGTGTTGTGTAAATGGTTGATTTTTCCATTAATTAAAAAAAGAGAACATTTTTGTTGACATGAGTCCATTGCTGACCTTCTCAAACAGTGAAATTTTTTGTTTGGTTCATCTTAAATATGGCTGGTTCATGAAACTTTTTTTGTGTGTGTGTGACTTTTTAGGGGTTTTAAAATTCGCTTATTTCAGTAAATTTCTAAGAGAAATATGTACAAAAAATTGTGGTCTCTTTAAAAATAAACATTACAAAGTTTGTTTTAGCCAAAAAGCTAAGAAGTTGGTACATGCTTGTGAAATAATTTTCTGCAGGCTGCATCTGTGCGTTGATGAAAAAATGAAATATTTGATTGGAAAAGACCGCCTGACTCAGCTATGTCTTTTTCAACAGAGAGTTTGAAACCTTATTCTGCAGGTTCTGGAGAGTTTGGCATTCCCCAGTTTCACTGTAAGGGAAATGATCAATGAAAATGATGACCTTTAGCAGATGGTCTCTAAAGGAAAGGTGGGAAGGAAATATCCTGGTCATGCAGGAATTGTTTTACTTCAGTACCGGAATGTGACAATTAGAAATTAATATGTACAATACAAACATGGAGAAATTAGATATTCGCTGCTATAAAGAATTTACTGTCTAAGGTGAGCTACAGTAGGAGTTTTGATGTGCCACATTTGTACCCATGTTTTATTTTGCACGTACTTTCCTTCTTCACAATCTTCACAACAGGCCCTTCCCAACAGTTTTGTCAAATAGCTGCAATATGCAGCACAGTCCTTGATAATCCCCAGTTCTTCCTGACGAAGCAGGCATCTAAAACCAGAGGGGGACTGGGATGAATTAGTTTAGAATATACTTTTATAACGCCTATATAAAATATGCATAAACATGATACCTTCCACTTGAGGAATGTGTAAAAAGGTGGGACACGATACTTGTGAGAGGCACCGAGTTCTGCAAATGAAGGCGATGGGGAGGGAAACGAATTGCCTGTTAAATATGGAAAATGGAGTCTGCTTTTTGTTCTGGGCCTTTGGAATCTGTGGGTGGATTGGAACTGGCAGGCAGGGAGCAAACACCCACCCACCATAGGGCTGTGTGGTTCAGAAGTTTACAAGAGTGTTTGTGTTCCAGGAGCTGTTGGCCTTGAAGCCAATGGAGAGGGGGAGGAGAAGAGGGAGAGAGTGAGAAAAACACTGTGGTGTTAGGGCCCTTCCTCCGAGATATTTTTCCCCTCTCCTTTCTCCAGCTAGAGGGCTTTGGAGCTGGAGCGAGACAAAGAGTTACTGGGGGAAAGATTAAAATGATTTTAAGATGCGCAGCGCTCACGGTCCGTCATTAGGAGAGGCAGACACTTCAGAAGCCACTGCCACCCTAATGCCAAATGACAGCTCTCGTTGCTCCCCCTTCTTCTGCCCTGCTGCTGTTTAATTCTGCAGAGTCTGTGGGACAGAAAGACAGGGAAGTTTTACTGCATTGTTACTGCAGGAGTTGAACATTTGTTTCTGTCCCGTCATGAATTTAGGTTCAGAAGCTGCCACTCTAATTGGTCACCATCTGGATATTGCAGATACAGAAACTGAGGCAGAGAGAGACGAAACAACTTGCCCAAGGCAACAGGAAGTCTGTGGGAGATCTGGGAATAGACCCCAGATGTCCTGAGTTTTCTGTCTTAACCACAAGACCATCCTTCCTGTCTTTTTGGTAGACCCCTCTGCTTCAGGAATTCTGATTCTGAATTCCACCCATAAGCAATCTGTTGCACGATCCAGAGATTTACTTGCACAAAAGAGTCATTTGGGAGGGAAAATGGCACCTCTTTCAACATGAACTGCAGTTACTACCGTCCTTTCTTTCTAGGGGGTAAAGGGGAGGGGATGCGAAAAAAACAGCTTCCAGAGCTAAGAAGCTTCTCCATTACTATCCACACTTCCTGCAAGCATAAATTTTGTTCATTAAAAGAATTAGGAACTCCATACGTGATGTTTGAGTATATCTGGGCATTTATATTTTAGTGAATTGAAAAAAAAATTACTGCAAGGGGACTAAATCCATCTAGGGAATTAATCTGCCACTGTTGGCCATTGTATCTGAGCACCTTTGGTGACGGTGTGATCACCACCTCCCCAGTGGGCTTCGCTGCGTGTCTGGGACTTCTGCCTTGGCATGTCCAGAGCTGTTCTAAGGTGAGGCCGAATGGTGAGAAGGGTTTTCTTGCTAATAAAGCACACCCTTTGGTTTGGAGACGATGGAGCACCATAGATGTCCTTTGTATTATCAAAAGGGGCTGCACGTAGTTTCTGAAGAATATTATTGAAAATGATTCTTAACTAAAACCTGTTAGATACACCCGTTACTCGGTGAAGACTGTTCCTAGCCCTGCATTCTCTTGCTGTGGTAACCTCTTTAGCATCAGGAGTCAACAAAGACTGTACGGCCTAGGTTGTTAGATCATGTCTTTAGACCTTGGTTTTCCGGTAATATCTACAGATTCCACTCGTGGATCAGTAAATCCATGTGTGACGTGTTGTATAAACAGAAATTAAAGGGTACCTCTTGCCACCAATGGCTTTCTGTAATAAAGCAATTTGGTAAAGATTCTCTAAGTGCTTTCTCTCGGCACAGGAGGCCACAACCGATGACTTGGAGCAGTGTGTTTGGCTCTTGCCCCCTCTATTTGGGTTGGGTGTGAGAGCGGGTTCCTCGTGGAAGAAACGCTGGTTTAGTCGCAAGATCAAAGCTCTTCTGCAGCTCTGACACCTCTGTCCTTTACTCCGAGCGGCATTTCAGAATATAAAGATACAACTAAAATATCAGGCCTTGCTGTGTTCCCTGCCCCGTTACATTGATTCTGAGTAAATCGCAGCCTTTTTGTTTCCTGCTTGCTCTTTTAAGCAGCGTTTGAACATTTGTCTGTTTGTCCCTATCTGCCTGCTTTTTCTGCTTTTATGCTGTAATGGTAAACTCTTTCAGAAGAGACTATCTGAATGCTCGATTTTTGTGTTTCACTCAATGTGTACTATGAATAGTGCTTTAAGTGACTTGCAGTCCAGATAATGTTTTAATATAATAATATTAAGAACAGGATTTTAGCGATGGTGTTGGTGTGGAACCGCTCCCCGGGGCCGCGCGGGGAGCCCTGGGCACCGGCTGCGCGCCTCGCTCGGCAGGGGGCGCTGGTCTCCGGCTGCGCCGTGCGCGCGGGCCCTGCGGCCGCCGGCCGCGGAATCCCCCGTGGCGGTCCCGTTTGCGACAAATGCGGGTTTTTCTCGCCTGACCTCGCGTTACTGCGTCGGCGAGGGCTCGGGTAGCTCCCCCGCCGCCCGCACGCCTGTGTAGCGGTTGTGCCTCACGCCTCTTCCACGTGTTAAAGGCGCACAGGCGTCGCATGCGAGTGGGGCGTGTGACGTGTGTCTCCAGAGCAGGGGCCGCTTGTGCGGGGGGGCGCGGGACCAGCTGGGTGCGCGGCCGAGGATGCGCTGCTTTCGGCCGCAAATTGTCTTTGTACGCCTGCGATTTCTGCTCGGAGAGAGCGGGGCGTGTGCTCAAAGTTGAACTTAGCAGGTTTTGAGGCGGACAGGTTTTTTGTGGCGTGCTGGCACTTCGCGTGCGAGCGCGAGGCGGAGGCGCTTTCGCCTGTTCCCTTTTTACCGCTGACCAGAAAGAAAGCGGCGAGAGGAAAGGAAAAAAAAAAAAAAGAAAAGCGCTCGCCCTACCGCCCCTCCTCGGCGGCGCAGCGGTCCGTGAACCCAGCAGTTTACCCCGGCTGCCGCCCGGGGCCGTGCTGCGCGCCGGCCTGTGCGGCAGCGCGGCGCGGAGCGGAGGGGGGAGGCGGCCGCCGTTCCTGGAAGAGCCCGGCCTGGGGAGTTGGTCACATTCTTGGCTGGGATTCAATGACTGAGGCAGACACCAACAAACAGAGGGGGGGAGGAGGAGGAGGAGGAGTGAGGGAGGCTGAGCCAGCCTGCATTAGCTCAGCTCTCAGGCACTCTCAGTCTCTGCTGGAAAGAGGAGCTGGGAGGATGTGCGCTCTGTTACCGCGGCTCCCCACGGCACGCCGAGAAGACCGAGAGAAATAAGGGAAGAAAGGCGAACCGAGAGACGAGGAGTCCTCCCAGATCAAGCTGAGGGACCACGAGGGGGAAGGGAGCCTGCTTATCGCCCGTCCGAAGCCCCCGCGCCGTTTTGGAAGTGCCAGAGATTTGGGCCTTTTCCTTTTCTTCTGCGTTGTTCCCTTCCACAGACCAGGCTTTCTTCCTCCTCCTGCTTTTTACTTTCCTCCCCCGCGCCTTCCTTTCGGTGGATATGGACAGAAGGGTGATTACTGCAGAGAAGCAGCAGCCGCCAGAACATATTTGAGCCCTTGGTTCTCGGAGCGTGGCACAGACTTTTTGTATTTCTGTGGGTGGCGTGTGTGTGTGTGTGTGAGTGAGTGAGTGAGTGAGGGTGTGTGGTGGAGGTGTGGGAGGCGGGATTGGTTTGCCTGAGGGGTTGGCTGAGGGGGTGAGTGCTCGGATGAAGACCTCTTTTTGGCGTGACTCTGTGCTCCATCGGGGCAGCTTGGAGACTTGGAGGTTTTGAAATTGTAACGAATCAAGAGAAAAGAAAGAAGAGAGAGACACGCATACAAAAGGATTTATTTCCTTTTCGTTAGTGGATTGTTAAACCTGAGTGGGAAGGAGAAAAAAAACAAGGGTGGGTTGTTTTATTTTGGTCATAATTTTTTTCTTAAAAAAAATCCCTTAAGTGGATTTGTACCAGGGTGGAAGATAACTGGGGATTTTTGTTGTTTGTTTTGGGAATAGAAACTAAAAAATGGAGACTGTAAGTAGAAGCAGCTTCCAGCCTCATCCAGGACTGCAGAAGACCTTGGAACAGTTTCATCTGAGCTCTATGAGCTCCCTGGGTGGCCCTGCTGCTTTCTCAGCACGATGGGCACAGGAGATGTACAAGAAAGACAATGGCAAAGACCCAGCAGAACCTGTACTGCATCTGCCCCCTATCCAGCCTCCTCCGGTAATGCCTGGTCCCTTCTTCATGCCCTCGGACAGATCCACAGAGAGGTGTGAGACCATCCTGGAAGGGGAAACCATCTCCTGCTTCGTGGTGGGTGGAGAAAAGCGGCTTTGCTTGCCCCAGATCCTGAACTCGGTGCTCAGGGACTTCTCCCTGCAGCAGATTAATTCGGTGTGTGATGAGCTACACATTTACTGCTCCAGATGCACTGCTGACCAGCTGGAAATCCTCAAAGTCATGGGCATCCTGCCCTTCTCCGCTCCTTCCTGTGGGCTCATCACTAAAACTGATGCTGAGAGGCTTTGTAACGCCTTGCTTTATGGTGGCACCTATCCTCCCCACTGCAAGAAGGAATTCTCTAGCACAATTGAGCTGGAGCTTACAGAGAAGAGCTTCAAGGTGTATCATGAGTGCTTTGGGAAGTGTAAGGGACTCTTGGTGCCAGAGCTTTACAGTAACCCCAGCGCAGCCTGCATCCAGTGCTTGGACTGCAGGCTTATGTACCCACCTCATAAATTTGTGGTCCACTCTCACAAATCTCTGGAAAACAGGACTTGCCACTGGGGCTTTGACTCTGCAAACTGGAGATCCTATATCCTCCTCAGCCAGGATTATACTGGGAAAGAGGAGAAAGCTAGACTGGGCCAGCTCTTAGATGAAATGAAAGAAAAATTTGACTATAACAACAAATACAAGAGGAAAGCCCCCAGGGTAAGTGATGCCTTTGATTTTAAAGGGGGTGAGGGGAGAAAAAGAAAAGGAATTTTCTATAATTTCGTTGACATCCATTGATATACCCGATTTCTTACCAGCTGCTTTTCCTTTGACTCATTTAGCAATCTAATTGTGTGCTTAATTCTCGCCACGTGTGTGTTAATGTAGATGAGCAGTGTTTGAGATGGCACCTTTTTTTTCTGGTTGTGTTCTGAACACAGTAGTTGGAGTTTATTTAAGTTATATATGTGTGTTTGCATGTCTTACTGTACATGAAACCTGATCTTTGAAACCCATCACACTATCCCAGAGTTTAGCAGGAACTATGTGATTTTGGGTCTTTAAGAGCTTCAGTTAGGGGTCAAGACAAGGAAGAAGCCAGAAAAAAATAACAGTTACTGATCACTCCAGAAGCAAATATATACAATTTTCTGCTCGACTGCATGCCGCCAGGGATGGAGGTGGGGGCTAAATTGTCTAAATGCTTGCATTAGAATAAAATGTGGCTGCTAAGAAAAAATCCTGACAGTAATGCAGGTTACTGGTGTTCAGATTAAGTGTGTGGAATGAGAATGGAGAAGTCCCTGCTTTTAGAGTATCCCAGCGGAGTCTGAATCTCCCCACCAGACAGGCTTTTGTATATTGGATTATGTATACATTCAGTAAATGAATCTGTCTAGGGCCAGCTGCAGCAGCTTCTTAAGGTATGCCGTGCTGAGGCAGACAGCTAAAGCACAATTTTTTTAGGTGTCTTTTGTTTTTCTTTCAGTCTGAGCTGCCTTTAGATCCCAGAATCCCTGGTGTGTGGGTGGGAGGCTGCCTTGGCATCTGGCACCAGTCCTGATCAATGGGCAGCAGTGCCACAAGGCCTTGAGGACTTGCTTACAGACACCGGGATGGCTGGCTCGCCTTCGATGGCGGGGTCGGCTGTGGGATGAGCAATTCGCTTCCCGCTCCTTCCCCCCACTCCGACCCCCCCAATACAAGGTTAAAGCAAACTCTTGCAAAACTGCAGGTTTGTTGCTTGGATTCTGCCTCATCTGCCAGAGACTTCTGAACTTTTCTTTGGTCTTTATGTGTCTGGAGTGGAAGGGCAATGGCACAAGCCTCAAAAAAAGAAGCAACGTTTAAAGCCCGCTGAGAACGTTCAGTAAAATTCTTAATTACCTTACCAAATACCTGCTTAAAGGGGCAGACACACACTCAGACTTAAATAAAGCTTTTATTTATAAGAAATGCAACAAAAGACCCCAAACAAAACCCAGGGTTTTAAAAATATCCTGCGCAAACAATGCAGTCATTCCTACAGTTAGCCTAAGAGGCCTAGTTAACCCATTTGATTTGCCTCTGCATTTTTTGATGAAGGAGTAGAGTCTCACTCGTTGAAGTTCCAGTTTCTCTCCTGGTCTTGTGCTCAGCCCCCGTTTCAGTCCTTGTCCTCACCCCTCCTTTTCCTCCCGCTTGAGTGTCAAAACCGCTGTGACAAAGCCAGGCTGTAATGAGCCACATTATCTCCGTGGTTGGAGGTGGATGCGTTTTTAATGGCTTGTCTGTTCTCTGTCAGTCATGTGCTAAGGTGGAATGGTGGGATAGATGTATATGAATGTCTGTGAGAGGAAAATACGGCTCTGAAAGTGGACGTGTTTTTCATGTTGGGAAATTAATTTTCTAGGGCATGCTTCGTTTGGGAAGCAAAATTAAGAAATCTCCACGTTCGTGCTCCAGAAAGGTACTGTGTCCCTAGCTTGGTCGTTTCCAAACTTTAATTAAAATGAATGTTAGTAGGGGTGTGCTTTCCTTTTCTTACAAGGCTTTTACGGCATTCTGTTCAGTTGTGTGATTTACTCAACACCCCAGGTGAGGTTGCAGGTGGAGAACAAGAAAAGGCTGCTAAATCTTGGTTTTGCCTGACTTTTTTGCTGGCCCTTTAATAGGTCCTTGTTCAGAACATGGCAAGCACTTTTCCCCCAGCCTCCAAAATCTGCATGTATTGCAGCACTTCTTGCAGAGTGAATTCAAGATACCTAATAGGGGACGCCAAAAATTATGTAAGGAAATTGTGGCCATCTATTTCTCAGAAAATTTATCCAAAATTCTGTCATCATAAAATTTTAAGTCTCCTGCATAGGTTCATTTGAGCAGGTGGCAAGGAGTTTGATGGGGAGGAACAGAGTGGTAAGTGTGTCCCCAGAGGATGGGATAGAGGGGAAAAAAAGAATGCTTTTATTATACATCCTATGCAAAACTGGGCTTAAGTTTCAAGGTTTTTGAGCTGTCTTCAGGGCCCTCCTATTAATGTGATGCAGTCTTGAGGAGACCCTGGCGGTGCTGGCAGAGTTCTGTATGCTTTTCCTTCCTTTTCTGAAGCCTTTTTCCATTGGGCTTAGCCAATGGATATCATATACTAAGGTCATTTGTGTTGTAGCAGTGTGTGCAGATAATTACGGAGAGATTTAATCAGGCTCTAAGATTGGTAGGCTGTGGCCAGGGGCAGGTAACATAGGAGCAAAGTTTAGATGCCTAGTAAGGAAATGAAAGGATGGTCCCATGTCTGCCTCTGTCTGTTTGTGTTAATTACTGTCAGTCTGTGTGGGTTTTGTGTGTCTGTTGGGCTCTATGTTTGTCTGTCTCTGGATGAAAGGGTGAAGCATATGTGTCTTTGTGGTGGTCTTCCTTTTTGATGTAGATCTCTGCATAGCTTTGTTCTGTTTTATACAGAGGTGTTTGTGTGTGTTGTGTGCTGTAATCTGCTGTGTCAGATATTTTGTCTTGTGCTTTCAAGAATGGGCTTTTTATCAGTTTCCCAATTTATTTATTTATGTATGTGTGTGTACACATTGCTTTGTGTGTTGTGTTTTCCCTGGGGCTCTATTAGTATGTTGGTAACATGGGATGCATATGATCACTTTCATGGTTGTTGAAGAAGCAGTGAGTTTTTTTGACTTTTTTGTGTGTGTTCATTAGGTTTATGTGATGAGGTACGTAGATTTCTGCCAGTCCAGCTCTGCCTTTTAAGGGTCTGACTTAAATGGAGGAGCCGGGTTGGCACAGGCCCCCTTTGCAGATTCAGCATACTGGCAACACTGCTTTTTTCCCCGTCTCTTTTTCTTTTTTTTTTTTTTTTCCCCTCTTTCCCCTTCATATGATTTTAGAGTATTGCTACAAGGTATAGCTTTGCCTAGATACTTCATTCACAACATATATTTCTGTACGCATCGGGTCGCCATTGTGCATATCTGTGTGTCTGTATTGAGAGGTGGATACATACATGTAGGTACGCTGTCTCTTGGTCAGACTGGTTGGTTGAACAAGATGTGTGTTGCCTGGTCTTGCCACTTGCAGAAGAAGCTTTTGTCTAGATCTGTGTGAAGTCAGCAAAGGATCCTAACCAAAAACTGGAGGGAGTTATGACAGTTGGAGTCCCCACTAGAGCAGGAACCATGGAGGCCTCAGCCACTTTCCTTACTCTCTTCTAAAATTTTGGTTTTTATATCCTCCCTGTTCATCCTTGGATGAGCAATTCACCTCCTGTAAGCTTCTCCACCTTCCTGCTACTTCCGAAAGCACTTTCTTTTCTTGAGCCATGTGATAACTTCTCCGTTTTCCTTTGTTTGTATCCTTCACTGGGTTTTCCACCTTCTTGCATTCTCATGGCAGGTATTTTATTCTGCTTTGTTTTCTCTCTGGTCTTTCAAAGTCTGCATGCACCAACACGGCTTTTACTTGAGTGGGTGTCCTGTTTCCCTACGTGTTTCTCACTTCATCTACCATTACTGGCATGGAGCACAACCATTACGTTCTGGGGTATTTCTAGAAGTTTAAAATGTGAATAATCTGACAGGGTTGCAAAATAGGGTCCTAGAAATCCATCATCAGTGCCAAAGCCTTTTTCTTGAGCTCAGCAGCTGGTGCATGTTGAGTGTTCACTTGCTGGGATAGATATGGCCTTGGTGTGTGTCTCACGCTCTCTTTCCACTTCTGTGTGACTGACAGCTCTCTGGTTTCTTAACATCAGTATGCCTCCACTATGATTGAATTAGTTCAAAAAGCAGGCCTGAAGGCTTTGTTGGTTGCTATTTCCAGTAAAGGAGGGTGGGTTCAACAGTCTCTTTTGAACGCTTTTTTCTTTTTTAAACATTGAACCAAGCAACGTTTGACAGTGTTCTAATATTTCCTACCTGTGTGCCAGACATGTACTTTTAGCAAAACTGTATGTGATCAGACACTAAGAGAATAAGAGAGCTTTCCTTGCACACGTGTGAACACACCCACACACGCCAGCAGTGCAGTGTTCCCACGGTTCAAGTCCCAGCAGCACTTCTATGAAGTAGCTGGAAGCCAGAAGCAGCATTCTGGGTACTGACACACAAATGAGCACATAAGGCCTCCCACTTTATTTCACAATGCCTACCAACCCAGTGCTGCCACAACGTGCAACTTTCTCAGCTGGAGTAAGGTTTAGCCAGGTCAAGTGTGCAGCCAAATCAAAGAACAAAAATTGCTGAAAGTGAAATAGCACAGTACTGACTGAGCTGTAGGGTAGCTGTGGACTTTTAGGTGCTGTGCTGTGCTTTATGGCCACCTGAAATGCTGCAGTAGTAGAGCTAGAATGAGTATCTTTCTGTATCCTAAAGTCCTGCTTCATTGCAGTAGTAATCTTTTTTGTTTGTTTATAGTATATATCCTATGGTAGGTATAGCAGAGAGATTCTGATTTTATTCACAGGAGATGGTGTTCAGACCACCATATGAATTTATTCTTTTTGGTACAAACTGACTTGATAAATACTCCTGGAAAATTCTGCCTAAGAACTGAGGGTTCAGTTGCTTTTCCATGGAGCAATGAACTCATTTGTTCTCTTACCTGATGTTCAGGAATTGTGTTAGAGGTTCTCCAGTAAAAATTAGGAAGTCCCTAAAACAAAAATGTTCAAGTGTTGAGGCAGTAGTTTAGTTCACAAAAAAAAGTTGAACTTCAAAAATGATACCACGCTTAAACAAAATCTGTGTACCTGAGGAGATGTCAGCGTTTAAGCAGACATCAGCATTTTTTTCCCAAGCGTGCAAACAGTTTTACAGATGTTGTAGATCAAGAACAAAGAAGCAGGTACGTGCATGTGTGTTAGACAAAGAATATGCTGCAAATAATGATCTAATGGTGTTGAGTCAACTGTGGCACTGTGTTGCTCCAGAATAGTTCCTGAGTTCCTGAATTCAGTCGTCTTGAATTAGGGAGGGAATTATATGCAATCTCTTCTTTTGAAAATCACTGCCTAAAATATTTAAACATCTGCCTCTCCCTTCATTGTCTGGGCTGTCTCGCCTCTCCATTGCTCTGGTTTCGGGCTTGGGCGTATGTTCTGCCCAAACAGTAGCATGCTTTGAAGATGCACGCAAACACAGTTTATTTTTTGGATGTGTTGGGAGCCTCACACCTGGTCCTGCTGCCAGGGTACGAACGTGGTTATCGCTCGCTTGAGCAGACTGACCAATGAGGGTGTGTTTTCACTTGCTGAGAGGCGCATTTAGATCAGTGTTGTAAAAGCATCTGGAGGCGTCTGTATGAGGCTGTTCAGAGCGTGTCTAGACAATGCAGTGGTTAAAATTCTGGCAGCCACTTGTACCTTATCTACACCTTCCTTGATTCTCAGCGCTGCTAGAACAGGGGGAACTCTGGGGCTACATTAAGGTGGTTGAGCCGAAGTGAGATTTGGGTATCTGAACAGATGCATTGTCCATTCTTATTGAAAACTCCTGCTATTTTCGTCTGCTAGCAAAGTTATTTTGCCAAAGTTAAGGGTTTTGAATGGTACTGACTACAGTAAGGAGTGGACTGGCTGGCTGTTACTGGTGATAACTGGTGGTTGGAACTCACATTGCTGGCTTAGCTGGCCAAACTGCTTTGCCATCGTGCGAAAAATTGTGTCTCAATGTGTGCAGTACTTTAGACAGAAAATATTTTAATTCTGACATGTATGGTTTCTGTTTGGTTTTGGTTTTTTTTCTATGAAAAAAAGTGAACTTTAAACTTGCCACTGTAATTCTTATTTAGAGGGAACTGTCATGGAACAGTTACGCTAAATCCAACAGGGGGTTCTTGGAAAGAAATTAGAGCTTAGACAAAAGTAACTTAAACTGAATTGTAGAGAATATATCGATAGAGTACTGTCAATTACTAGGCTAATCTATTTTAGCTGAGTGGCCATAGAGCACTTAATCCAAATTGATCTTCACATACAGGAAGCATTGATTTAAAATGTAGTAATATAGCGTGGTTTTGTTTTAAATTTGTCTTAAATTTGTCAATTATAGTATGTGTGTTAATGATACGTTTTACTAGATAATACCTAATTTGTTTGCATATGTTTTCTGAATTTGGATAATATACACTAGTAAATCTGCACCACTTTTTTAAATGCTATTCCACTCTCGCAGCCAGTATGTGTTCTTGGAAAAGAATTACAGAGAAGCAAGTTTGCCCTGGCAAGATGCGCTCTGGTCCTTTACCTTCCTCATTTACACCTTATGTAGCCGTGTATGTCTTTTACATTTCATTGTCAGTGTGGAGATTATTACTAAAATCACCTGTTCCCATATCTTCTGGAACATACGAGGTTAATTTGAAGGTTTGGGGCTTTGGGGCTAGTTCTACAGTTCTCACTGAAGCAATCAGCCGGCATAGTAATTGGAACCAGTTCACCCGCAAACCACAGCAGACTTGTATATGTATCAGACTTCTTCCTGTGCGTTGACTGGCAGCACTTGCAGTCATAGACTAGAGGGACAGATTCCGAACCAGAATATCCCGGTGTTGAGACAAAGTAGCTTCACTGCGTTTGTGGCCTTACCTGGCATATACAGGCCTGTGCTAAAGCAGAGAGCAGAACATGTAGTTCTGCTACTGCAGTGTTTTCACTTTGCTCATTAACGAGATTTTGGTTTCATAGACGTTTGATGGTGCTCTGATCCTGATGGATCTTACTGAATGGGGTGATGGTTTCTGCAATTGGGAGCTGGTTTGGGTTTGGTCTGAAGGGATTTTGTCTGCTGGTCGCTACATGCAAGATTGGGTTTTAAGGTGGCAATAGATACCTAACAGGATGGAATTTTTTTGTTCCTGTATTTAAGATTTATCAATTTTTATTTTTTATTGATGAGGAAATGTGTCTAAAGCTGGGATGAGGGCCAGCCTTTTTTTTTTTTGATGCAAATTCAAGGACCATAAACTTGGCCTGAAAATTGTATCAGGTGCAGGTGCAGTTCTTTGAGTCGGCCTGTCTTGTTGGTATTGGGCAAGGCTTCTGGCTCACGGAGACTGGCCCCTCTGCACTGAGCTAGTTATTTTGCTTTGACTTTTGGTTGGATGAAGTGACAAAAGCACTGATACAAATTCAAGCTCTGATCCTGTCAGTGTTTCATGGACAGAGGGCTCTTCTGGAAGCCAATGGGAATTCCCATGTGTGGAGCACTTATCATTGGCTCCATCTATGGTTTGGTTGCTATCACATAAAATTGGGCTTCTCCAAGCAGCGGATGCATATTAAAACAACCTGATAAGCTGCATAGTTATATGTTCTGTTAGATGGGACATGTCCTGCCACCCTTACTCATGTTAAGTAGTCTTTACTTGTTTTAAGTCTTATTTAAAAAGTCAGGGAAAATGTACATGAGGATAGAGATTCTGTGTATATGTAAAAATTGCAGCATCGTTCTGTATACTGGAGATAAACAGGAAAGGAGCTAATCAATAACTTGGTTTCTGGCTTTGTTGTTTATTGATTTATGTACGGTTACCTTTGCACATACTTTGTAGAAAATGTGACTTTCATGTTCGGTTTTCTGGGGTTTTGGCGTTTTTGGTGTTTGTTTTTTTTT
>VYZM01006409.1:299782-319752 GCA_013398915.1 Dromas ardeola
ATCTGTGGCAATAAAAAAGGAGTTTTGTAAATTCATCTTCTGTGAGAGGACTGCTTCTAATGGAGTTGAATTGTTTAGTTGAAACAGTTCTCGTTTGAGAAAATTAGAAGGGCTTCATTCCTGTCAAAACAGAATTGGGTCACTCTCTCTCTTAACTGGGTCACAGGAGTTTCCAGCATGGGGGGCCTCTCGCCATGTTTGATGAGGATATTAGAGCAGCCCAGTCCTGTTAACTCTTGCTGCAAGGCATTGTGCTGTCTGCCTGAGGTAGTCATGAGGAAACTACCTGCCCTCAAAAATGCAAGGTGCCACCTGTTACAGATGTTTTCTGGTAACTTAAGTGGGAGCCTGGTCCAGTTGATCTTTACTGGTACACATCTGACCTGGGCTGGAGATGTGGAGGTCAAGCCTTTCCAAGTGAGCCCTGTGGTTTGGCTGCTGTTGTGGCCAGAGGCTATCATATATTTCACTGGAGGAGAGGAAAAATGCAAGTACGTGGAACTGTGACTTGAGCGCTGTGGATTCTTTCAGTTCACTTACCTATTTCAATGAATCCTGCTTTAAAAATACTATGTTAGCTTAGCACTGCGTGAGGGTGGCTCCTGCTCTCAAACCACAGTCTGGGAAGGCTGTACGAGTTACGGAGTAAACCCCTTCTCATTAGGCAGAGAGAGTGTCTCCCCTGTTTGTCCGCTTCATGTGAAAAGCAGCAGTGTCTAAAAACCAAAACAAAAAACCCCGTAGCACAACAACTGGCCTCTTTCCATGAACTAGCCCTATTTCCAGCCTGTCCGCCACGGTACCAGGGGCACAGTCTGTTATTGAGAGGCTGCTCTTGTATGTACATAAAGCCTTGTGATTTGTGTTTAGAGCCGAGAGTCTCCGAGAGTTCAGCTCTGCTGGAACAAAATGTTCAAGACAATACTGTGGGATCCAGCTGGAGGTTTAGCATTAATGCAGTGTCAGCCAGATGGAAATGAGGTGGAGAGGGCTGGGGGATGGGGAATCTCTTCTCTTGAGAGGGAAAAGGAAACAATAGTAACTCTGAAATACATCTTCACATGTATCTGTAGTGTTAAATGCTAGCTATGATAGGCATGTTCTCATTCAGCTTGTTGCCAGTAAGATGTCAGTTGTGCTTTCTGTGTGGTTGATACAGTAAATAGGGCAGAGACTGCTCTCAGTAAAAAGCCTGCGGAACACTACTGATTTCGGATGTACACTGACATAACTAGAGCATAATTTGCTCGTTGCCTATGATTTTCAAAAGACCTCAGTGAGTTTGTGTGTACATGTGGACACGCCTGGTATTGGCCTGCTTCTCAGAAAGTACCAAATATGTACGTTCTAAAATTACCAATATTAAAAGATACAATTAACTTTTTCAAAACTTAGAATTATTTCGAGGTGCCGCATGCAGCTGGTAAGCAGTGATAGCCCAAATTTGTCCTTTCTGACACCTTTTATTTCTGCTGATGTGAATGGCCGTACTTAAAGATAGCTGAGTGCAGAGCAAGGTCCATCAAGTTTTTCAGCCTCTTTTACAGGATTGCTTTGTTCTTTGAAATGGCTGCGATGGGGTTAAGGCATCATCTGTTTGAATAAGATGATAGTGAAATGAAGCTTCCAACTCCTATTTGTGCATGCCGATGCAGTTCAAGTTTTAGATGTCTTTTTGCACTCGATGCCAAAGCTTGATACGATGAAAGTAACTTCACATTAGTAGCTCCTTTGAAGAAAAATCTGTTGTGTTTCATCTCTTGCTTGCCATACAAGACTGGAAATTGTAAACTCCACCGAGCCTCTGGAAAATCTGTAGCCATGTGACGAGGGAGAAACAGGGAGTATTAAGTTCATGTTTTCTGTAGTTGAGTCATGGTGGTTCTGTCCAGGAGTGTTGAAGGAAAAGAAAGAAAGAAAGAAGCACCAATTGGAGAAGACAAGGCAACTGTCTTCTGTTCCATGTTTCTCAGACATACAGCCTTCTGCCTGTAAAGCAAAATATTTAGCAACCTACTCTCCTTCACATCTTGCTTTAAATGAGCCAAAATCCATGGTGTTTGTCTAAGGATATTTGAAGGAGCTTGGTAGGTGGCTCTTCTATGGAGCCACAGAGGCTGTTCATATTGTTTGTCTGTCTTTCTCTATTGGTTTCCCATTTGAACTGAGCAAAAGCAGAACTACCTGAATGCAGATTCGAAGAGACAGTTCTGCTTTTGCAGAAAAAGGATTTAGCAAGAAAGAATTTCTCCTCCCCCTCTTTTATTGGTGTATTTTGCTCTTTCCTCTTTAAGAGGAGAGGTCAGCAGGTTCTAGTGAAATCTACTTGAAAACATTGAGAAATACCCCATGGTCCGTTCCTGTAGGCAGTCTTGGTTCAGCCATAACTTTTAGAACGTCTCTGTGGTGTTCTAAACCGTGTTTCGGGGCCCCTCTGAGTAACATCAAGTATTAATTTAAGATCATAGAACCTGGATGGTTGCAGCTGGATGGGCAGTGGCACAGCATTGCTTTCAGTCCTCTGAGGAACACCTTTGGGGAGAGAACACTTCCTTCATGTAATAAAGGAAACACTTCTAATGTAAGAAGATGACTGAGGAGAGGAAGCACAATGGTATTCCACTTACTGACCTTGTCTGGGAACAATCAGCAAGCAAGAGGAGGTGTATTCTCTCCTTTGGAATATTCATAGGTCATTCTCCAAGGGACTGAAGACTTGCAGTATCAGAGTTATGTGTTGGATGCTGAACTGTTAATTAAATTACCCACAGCACAGGTCCCTGGCTAAAGCCTTTAAAAGTGTTCACCACGCTTTCATCTGTGCCCTAGTATCTTCTGGGAGCAGCTTGCAATTAAAGTCAGATACTGATGAAAACTGTTGAGACTCTCAAACAGGGTGATACTAGTAGTAGTAAAAAGCCGGCAAACTCAGTGATTTACTGGTAGTGGGTCAGTGCTGGGAAAGCCCGTGCCCCTTCTTTAAAAGTCCCTTTTAAAGTTCTCCCAAACATGCAGTTCCCAGGCTCCCATTCACTACTCATTTAGAGAATGAATGTCTCTCTTTTCTCCTCTTATGTATGTTCCTGTGGTCTATGTGATCATAAGCTGCATTGCTCTGCTCCATTTTCCACTGCCTGTGGCTTCTAGGCTTTTGTGCGGCTTCTTTAGAATTTCACAAGTACATCACAAGATGCTATTTTGGGTTGCTGCAGGATAAAGAGCGTTTAAGATCGTCAGAATGCCCTTTGCCACTTTCCATTAAGACTGTGGAGATAACTCAGAAAACAAAATGAATAAACTGAAACTCTTGGTAAATCTTAGTCCAGCCTGTTCGCTTTTACTTGCATAGATGAGTTCAAAAGGTGTTAGTTTTGTTTTTTTTTTTTTTTCCCCCCGAGTTGATTTTGATCCTGGCATACAGTTTTTCCAGATAGACAGTGCTTTTACTCCCCGAGTCAGGAGCATATGCTTCATCAGCCACAGAACTTAAGCGTGTATCTCAGTCCCTCAGACAACATTTCTTAAATAGTGTAGTTAGGCAAAGGAGCTGGGCCAAGCAGGATTAAACATGCTCTAGGGTTGTTTGGGTTTTTTTCCTGTCTAGGGGCTTCCCGATGCCTGTGAATGAGGGATGCTTCTGATGTGTCTGAACATTCAGTGGGCTATATTTTGTTGTGGTGTAACTTCTCAAGTCTAATATACAGAAGAGGCTGTTCTCTGTGAAATGTGTCCCTTCTGACATTTGTGGTGCCACTTCTTTGGAGTAGGGTGGCCAGTGGATAATGTTGTTTTTAAAGGGCAGGCCCATTATCTCGGAGTGTTGGGAGAAGAACCTGCCTGTAATCAGCTAAAAGGAACCTATTGGCAAGAGAGTGCTCTCCTTCTGTCGTGCCGCATTCCTGTCGTTCCCACTCCTGCACGAAGCTTCTGTAAGTGTCTCTGAAGCAGAAGAGGGGTCACTTCAGGTGGCTCTTTTGATCTGGCAGTGTCTCCTCCTCTAATGCTGTCTGGAAGGATTTGTTAGACTCTTTTCAAAAGGAGAGGCCAGGCACGCATGCACTTTCGCACATGCACGCAGTGCTGCCACACTGGGATTTAAGGGCAAATGGAAGCCAGGGCTGTGACAGGAGCCGTGATTAGGGATACAGTCCTTTCACAGCGCTTTGCTTTTGCGTTTAAAGAAACTTCTGTGTGCTCAGCATTCGGAGTCGCTGCCCCAGTGACATCACACGCTGTCAGGACTGCAGTTACAGCAGTACCACCAGCAGTGCTTTGCCTTTCCTGCTTAGTTTGCTTGAGACCATTAGAACCATTTACATATGTTAAACAGCCATTGTGTGACCCTGTGACAAAGAGTTTTATTTTATCTGCTCCTTCGAGGAGTAAACTGAGATAGAGAACGACCTGATGGCTCGTCTGTGGCCACACAAGAAGTTATCTGGTGGACCTGCAATTAGAACCCTAGAGTCCAGGCTTTGCTGTGTTCTGATGACTTGATAAGCTCTTCCTCCTGGCAGGCAGCCTAGGACCAGCGAGTCTTCACCTCCAGCGTGGTGTTCTGACCTCCCTATTGTATCTCCAGACCTGAGAATAAAAGCTGGGTGTCATGACTACCAGTCTCTTGTTTTAAGCAGCAAGCTGCACTATGAGTGCCCAGAGGAAACAGTGTAGTCAATGAGGAGGTTGACCTGCTGGCTTCCACTGAACTGCAGCCTGAGATTAACTGAGGGTAGATGCAGTAGCTGCCCTGCAACTTGATTCCCTCCCTAGACACTGCTAGAACTTCTTGGATTGCTTTGATCAGTACTTCTCTAGATAAGTACAGCTATTCTGCCTGTGCCCCTTTCAGTTTTTGGGTTTTCTGCTTTGGGATGCTTCCTTGGGGTCTGATTTTCACAAGAGGTATGCCCTGCACTGTGAAAACAGAGGTCTACTAAAATATCCCAAGGAGAATATCCAAACATAAAGGTTCCTGAAATCACTCATCATTTTAGGAAATCTGGATTCTTTCTGAGGTTATTTTACGTCCATTCCACTTTGGTTTTCCTAGCAGGAAATTGCTACGTGCTCTTTGCATGCCTGGAAAATTATCAAATAAGCATGTTGATGGTATTGCGTGGTCTTACCACCTGTACTGGATGTCCCAGATGAGCCTTGATGAATGTGATAGCTTGAGAAAGACTGCTTGGGGGGGAATATCATTAAGGGGATGGGTTAGGACAGTGGGCTATACAGCGGTCATCGCTGTGGTTAGGAGGATGATGATGAGACACTTAAAAAGGAGGTGAGAAAGAAACTAATACCAGGCTTATGTCAAAAAGCTTTTCTTTTAAAATAACTTCCAAGTTTTTGATGGGATTCTGTGTTGCAATGTTACTTGCAACTCATCTTCATGTGTCTGTACTGGCAATCTATCTTCATTTCTGTATGCTAACTTTGTATGGATTCAAGAATTTTGGTAGAAAATGAAACACACAAACACTTGAGAGATTCACTAAGATAAGAGAACCTGAGGTGACCCATGCTATTTACATTGGTTTAGATAAATATATGCTTTACTGAAATTTACGAGACTGGAGAAGAAAAAAACAGATATTTTTAAGAGGTGTTTTTTGTAGTGCACAACTAGATGCAGTTTATCTAATCTCCCTTTTGTCTTTGTTTCTTCCCTTTCTCCTCTCAGTCATTTCCCGGGGATAAAAATAGATGTTATGCCATTTCACTTTGGAGATTCCAGTTAACAAGGATATAAAGGAAGCTTTGTGTCTGAGATCTCATCTGTTGGGGTGTAGGTTTTTCTCGGCTGTGAGGACAGGCTGAGAGAGTTGGGAGTGTTCAGCCTGGAGAAGAGAAGGCTCCGGGGAGACCTTCGAGCCCCTTCCAGTCCCTCAAGGGGCTCCAGGAAAGCTGGGGAGGGACTCTGGGTCAGGGAGGGGAGCCATAGGATGAGGGGCAATGGTTTTACACTGAAAGAGGGGAGATTTAGATGAGGTATTAGGAAGAAATTCTTGGCTGTGAGGGTGGTGAGCCCCTGGCCCAGGTTGCCCAGAGCAGCTGTGGCTGCCCCATCCCTGGAGGGGTTCAAGGCCAGGTTGGACGGGGCTTGGAGCAACCTGGGCTGGTGGGAGGTGTCCCTGCCCAGGGCAGGGGGGTGGGACTAGATGATATTTAAGGTCCCTTCCAACTCTAACCATTCTATGATTCGATGATGAATGGGCCACAAACTTTAAGTTACTGCTCTTCCTTAAAAGGCTTGTTACCACTGGTCAAAAGTTAGGATGAAATACCACGCATATATAATTTCAGGTTATACATGAACGGTGTAAGAATCTGCTCTGCAAGCTCTTTCATGGTTCCTTGCCATATAAATTGACACATGAAAGTCCATCTGATGTCAGTTGGAGTTCTAAGTCAAATTTTGTTGGTTTTTTTATAGCTGATACCATCAGTATAACTCCAGGAATACCTAGGCCACAGTTAGGAAAGTTTAATCTTCAGACCTGTATTGTTCTATGTGTTCCCTTAGCGTGCCTTTGCATTGACTGACATGCAGCTATAACCACTAAACTATCAATGAGATAGCAAAATTCTCAAGAAATCCAGAATTTCATGAACAAAAAATTCTGAAAGTTTAATGTGTATCTGGTCAGTTTGAGGTAAGGTACAGCTGGGGCTTTGTGTGAAGCGATCCTTTCTCTCCCTCTGTGGCACATTTCATGTCTTGTCTCAGTTTTCCCAATAAGTGCCCGACCTGTTTGCTGCCCTTGGTGGTGGTTTGCTTGTTTGTTTTTCTTCTACCCGTTTGAATGGATGCATATGGACTTTGGCAATGTTTTACTGTCTTTCCAGGTGAGATAGCTAAGGTAATGGTCAGAATTTTCCTTTCCCCAACACTTCAGTGGATAGCTGGAACAAGGGGTTACAGTCCTCTAGAGTGGAGCTTTTAGTCAGTAGCAGAAGAAAGACGTACCTTAAAGAAAATCCGTATGCTGCCTTTGGCCTGGTGAGATCTTGGAAAGACTTATTGTTGCTCTCTGTACACACACAAAAACTAAGCAGGATCCTGTTTCGTAACATGGTGCCTCTTTGAAGAAGTAGAAAACCCAGAAACCAGCCTCAGTGTAGGAGAAGAAAGATAAAAGTTTGGATGCCTATCAAAATGCCCTGAGCTGCATTCAAAGTAGGGTTTCTTACGCGTGTAAATTACGGGGTGGGGGGGTGGAGATTAAACAGCACGAGACTGATACATCAAAATACTCTTTCCCATATACAGTGTTTCTTTGTGTCTCTTTGTAAAACGGAAATTGTGTTTAGCTCTGGTTTTCCCCCCAAACGGTATTCCATATTTGTGTGGGAGAAGTATCTGTATGGCATTGCATGTCATGAGAGCTTTCTGTAGAAACATGCTTTGCAAACTAATACTTATTTTAATGAAAGATGCTTACAGTATATTACTTCATAGAGAAGATGCTGAAGGAGATACTTAACTATTTACTTAAACTTCTTAATTATAGCAAGAATTGACTGTAAATAAACTGAAACTTTACATACTTTCCTTTGGAGTAAGCCTTGAATTCATGTTCCTTTCCTCTAGTTCAGCGGTACGTGGTTTGACTGGCCAGTGTTCATTCTAGGCTGGACTGGTTCCTGGGTGATCTGCCACTTTGTTAAGGAAAGATTAGGGTGTACGTGTAAATTCCTAGTTCAGGCGCCACTATAAGAGGTATTCACATTCCACATACCCCTTTCTCAAAATGTTTCCAAGCACAGTTTTAATTGATTAAAAAAACCCTTTTTCCCCCCCCCCCGGTATTAACTTATTTATAGGCAAAGTGCATGTTAAATTCAGTAAATAACTTTCGGCATTTTTGTAAGTATTTTAGAAGTATCAGACTCTGGCAGTATTGGAAGGATTCATGTGGTTTTTGTTTAGTGTTGGGATGTAAATTATGTGCATGCAGTAAATGAGAGGGATGTATCAGCCCTTCTGCTGACCAGATGTTAGATGAAAAGAAAAACAAAATACAAAATCCTGAACAAAAAGTGTCAGGAAAAAAAGGTGTGCTAAGAATTTACTTTTCAACTCTATGTAGTATTACAACGAATAGCAAGGGAACTCAGTATGGCCAAAATAATGTATTGTCATAGGAATGAATAAGGAGAACTCCATAATGGGAACTGAATTACAAACCCTTCCATTTTCCTGGAAGCAGGGAGAGGGGAAGAGCTGACAAAGGTGAAGCTGAATTTCCCAAAGAACTCAAGGCTCATTTTTAAGGCAAAGAAATTTTCCCTTCAGAACAATGTATACCTCTAAGAGAAGAGCTTAGCAAAGTGTATTCATCCCTGAGTGGAACAACTGGGAAACCTTGTTCATATTCTTTCGTTCTGGTCATTACTGAATATTGGACTACATTGACCATTAAACTGATTTATTTCTGGGACTCATCTTCATGGGTTATTTACAGTTTCAATTCTGTTGTATCAAACCTGCAGAAATTTGTTTGAAGTTGTCTAATCTAACATACTGTGCACCTGTATGGGTTGGGTTTGGCTTGGTGTTGTTCTGCGAAGGACTCTCTTGTATTATCTTGAGGATACCTGCTAGCATTTGGGCTTGTTATTTAGCAAAAGTAAGATCAGGATCACAGGGCAAAGGGAAGTGATGAGTATTGCAAAGTCTTCTGGGACTATGTCTTGTGTAGAACATTGTATCAGAACAGGATGAATCCATACAAGAAAAATAAATAATGATTGAACCTGAACAAATCTGCATGCAAATAAGAAATTCTACCTAAACCAACCCATGGTACTCACTTTGCATGTGTGACTGTGTGGCTTCCTGATGGCAGTGGTGCACCTGTGCTGCTGTGTGACAGTCATGTACTGTACCGCTGAATAAGGAACACCTAAGGGAGAAGAAGCAATAAAATCCAGCTGAAGTATGTGAGAGCAGAATCAATCCCCTCATTAAATCTAGGTGGTAAAAATTAAGATACCTTCTGAGCTCCTGTCTGTGCATTTCCTAGTAAAGTTCGTGAGAAGTTAAAGATGTGCGTTAACTGAGAAAAGCCTGGAGTTGAGGCTTTCTCTGGTTTTGAAAGGCTGAATTCTTTTCTTTTTCATGTTCTTTCTCTCTCCCTCTTCTCTGCTCATTAAAAAGGTGCTATTTGTGGTCATTAGGAGGCACCCAGAGCAATTAGGTCCAACTGACCTTCGTGATAGCTATTCA
The DNA here is from genome assembly GCA_013398915.1 of Dromas ardeola. Lineage (NCBI taxonomy): Eukaryota > Metazoa > Chordata > Aves > Charadriiformes > Dromadidae > Dromas > Dromas ardeola. Next base: position 309,015 of record VYZM01006409.1, read on the forward strand.
AGACAGAAGCTAAAGCAGGATTGTGTTGTAAACAACAACAGAAAGGGGGTCACACTAAACTTTATGGCTTGTTGGTATGTCAGGGGGGAGATTAGAGGATGATGCAGTCAGCATCCCTGTAAATCTTATTTATCACTGATGTGGGGGAGGACACCATATCTGAGGGGAATCCTAGGACAGTGAGGTTGTGAACTTTGGGGTTTTATCAGTTAAAATGGCAGAGGAGGGAATGAAATAACAGAATAACATAACAGAATGACTCAGCTCCGAGTGTGAACTAGTTGTGGGCTGGACTCAGACGGAAAAAACCACCTTATTAACTGTGGTGTGTAAGAGTGACCATTCTGCTCATCCATCTAAACCAGTATCCTGTCTCAGAAAGTGGACAACAGCAAACGCTGAAGGAAAGAGAAGAGACTGGGCTAAGCATACAGAGATACTTTCCCCAATATACACTCCAGTCACATGTGGCTTAAGGGTTTCCTGAGCTGGAAGTTACGTCTTTGTGTTTAATAGCCTTAAGGGACTTCAGTTCCTTGAGTTTGTCAGTACTCCATTTTATCAAGGTTGTTGTCTCCAGTGAAAAGCTCGTTCTGATTTCCTACTGGAAAAGTCAAGTTATATACAAACAATCACTGGCATGTGCATTGCCATACCTCATCATCAGCTGAGCTCTGATAAGCAGTGGGTGTACGTAGTCCTAGTCTGATAGAAGCGGATCTTAAAACCTATTTCCTTGTATCACCCTGATGGCTTGTTTCAATGCAGATAAACTGGTGATAGTAGTTCCTTCAGTTTCATAATCCTGTCTGTCCCTGTAGAAAGAACCTTTGGTGTCCGTGCATTTTTAGCAATAAAGATCTAGGCAGCTGCTGATCAGCTGTGCTGATTTACAGCAGCCCTTGAAGTAGAAGCAGTGTATGACACTGTTTAGGCAAGGAAATGTCCAGAGGAACATAGTTAGGATGCATCAATAACCAGATTTGTTGAACTGGAGTCATGGATGGATCCGCTGCTTCCCTAGTGGCAATTCCTACTTCTTTGGAAAATGAGCCCATGAGATTTTTTTGGGTTTTAGTAGGAGGTTTTCCAATTTCTTTGGTGTCTGCTTGGGAGAAATAAAATGTTCCCGAAGCCATTGTCTCCAGCCCTTGTTTACATGGCAGTATCAAAGTTTAAATCCACTTCTCAGGGCAAGGAGAAGCTCATTTTTTGTTTGCCTCTTAGACGTGTTATATCCTTTCGGTAGAAGGTAAATAGCTAACCTGTGGCTGATTCAAAATCTGGACGTGAATTCCTTGCACAGAATTGGAAACACACTGGTACAAACGGATCAGCTGCTTTAAGGTTTGAAGGTCTCTGCATCCTCCCGTGGTGGGGTGGGTAGGAAAAGGTTCAGCCCCTTCCAGTTTTATGTGGGGTCAGGCAGTCACTGTGGATGGAAGAAGGTTCTCAGTGGAGTCCACCATCTGGCAATCATAAAACAAGTAATCAACATTTTTTTGAGGAGGATGGTGAGGAAACAAGCTGCAGACGATTGTCGTGAGATCAGGGCCCTGCACAGACACCTTTATGACTCTTCTCTGTTCTGGTTGGGTGTCTGCGCTACAGGTCAAAAGTTCAGGCTGTCCTCTCCCCCTTCTTTTTTCTTCCAAAGATGGGAATTAGGCAGGGGACTGGAATGCCGAGAGACTGTAAAATGGCTTGTCCTCGCTAGCCCCTCCTCTCCCTCCCTCCCTCCCCTGCTCCCGGCCGGGGCTGCGGGGGGAGGCTGCGCACGGGCTGGGCTTGCTGGGACGGGGGGGAGCGAGAAAAGAGGCGCAGCTTGAACTTTGGGAAATGCTCTAGTGAGATGAAGCGCCAGGCAGCCTCCCAAACAATGAACTGGCAAGTTCAGGCGTTTCGGGTACTTTTCTTTTTTTTATTATTATTTTTTTTTCCTCCCTGAACACAATTAGTAGCTTATAAAAGGTTGTTGTGCTGCTGTACCAGACCTTGGAGGAAAACATGAAGATTTCGGAGGCTGCTGTTTAGAGTAGCACACAAAATCTTTTTGAAAGAGATGATGCATTGTCAGTAGAGCACTTCTGGGCAATACTATCACAGAAGCAGATGACGTTAAAGGGGAAAACAGGTTGATGATTCAGTAGATCTGATACTTTTTTTAATTATACTATAGGAAAGTAATAGTTGGAATAACTATATAAGGTTTTCTCTTCTGCTGACTTGCACGTTGTATGCGATTATAGCTCCTCCCACTCAGCTCCTTACCCAGCGACGTAGCCACCCTCACTTTAAGGGTGAAAATTCCAGTTTGCCAGATGTGACAGGAGTAACATCTGACAGATATGCTTTGTGCATTAAATGAATGCCATAACCATTCAGGGCAATTCTCCTTCTGATAACAAAAATAAGGAGCATGGGTAACTGCATCAATGCATGCAGCTACACCCACTGCAGAATCAGTGGGCAGGCAGAATGAGGCTTAAGGTATTATAACAACAAAAAAAAATAATTCAGAGAGAAATGTCTGAAACCAGGAGCAAGTACAAAGTACAAGGGAGGTTAAACTGTGAACATGGAGTGGTTTCAAGGTGATAAATGAGCTTTTTTTTTTTTTTTAAACAAGATAACTTGATTAATTTCTTTTTCTGAGTAATAAAGGCCATTTTAAAACAGCCATACCTGGTTAATGTGAATCATTCTGTAAACTGTTTTTCCCCCTGTACAACACAGAACCTCCAGATTAACAAATATGCTGGAATGCAGAATGCACATCTGGTCTGCATTACTGTGGACCCGGCTGTAATCACATGGAGAAAGCTACCTTGGGTTTTTATGTAGAAATGTTTGTATTATACAAAACCCCTGTTGCCAAGCAATTTTTATTAAAACAGCCAGTTTATGCTCAATATAGCGTCCTGCTGAGGAGCTCAGAATACCACGAAAATCTGTGCACAGCTTCACTCCCATTGTTAAAGTTCCAGGGGCTGAGAGTAAGCAGTGTTCTGCCTGGTGGGTGAATGCGATCTGAGTTTTTGTGTACTTTAACACTTTTCTGTTTGGAATATCCAGTTGTTGCTGCCATCTTGACAGCCTTGCCTGTCGTAGTTAGAGTGGATTGCTAAAGAAGCTGGAATCATAACCACCATTTTGCCCGAATGCTGCAGCAGATCTGAATGACGTGGAAATTAAAATATCACTACCTAGACTATGCTAGTGCTCCTGGTGGACCTCCAGTCTGAAAGTGGGGAATTAAACCAAAATGTATAGTAGCCAAGGGGAGCATGGCAGGGGTTAGTTTTGAGGGCTGGAGGGTTTCTAATGATGCATGGAAGATTAGAAATGCTTACTTTGAAATCCCAATTCTCAGGACATAATTTTAGAAGTTGCTTAGGATAATTCTCTTAAGGACTTAAAATGATTAAGATTTACCATGTGCTTTAAAGATGCTTCACATTAGAATACTGATCTGACCTGGCTGGCAATGCTTTCCAGAACTTGAGTCTAAAAGTGTTACTGTAAATGCAGAAGTTTGGCTCAGTGAAATTTGGATTAAATATCCATGAAACTTCTCACACACAATGCATATTCATCTAAACATAGTGGGGAGGATTCTAGTAGTAGACAGTTAGAAATAAATACTAGCAAAACTCTGTACTTCTTTTATTACCATCCTGCAAGAGTTAGAAGAGTTGGTACTTTTAGTAGATTAGGAAGACTTCCACAGCATTTTTCAAGAACTAAGACTCTCTTGAGTTAAGGATGTTATTTTGCATTTCCAGCTAAGAGCAATCTTCATAAATTCTACATACAGTAAACCTTAACAAGTGGCACTAGAGGTCATAAGACAGGAAGGGGAAGAAGGAGGGCTGATCTCTTAGTGTTGTGTCAGTCACAACTGTCTACCGGAAAACCACAGAAACCTACCTTCGTCTGTGTAGACGTCCAGTCACAACATACTACTTTGGCCAAGTGGTTTTCTCCTGTCCAGCAATTCTGCATGTCCTCAAAGTACTTTCTTCTCTTACTCAGTGTGTCCAGTGGGCGATCTAGGAGCTGTTACAGAACGTGTGCAAGTTTATATCCTGCTTTGGCATAAATTGTCTTGTTTTAGCTTGTTTTAAAATGCTCTTACATAGAGAAGCAAAGACTCTCGTGGATAGAGAGGCTACAGATGGTTTCATCTTCTTCCAGTGCCACTTCCGTCATTTCACAATAGGGGCATATTTGCATGCAGATGAAGGAAAACTTACACAGTTCCTGTCCAGACTGGCTAGAAGAAATTGAATGTTTTTTTCAAATGGATGGGTTTTGTCCCTATTGTGACTTGTGTGACTATTTCCTTCAGTTTCAGTATGCGAAGGTTTGCCCTACCCTGGAAAGCAGGTGCTGTGGCTGCTCCCTCGCACAGAGGTGCATCGGTGGTGAAGATGCACAGGGCACGTGAGATGTTCCTGCGCATCTAGAAGCGCATGACTTGCATGCTGGTTGCTTGGCAAAAGTATCTGTGGTTGAACAGCACTGGAATATGGCACATAAAGTGTCTGGAAGGCCTACTCGAGTACTGTGCCCACATGTTCAGAAAAACGAGCTTACCCTACTGTTACTCAGTTGTGCTGTAGGGGAAAATGCCTGCAGCGCTGTCTGCGGCAACTTAGGAAGTCACAGTTCTGCTCTAAATATGGAAACACATGCTTTGATACAGAAGCCATTTCCAAACTGCAGTATTCCTCTTGTTTCAGCAATGATGACCTAAGAACTGGCTTAGCAGACTAGATCTAAGCTTGATTTAGTATCTGTTCCTAGAAGTGCCTAGGTGGATGCACCAGGTACAGTTATTACAAAGGCAAGCATCCAGTGATACCTTCCTAGTAAACCTTTCCCAGATACTGCATGCAGATCCAGAACTTCCTGGCCCTTTGTATTATGTGTCAATGGATTCCCCCCCCACTTCATTCCATAAATTCCTCTGATTGCTTTTGGAGCTTTTGCAAGTGTTTGGCATCCACCATATCTTATGGCACTGAATTTCCCGGTTGTATTTGAGAGTTGAAAAACATCTCCTTTTGTTTCTTCCCCATTTTCCCAGATGTCTCAGAGAACCTAGAGGTAAGGGAATTTCTGGCACCTTCACCTTATAAAAGAAAAAGCTATCTTTTACACTGTACTTTCTTCAAAAAGTAATGTTTACAGGCCCTTGCTTATTGTGCTTATAAAAGCTATTCTGCAATATTTTTTTCAAGTGGTGGTTGAAATACTTCAACTTATTAATTTTAATGCTTGTATGGGGTATAAGAAGTGCAAGCAAGGAAAAGAAAGTATAATGTGTGCTGTTTAACATAACAGCTTGTGAGAACAAGAACTCCCGTGAAACCTACCTTAAATAAAGGAAGGGTTCAGATTTTTTTTCTTTCTTTTCTTTTTTTACCCAAGAGGAGAAAATAGCATTTTTAAGCATCCCAGCTGACACTGGAGCTCCAAGTGGGCTCTGGGTATACATAAAGCAGAGAGCAGTTTGTAGAATCAGGCCCTGAGATTTTACACATCTGGGATCCACAACATGCTGTGTCCACATGGAAAAATCTGCGTAAGATTTAACCTAATGGATAAATTTAAACTCATACAGCTAAGCCAGTGCAGCTGCACTTGGTATGTGTGCAGACAGACCTGGTAAGAATGGTCTTTTTGTTTAGGCTTGTCAGTTAGGAACATCTTAAAATTGAGTATAACTAACACAAAATATGAGTCCATTGCTGCTGACACCAGTTTAGTTTGAAACTAGTGCAGTTTTTCAGTGTAGAAATGATGCTGGTGTTCCTGTCCTCATGCACAGTTTAATTGCTCTCCTTTAAAGAGGAAGTTTAAATCTCCAACTGAGTGTATGCCAGACTCCTGACATGCATGACAATTGAACTGTGTCTTTTTCTGCCGCCTATGTAACAACACTATTGGCATATAAAAATCACTGAAATGGAATGACTTGCCTTAGTTGAAAGTGATGTTAGGCACAAAGATTAAAAGGAGGTAATACGAAGTTGCCTTGTTAGCATAAAACTGAATTTCGCCCTGATACGCTTACTACAGTGATTATTAAAAAAAAAAAAAAAAAAACAAACACCAAAAAACCCCTGTTCTGTAACAGTAGTTTGTACAGCTTATTAAATCCACACACATCCATGCAGTGAGGTGCTACTTTCCCTTTATTTATACTGAACTTGCTCATTATATTTAAATTTATTTTTTGTTATTGCAGGATCCCTCTTAGAGCTTTAGATGCACCACCTTTTTTGAACACATTTTCTTGGCACAAATTGGTGTGTTTTGTTGGTCTGTCACATCAAGCAATATCCTTGTCAGTGCCAACTAATTGCTATCAATCAACTGCCGAGCATGAAAGGCTAGGCTGAACGTTTATTAAAGCATGTTAAAAAGCACAGGACGCATGATTTCTTGTAAAATATGAAGCTAGAAGGGTCGTTCTGTAGGAATAGGCTGACACATCTACATTTTGCATTTCGGAACTGCCATGCAGGTGGGTAGATGAAGCGGGCGTGAGTGATTTATGTCAGGATTTAGTGCCTGTCACTTGGGAGTGAGTGTGAAAGTGGTCAGGAAGAAACCGTTCCTCCTTGATTGCTGTAGGGACCATCAGGGACCATCTGCTTGCTTACAAACTCGGCTGGCAGAGTCCTTACTGATAGGATGATAGTATAGGGCAGCAGAGGAATGCAGGTGATTCTTCACATAATATAGCTAAAATAATCCACTAGCATCCTAGTTAGATAGTTTTAGGGGATAATTGACTTGGGTCTGAATTTTTGCCTCTGGTTAATTCATTTGTTTGTAGGCTGTTCATTTTAGTGTATGCCTGCCTCTTTGATTGTCTTGGCATCCAACTTGACATTTAAATTGCATATAATTTATTAAGATAACAGTAGTTTGTAGCCTGGTTGTCCAGGGCTGTTGATTTTTCTGCCTGTCTCGTTCATTGGTTCAAACCCAGGGATCTCTTGAAAGTCTTGCACGAGGAGTATGGAGCTGCAGCCACTGCAGCGACCAGGTATCTCTCCCCCCCGACGAACCGTGGTGTCTCGTACCTTTGTGTCGATCCAAAGCTCAAAAGGTCATAGCTCGTGTGTGTGTGTGTTTATTACCTTCCATTTAGGTCTCAGGAGTCCCATTTCATGACTATCATCAGTCCTGGCCAGGGCGTCAGGCAGGTCAGGGGTGTTATCTCTTTCTTTATGACACTTGGATGTTTTTTTTAGAAGTCATCCTTTGCCTTTCTTACAAGCTCACTTGAAAGTTCTAGAAATAACGTTGGCTGGCAATGTTTGAAACGTTTTTATTCTTTAAGAGAAGCCGGGTGTTTACCTTAATTTTAAGACAAAACCGAAACTTCAAAACCCAAAGCTATTCCGAGACTTCACAGCTGCCTAGAGTAACAGCCTAAGTGAGGAGAAATAGCAGGGTTCAAAATAGGGGAGCAACAGCTATGCATCATTTTTGCCTCTCTTTTCTAAGAGCAGGCATCCTTCCCGTACCCAGTGAAGGATTTGTGCACTACTGCTTACTGATGCCCACTACATTCATAAACCATTTCAAGGGCCCTCAGGATTATTTTTTTTTTCCACCTTAAAAACGTGAAACTTACCTCTGGGAAATGTGACTTGCTGTGACAAGAGGCACAAAGAAAATACACCTAAATTCTGATAAGAAATTAACAGGCGTGGGGAAAAGGAGCAAGAATCACATTTCTCCCTTCCCCCACCCTCCCGTCTATTGCTCTGTCTGTGCTGGGTGGTGGAGTTGTAAGTAATGCATATTTTGTGTCTTGTACTTAAATAGTGACGTTAGCTTTGGAAGATTCTTTCCAGATAAATGTCTTGCTTTCTGACTGGAAGACGTGTTTTGTCCTTACCGTGACCTTGGAAAGGTGGAGCGTATCTGCTGTTGTTTCAGAGGGGATTCCTTGTGGGTTCGGGACTTTTATTTTGTAATAGATGTAGTTTAGTTCTGCTCCTCCCAATTTATTTAAAACAAGCAAACAAACAGAATGTGAACAACTGATCATTGAAGCACTTGAACACCAGAGCTGTGTATTATTCCTTCTTGTTAAGACATCTGTTTTACCATTCCTATGCATTGTAATCAAATTACATTTTAATTTCCTTGTAAACAGTATAGGAAAATATTTTCCAAATGGATTCTTCTAGGGCTCTGTTGAGAAGAGACAGTAACGGGGCATTTTGCTGCAAAAGTAAGGCAAAGCTGCTGTTCTCTATTACAGAATTTGTATGTATCTTTAGAGAAATATCTAGGAGCACTGATTACCCAGGTGGACTGTTTCAGAAGCGCATGTTGCCCAGTTGCATATTAGCCTTCATAATTCACTGGTATCTTTTCTAATCCATCACAGTCACCTGAGAAAACCCCTGAAAAGTCAGTAGGAGGAGACCTGGTCTTTTGCTGAGGTAGCCTAACTAAATACATAATGGAAAATAGCCTAAATATTGAAATAGGTCTTTAAATTACATATGCTACTTTACAAATAGGATCATGTTTTGGAATAGTGTTTCTTTCTTAAAAAATGAAAAAATACAAGTCCCAAAAAGAAAAATTTGCTCATCAAGTTGTGAAAAAATGAAGGCTATGAACAGGCAGAAAAATGAAGATGTGTTTAATTAAGATAAGGATCTCCATAGGAAAAGCAGAGGGATTATACTGCAGTTCCGGTTTTAATTTTTGCTTTCTCTTCTCGTACTTCTAGGGAAACCTCCATTGTCTGGATTAGAAATATTGGCTTTCGTTTTCAGTGAAGCTGGGCTTTGCAGATGGCATAGAAATAAAGGGTTTTGCTGAGAGGCAAAAAAGAGGGTCCAAGAGAGGAGAGAGGCACATACTATATCAGTCCGTACAACGTTGGTGGTGTGGTATTTTGGTTTTTCATTGTAACCCATTTTCTTGAGGAACATGGCTTCGAGGTGGTTGACTTCAGGCCACAGGGCTTGTAATATGGGCTTTTCTGAGGTTCACCACTGCCAGATGAAGCTTTGTTTTCTGTGTGCTTGAATTTCATATTTTTAAAGACACTAATTCAGACGTATTTAAAATAACGCGTATTTCCCCCCACCCCCCCCACCCCCATGAAAATAAGGCCAACTTAAAGTTTGTTAGATCTCGACTCTTCTCCTTAAGTCTCCCTTTTGTCTGTAGGCTGGTAACCTGTCGGCCAGAGCTGGGCTGGGCCTGGCTAGAGCTTCCCAGCGCCCGCTTGATAGTGGTTTTGTGGAATGAGTTTTGCTGTCTTTGCGTAGCAGTTCACAATCAAAGTTCAGCATCTTGGCTGCTGTTGAACTTTCCCCTTTTTGTCAGAAAATGTTGAAAGGGAGGAAGTGAATATTTGTTTTTGGTTGTCCAAACCAAACCCACCTCAAAAGGGTTCCATTTCTGGGAAGCAGTGAGCACTTTGGTAGGTGTGTAGGTATGTCATAGTGTTCCACAAAATGTTATTCAATCATTGCGTATATTTCTACTCTTAGTTTATTTGTATTGTTGTAGAAATCGGAGGTACTAAACAGAATAGATGGTCCCACTCCTGAGAAATTTAATATGTAAGCCCAAAGAAAACTAAGTGGATGCAGTAGATATTTGGAGGCAGAAACCCAAACTCCCCAGTACGCAGTGGTGTGTGTGTGTGGGAAAACCAACCAAAAATACTCGCCAGTTTCCATTTGCTTGATTATCAGGCAAGAGCAATTTACCAACTGCAAAAAGCAGAAATGCCATTGTGAGCACACTGGCATTGTGTCCCAGGAAATAATGATATTGCAACGTTTAGATCACATCAAATCTGCCTGTCAGCGTTTGAATATGGAAGAGATCTGATTCCCAGCTGTGCTTGCAGAGGAAATCTGCAAAAGGACGGGTCACAGGGAGGTGTCCCTCTTGGCTGCAAAACTAGTTACAAGATCATTTGCTTTTTTGGTGTATCCAGTGACAAGTGCCTGCTCTGTATTTGTATGCACCTTGAAAGCGGAATGATTTGCGCTAGATAGCATAGACACAAAAGTGGACATATGGATTGTTTTGAAGGAAGTGAAAATTGTTTTGTTTCTGCACACTGGTGCATTTAATTTTTTGAAAAAATATTTTTTCTAAACCTGCTTTTCCTTCAAACAGTTCTGTGAAAGTTTGTTTAGGGGTTAATATTACTGGCTTGAGTGACTTGAAGTTGTAAGAACCCTTGGAATGTGTAAAGAGGGGAAGGATTCCATAGATAAGGCTGAACTCTGAACTCTGGGCACAATCCAGTTTATACGTTAATCTCCACCAATAAAAGCAGCATCAGCTGTCTGATGGAGCCAGGACACTGCTCCTCCTGTCTACGTTGTTCAAATAAAGTAAGTCAGCTTTTACACCTGAGAAGAGGGCAAAGAGGGTGCATTGGGTTCTTCTTGAGCTTTGAAGCACGTAAAGCAGTGGTGTAAAAAAATAATAATAGAGGAAGTGTTCTTCTGAGGTTGCATGGTCTCTTCAGTCTCATAAAACTTAGTCCTTTTGCAGGGGAGTTGTTTTTTCATTTGTTTTGTTGGTTTTTTAGAGGATTGCTCTGACACCACCACCACTCCCCCCCGCCCGATTCTATTCCTGTGTATCTCAGCATTTGCAGTGAACAGTTGTGTTAAAAATTGCATGAAGAGAATCAGGTACTTTTTTGTGTGGTTTTTTTTTT